>JAOXJM010000001.1:43208470-43250473 GCA_026413425.1 Tringa solitaria
GGGGCCAGCAGCGCCGCGGGGCGGGGAGGACGGGCGGGGGCCGGATCCGGCGTCTCTGCATCGCCTGGGCCGGGGGCGGTGGGGCGGGCCGCGCCGCCCCGTCCCGGGGCTGGGGGCCTGGCCGGCGGCGAGGGGAGCCGGTGCGTCTGGGGGAGGCAGCGCTCCCGGGGCCGGCCGCAGGGGAGGAAAGTGCGGGTGCGAAGCCGGGAGAGGAGCTACCTGGCCCCGGTGCAGGGCCTCGGCCCAAGGGACGTGTCCCGCAGCGGCCCTTTTGGACGGACCGAGCCGTGGGTCTCGCCGTCGGTTCCGGCCGTCACCTCTTTCCTAATTGCTGCGTGCGGCCCCGCCATCCTCAAGAAAGCCAAGGGCCTCCTCCTGTGAAGCGCACCCAGCACATCCCCGCAGCGTGGGGCTGAGTCGTCTTCGCTCTTGCAGGCTGAGCGGTTGGTCACGCACGTGTGGTGGCCGCCTTGTGCAGGTCAGCTGCGGCTTGTGGGAGCTTGGAGGCCTTGGCAGAAGACCGTGCGTGAAGATGGTCTAGAAGCTAGAGCTCTGAAGGGTTTGCCGGCAGCCCTGTTGGTTGTCTACCCTGCTCCTTCACATTAAGTGAAAGGAACCTGGTCAGCAGCTGTCCGAGAAAGGTGTAGCAGAGTCCCACAGAGTTTCTGCTGCCTTCCCTACCGGGAACAAAGGTGTAGAGGAATCACTGAGCAAAGAATGGCATCCTCTTTGACTATTGCCCTGTCTAGTGGTTGCCCAAGGAGCCCTGGGATGGGGTGGAGCAACGTAACTCCAAGGGGAAGGTAGAACTCTTCTCCTCACCTACCTGAGATCTCCCAAACCACAGGGGACTTGAAAGTGCAGCAGTTCAAGGTTGCACATCAATGAAAGCTTTCAACTGCAAGGGTATTTAAGCACTAGTATAGATAATTAGGGAAGCTGTGGAAATTTTGCCATTAAAAGTTTCCAGAGCAGATTAGAAATACATTTGGCCGTTTTAAAATTAGAGAAGTTTAAATAATATATATGGACCACCCACTTCTTCTGATAAACTGAATTCAGCACAATTTCTCTAATTAATGAACAATAAACAGTACCCATTTGGGTGTCTGACAAAAGAATGTTTCAATTGGCTAAAATATCAAAGTCAAGAAATCAGTTCCTGGCAAGCGGTCAGCTTTTAAAATCAAAAATTAACATAAGGATTATATTATGCAGATTTTATGTACTTGCATAGCAGCTGGATTGACATAAAGTGCAACAGCTCCTCTTTAGTCACATTACTGTATATTGGATTCATAGTCCTGAACAGAGAAGAAGTACACATTTGGAGCTGTAACAACCTAATGTGACAACTCTTAAACTGTTATGACACTTGAAAAAAAATTTATTACAGATATAAAAGTGTGTTTAAATAATATTAAAAACAAGGTGCCAAGTTAATTAGCCAACCAGGTTGCTTTCCATATAGGACTTCATAGCCCTCAGACTTGCTCTGTTAAACTGCCATCTTGCAAACTGACATTTTGAAGGAAAATACAGTTATAACAATAACTTTTCTATTAATAAATATGTGGTATTGTTGCCAAATATCTGACTTTTTAGAAACATATAACTTTAGCAAAATGAATGCTTGGGTTTGAGCAGGGTGCCTATAGAAGGCAATAAGCTTATTCTGCATTTATCCATTTTCTATCTACCGCTGGTCAGATTTCTTGTGCTCTGCCACAGGGGCTAATTGGCACTTGGATGAGAGACTTGAATGGGAGTATTAGCTGCACTCAAGGAAGATGAAAAGCGGCATTTGCTGAAATTAAACATTTCCTAATCAGCATAGCTGCATAGTTAATGCTTGAGAATGTTAAAGACCTAGCTGAGGAATACTTTAAGTGGCTGAACTAGGAAAATTGCAAAGTTGTCCAGCTGAATTCAGCAATGGGAGAAAGGGAAGTGGAATGAAGCAGGGAACTGTGCAGTAGCTCTTGCTTTTCAGGGCCAATTCGCGGGAGAAATAGTGGACTCTCATAGCAAAAGTTATCAGTCAGAGAGAAGGAGTGCCAGCCAGCCTGCCATCTTGGAAGGTGTTCCTTGGAAGGAAGGAGTAGGTACTTTTTATAGAAACAACTGTTCTGACTCCCAGTCCTCTTGTTGATTCCTTGCTCTAAATTGGAGCTTTTAATTCAATATCACATGATGTTTACTGAACTAATGAAATGAGATTGAATTAAGAGATTTTATATTGTATGGACTGGAAACTGGCTTACTGACACATCTTCAGCATGTAGTTAGTGGTCAGGTGCCAGTGAACAAGGCTACTGCTAACAGGATGCCCGGAAACTTTTTCTGGCTAAATTTTTAAACAAAATTTAATTTTGTTCGAAGATCTAAAATGTGGATATAGAGGCTTCAGTGGCTATGCTTTTAGATAACACAGGCTATACAAAAAAATGTCACTATGAAAGTGGGTAAACATTGAAACAAGTTGTCCAGAGAGATCTGGACAATGATGTGAAACCTTCATCTTTCAAGATTTTCAAACCTCACTGGGTAAGGACCTGGGCAACCTGCTCTTACTGTGAAGTTAGCCCTGCTTTGAGGAAAAGATTGGACTGGCTGTTCTTCAGGTCCTTTGCAACCTAAATTATTCTATGGTTCTGTAATAAAGTGTCCAAATTACTGGTAAGAATTCTCTGAATAGCTGGTCTAAATCGTTACATTTTAAAAATAATGTGTTTTAGTGCTGCTGCAAGCAGGTGATGAAGAATGCAATGGTTACTTCCATGACGAGATTGTGTTTGGGAGGAGTGTTCTTATGTATCCATCTCAGCATTAAGGTCTTGGTGCGATGTTTCCAAAATGGCTGTTGTGATCCTTGAATATGTAAAAAGAGGATTGGCAAATAGAACCAGGGAAATGATCTTTGTTGTGTGCATAGCATCCATAAAACACCTGACTGGAATACTGTGTCCAGGTGTTTTCCTTTCAAGATGGAAAATCAACTTTGACATGAGGTTTAAGGACCTCCGTCAAAGCTTATCAAAGAAAAGGGTAAGAAGGAACTGAATCACTGTGTGTAGGTCCATGTATATGGAACAGGTGTAATAGTGGAAGGATTTATACTCTTTAAATTTATAGCCTTATGCCATAAGGTGATCCTGTGACTGGACGTTTAACAAATTCAACCTTGAGTAAGATGTACTATTCTAGCAGTAAGGATAACATAGGGACCAATTACTCACTGTTGCTTGAAATCTTAACAAAAATCAGAGGTCTTTCTAAAAGGCTTGCTTTGATCTAACTTCTAAAGAAAAATAGAATGGCTGAGGTATTCAGGAGGTTAGATGAGATAACAGTTGTGAGATATTACTCTCATGACTTTTATGACCCTTTGGCTTCCCTCAAGAATTGGTGCTACAAGGGCTGGACAATTATTTCTACACAGCACGGTGCAATGCAGCGTGGAAAAACCTACCACGGCTCTGAATGTGCTGGTTGGCTGCCGGAGTAGCACACCTCCCCTTGTCCTAAGCGTTGTGTGGGATAATTAACTCACTGGAACTAGGATGCTGCCCCATGACTGGAATACTGTGGTAAATGAGCCATTGCCTCAGTACCAGAGCCCTTGCTAACAGAGGTGAAAGCCCTGTTTCTGGTGGCTACAGAGGTGTGTGGCAAGAGGTCATACGGCAGTGGCACAGCTAAATCCACGTTTGGGTTACACAGTTACTTTCAGCCCTTTTCCGGATATTAGTCATCAGACTAAATGTCGTCAGGGCTAAATTTCACTTTAGGTACCTACATTTGGGTTTTTACCTACCTTTCCCATGGAATTTGTTTGTTCACATTCAGCTTTACATTGGAAAGTTTGTTGGGCAGATGCTTTATTTCACCCCGAGGCTACAAAATAGATAATTTATTTTAAATACTAGGGTTATAGAATCATAGAATCATAGAATGGTTAGAGTTGGAAGAGACCTTAAAGATCACCAAGTTCTGATCCCCCTGCCATGTCTTGTTTATGTCCCTTTTTGTGAAATGCTATGTGTTACTCCACTGCTCTTGTATCAACTTGGTAGCTCTGGGAAATGCTGCCCATTCTATTTGTAGGATGATCAGCTGTAGCAGTTGTTCCCCCATCAAACAAGGTTTGATTATGTTTGCACATTGCATGAAACTCCAGGTTATTTCAGAGAAAATTCCAGGTTCAGAGAACTTTTAAGACCCTAGGTCACACTTCAGGGCTGATCCAGAACATGCACTCAGCCTTTTTTTTTGTGCTAACCATTAGCTTCACTTGTGCCTTGCACTTCAGCACAACTAAAAGCAGAGATTGCAGCAGTGTTGTAATATGGGCTGTGAATTCTCAGACGACTGAGAATTTTTGTCATCATTCAGATTTGCTTTTTGAGTGACATTTTGCGTCTACAGCGGAAAGAATCCTTCCTTTTTTAAAAATTCGTTGGTTAATCCCATGCAGTTTCCATGGCAGAGCTTGCTATTTGAGACATCTAATGGTTTTACAGCAGTTTGTTTATTGGGCAAAGAACTGCATCAGTTTCCCATAAGAAATATGATTTAGTGTTTTCTGAGAATTCTATGCATTACTCACTTGTACAGTTCATTTTGCCCCAGGAGAGCAATATCATTGCAAATAATATTTCAGGTGGGCTGTAAGGTCCTACTACAGGTGCATAGCTGTGTATAGTTCAGTATTTTTCCACTGTACCACTCTGTACCACAGGACTGTACTTTCCTACAGGACTTATTTTACATTCTAATATTGTGTAATGGATTACTTTTTGCAGATAGTGCAATTGCTGTTTTCCCACACACTGGAACCTTTAAAAATACTTCTTTTTTTTCTGTTTTTATGAAAGATTCAACTCCAGTTGACAACAGGGAGAACAGGATCAAACTTTGCTGCAAATCTTCTTCAGCTACATTGAAATTCAGGTGGAGGAACCACTCAGTCCAGTGAGTTTCACAGTTTCCAGTGAGCTTCTACAGAAGCCTCTAAGTCTGTAGTTTCTTTAAAAATAACTACTGCAAAAGCTAAGAAAAGCAAACCTGTTGCTGGTAGGCTTACATTTTCTGGTTGGGGGAGTGAGTTGCACCTTGGTGGGCAGGGTCCACCCTTTCTTTGAGGGAAGGAAGCAGTTTAAAACAGTTACAAATCAGTTCTTCAATCCATGATCACCTTTGGATTTCCTTCAAATCTGAAACTTGAATCTATTTCCCTTTGTTGCAGTGACTTACTTATTTTGACTGTTCTAAGGATTGGATCTCGACCTAAAGTTTTTCAGCAGAGGACCTTTGAGAAGAGTATAAATTTTGAGAAGAATATAAATTTCCCACAGACATCTTCAGTTTGCTGGTTTAGTGCCAGTTCAGGCTTCGTCTGCAAGCGCCATACCTGTAGTCTTAACATACGTGTAATATATGAATTCACACAGTGTTTTTAGTTATTTGAACAACTGAACAAAAGCATTGATTTGCCCTTCTCATAGACCAGCATAATGAATTATCCACCCAACCTCTTTATATACATATTGTATAGAATTTTTGGATCAATGTGATTTCTTAACAAGACTCCTATGAGTGCGGAAAAAAAAAAGAAAGTAGACTAGTCCATGGGAATATATTGATTGTGCTTCACTGAGTTTCTCATTTTTTCCATCAAAACATTCTTATACATGAAATAGATACTTAGCTTTAAAGCAAGTTAAAACAGCAGAACATATAATTTTAAATAGTTTCAGAATTATTAGTGGTAAGTGGTGAACTAACAGTTACAAGGAAGTGAATAGTCAAGTATGTAGCATAGAAAAAAAAAAAAAGAAGTGCACGAACAAACCACAATTTCATAAAACTGCCATAGCGAATTAATTCGGGAGTGTGAGCAGTGCAACAGATAACACTGGCTATCAATCTTGTATTTCCTGAAACTCTTAGTCCTGTGTTAATTTTCATGTGAGATCAGTGACATTATGATATGCATCTGAAAATGGGTGGGACACTGATTGCAAGGAGTTAGTGTAATTAACTCTGATTTTAGTACACTCTGTAAGTACCTTTTCGAGCCATAAAAATTAAAATATGATTAAAAAGCCCTTTTGGGATCCAGAGTGCATTTTCAGATTTTAATTAGGAAGTGAAGAAAAGCAAGCTGCTTGCAAAGCTGATGTGTTTGCTGTCATAGAAGGTTTAAGTTAAGCTTAACCTTATCTGAAACCATCGATTATCTGATGAAGCTACACAGATAACTAGGTTTGTCAGTCTGAGGACTGAAATGCACCAACAAACAAGTGAAGAATAAAAAACTGGAAACTTGGAGAAACAGTTCTGTGGCTAAAACGAAACTCGGCAGTATTTCTGTTTCAGTCCTGCTTTTTATTGAAAAAGGGGAAAAGATTAATTTTATTTTAGCTTTCAGAAGACAGATAATGATTGTACTGAAGCTTTCCTCTGCTTTTTTAGTGACATGCTCACAAGAGATGACAGTATTTAAGTACTGCTGGGGACTGGATTGTTGTTGAGAATAATACTTTGTCTTTGGAAGGAAAGGGAGCCAAGGGGAAATATGATTAAGTTGTCTTGGTCTAAGAAGCAGTTTAATGATTATCTCTGCATCTCCAATCAACATCACTTCAGGGCTGATCTGTGTGACATTGTGAACAATTAAATCACATCTGGTCACTGCAATGCAGTCACGCTCACTTGCCAAGTTATTCCATTTCCTTGTGCACCCCAGAGGCAAAACCATCTTCAGGGCATATGCATGTTTTAGATGCATGTAGATGCTGATACGACTGTGTGCAGTCCCAGGATTTTAGTAAACTTGTTTGTCTAGACGCAGTTTGAATTCTTAGTTCCTGAGCTGGAGAGTCTGCAAAGCTAATCCTGCAAACATCTGGGCATACTCTATTCTTGCTCTCATGGCAAACTTACTTGCTTCGGTACAGTTAACTAATGTGAGAACACATGCCTGAGTCAGTTCAGAGTCTAATTAAATGATATATACAGTATTTTCCTTGTGGAAGGCCTTCAGCGAAGCCTGAAACATACAGATTTAAGGTTCTTGGCTGATTTTTTGGATAACTTATTTTTAATATTCAGAGGAACATTTCCTCTTGGCACTATACTAACAGTATTCTCCAACACATGCTGTTGTCCATCTGCTCCGAGCCCTCAGATGACACCATACTGGAAAATTTGCTCTTCGTTCACATTCAAAGCTGTCAAATTTGCCTTCGAGTTGACCTGTGTTCCATTCCAGGCCACAGAACAAATTCTCAATTTTTTCCACTCTACTGGCTGCAGCACCATCAAGAGTTTATACCTAAACTTTTCTTTAAATAGACAAATACTGCTGGGATTAACACCAGGTCACAGGGGTCTTCTGCCCTGCTTTGTCCACAGCCACTGATGATGACCAAGGCCACCGTAGGAGCGCTCACGTGACATCAACAGCTCTGATCCAACACTGAGCCTCCAGTTTTTCTCCAGGTCTGTCTTAGTTGCTGCAGTGACTGTTGGAACTATCTTACCTCATCAGTGGTTGCAATGAACTTGTAAGTTCTTGATACCATCAAGCTCTGTTTGATGGTATCGTCTCCCTGCATTGGCATAAGAAGCCATCTTTTGTTACACTTCTTTGCCTAGTCAAGCAAATTCCCCTCATAGACATATAGTTAATTGTGTCCTGTGAGCAGCTGCTGGAGGCAGTGTCTCTAAGCATAGTGACCACTGGACACGTTGCCAGTGGCCAATTCATGTGAGGGCATCCCAGGCCATTTGTGTCTCCCCCGCAAGAACACGCTCAGTCTAGAATGATTTACAGGCATCTCTAGCATTTTTCCAGTAATTTCCTTTTGCTGTGACCTACTGTGAGACTCTAGATTCCTGACACTACCTGTATTGAGACATAGGAGACAAGGCAGTTACTCCTAAGTTGGTGAGTGTTATGTGATTTGGGGAATTGAACTGAACTCAAGCGTGGGCATAGGGACCAACTTAGCTTTACTTTGTGGTTCGTTTGTTGCAGTAGCACAGAAAAGGAGACTATAAGAGTATCCCTAACCAAGATCTTCTTCTTTGCCAGGGGGTGAAGTGGCACAGTGGGGGACTGAAATTATCAGAGAGAAATCATATTTTGGCTTGATTCTGCTCTGCTTATTTTTTCTGAATCCAACTATGTCTTTTCTCCTAAGTAATACCATTTTTTTGTAGAATGTCCCCCTATACCTTTACCCTGGCCACTATATGCACTTCATGTACTAAATTGCCCCAGCTGTGTTGAGGATCTATCCTAAGTAGTTGATTACATATTACATTATGCAAAGATAGCTGAATCTACTTCTGCTGGTCCAGCCATGAGGCTAATAAAATCAGCTAATAAAATCAGCAAAGGAACAGCACGGATTATATGGAAGAGGAATGAATCCTCACAATCCCCAAAAGGATTTGTCTGAGGAAAAGCAGAAGTGCTGCTGATCTTTATTTTCACCTTTTCTTTACCTTGAAAATTGTATACCCTGAGAGCAAGCCGTTCATATTTAGCTCTTGTCCAGCACCCTTCCTGCAGTGACACTTGCATTTCACTCGTCTGCATCAGTGGAATCCATTTAGTTTTCCTGTCCGGGATCCTCTCCACTAGATACATTGATAGACCCAATCTGCTATCTGCCAGTGAGTAGTGGAGATGCACTGCTGAAAACATAGCGGGATGAGGCCCCATATGCAATGACATGCAGCTACAAGGCACGTGGACCAGCCTAATACTGTTACTATCGTCTATTTCTGCAGTTCTTCCTATCGTCATGTGAGCTGCTCTTTTTATCACCTGATATCTCACATGCTAGGAGAGAGGGAAGAATTTGAGAAGTCTGGGTGATGAGAATAAGTTTGAGTCCAGCAGCTCTACCTCCTGTCTCCGGATCCGGTTCAGCTGTGCCAGCTGGGGAATGTCTGCTGACCTTCCCTTGCGTTCTGAGTTACTAACCAGAGTGGAGCGTGAGACAATGTACAATGTCTTTCATTTACTAAGACTGAACTAATAAGCTTTGCTGAACCAAAGCAGACTTCATAGGGTTGAATGTCTCTGTGGTGCGCTCTCCAGTGCTGTGTGTGAAACCTGCATGGGCAGTTAGATTTGGATATGCATGACTAAGGCAATGTCAGTGGATTTCGGACAGGGAGAACTGAGTATCAGAAGACCGGATAGTCCAGAAACTAAATGAAGACAATAGCAAGAGAAGGGCACTGTTATTAGCAGCCTGTGGGATGGGAATTTGCTGGACTTGTCATTTTTTCATTTGCTCTTTGCCTGCAAAAGGTCTGAGTTTTGCAGTTCATTCATTATTTTTTCTCCTACTGAAGTAAGACTGAACAGACTATTTTGAGCTTGAGTTCTCTGGCAGGAATAAGGGAAAGTCTCTGTCTCACAGATGGGCCAGTGAGAGATTTAAAGTCTGTTTTCTTTTTTCCCTCCGGAGATACCTGTGCATTCTTAGTATCCATGCAAAAGAAAAGCTGTGTCTGTTTCCCTAGCTTGTAAGGGATTTCAGAACTGTCTTTATGTAAAACTGCTGAAGCTGGCTGTACTCCAGGGTATTTCCAAGAGAACAGGACTGCTATTATGAACAGATAACAGTTTTTGAAGAGCAGGGGATTTCAGGATCTTGATTCAGATTCATCTTCTGGTGCAGGATTAGAACCTTAAGGTGTGGAGCTGGAAGGATTTTCCCTTCTGTATCCAGACTTTCAATACCACCCCACATCATTTATGTGTGTTTTACATTTTCCCTCTGTGTAGCTGTTGAAGGAGAAATTTTGACCACAATACACTGCTCATCTTCCAGGCCAATAATGTAGAAGCAGAGCTGGCTTTATGCATAACAGCATCACAGAATCATATGGGGTTGGAAGGGACCTCTGGAGATCATCTAGTCCAATTCCCCTGCCAAAGCAGGTCCACCTACAGCAGGTTGCACAGGAACATGTCCAGGTGGGTTTTGAATGTCTTCAGAGATGGAGACAAAACCAAAATAAAGAGAGCAAGCGCACAGCATCCCTGAGGTCATGCCAAAGGTGAGCACTCCCCACTTGCCGTGCAGCGAGAGACAGCGGTCCTGATGGTGCTCTGACAGCCCCTGTCTCTGTTGTATGACAAAATGCTGTCTGCTGGCAGAGTAGATCCTTTCTTTGTTTAGTAGGAGAGGAGAGTGTAGGACCTCATCACCTACCCACTGCCCCTGGAGGTGTTTCTGGCCACTTGGACCTGCACTGTCCCCCACCCCACTTCTGTGGCTGTTGCTCTGTTAGTGCTGTAAAACTGAATACTGTTGCAATGCTGAGGGCAGGAGACACCAAAATACAATTTTTTTTTTTTTTTCAGCTGCGAGCAAGCTCTGTATTGAAAGAAATGGCTTGATATGGAGCAACATGGTAGCCAGGATATGGTCACACCGTAAGGCTGTATGCACAAGGGGGCAGAGCTGAGCTGCGGTGGGACCCCCTTGCTTTTGGAGGAGTGATGAGACAAGCTAAATTGCTGTGGAGCAGACCACAGCTCCTGGCTGAGGAGCAGCAAGAAGCAGTGATAACCTCTTTGCTTTACGAGATGATACCTTCTCACTTCCCGAGACCATCTGCTCAAAATTGTATTGATTGGCCTTCCCTTTTGAAAGACATTCCCACCAGGAAGGAAGAAGGCTGTTAGCTATGTCCATCTCTTTCTGCTGTTTCTGGGAATGCTGTTTCATGCTCTTTCCCATGTTTCTGGGAATAGCAGCGGGATGATTTACAGCTGGTCTGGGCATTTGATACAAGGTTTGATAAAACAGGTATGTGTTAAACCTTGAAATATTTTGCAGGTTGGAAAGTGACTATAGTTCAAAAGGTGTGGCAACAACAAGTGAGCTTAAAACCCTATGCTTTCTTATAAAAAAAGTCAATTTTTAATCTGGTTTTGTGTCACAATAAATATCCCTTGGCTAGCTCTGTCAGGTCTGATGACTTGACGCAGTAAGACTGTCTCTCTGGAGACAGACTCTGAAAGTTTGATGTCCCTTATTTCCCCCCCTGTTTATTTGACAGTCATGCTATTATTCCTTGCTCCCCTCACTTCAGTTAAAATACCATGTTTGATATATACCTAGAGGTCCCCATGCTATCATTCTTAATGCCTATGTTCGTATTTCTGATAAAAGCTAAAGGCTATTTACATCCATAAATCTACTATAGTGTGTTCAATAGAGTATTTAAGTGGATTTTGTGCTGTGAGACTGGCCTGCTAAGGGACTTTGTTAATAGTAAGTGCAGAAAATGCTTTTTAACTGTGTTTCTATGGCATTCAACCCCTGAGAAATGAAGTCTAAAACCACTTTTAGTGATACATACAGGAACTGAGTATCTGTATACATGTATATGCACCAAATGGATTGCAGCGAGGCATGAAGGATATTTTAGGATCCAGTGCTGCAAGATATTGAGCTGTGCTAATTCCCTGGAAAGTTGAGTAGAGGAATGCTTCCGTCGAGAACTCTTGGGCTTTTGAACTTGCATTATTCAAAGCCACTCCTCCTGTTCCCCCATGCAAACACAAATTACATGGAGTGCAGCTAAAGAAAACACAATGGGCATTATTAAAGGCTAGCTAAACAAAACAGCATTGTGGACAAGCGAAGAAGAACAGTTAACCTTTATGCTGAGCATAGCAAGTACTCTGTGAGATGTAATTTATGAATTGCATTCATTAGTTTATAGGGTTGATGTTATTAGTAATGGATTAGATTATTAGCATCCACAAGGACAGAAGACAACCTGAAGAAATCCAAGAGTAGTCAAGGCAAAGATGCATTTTGCCCGTCAGTGGGTTGCTGAATATTTCAATACAGAGATGGTCAATGTTCTAGGGCTAAGCTAAACTCCAGGTGCTGAGAATCTCCTGGATGAGGCTTTCATCACCAGCTGTTAGGCATTTTAAAGGCATTACTTCATTTTTCACTAACTCCAAAACAGAATGTATTTGGCACTGGAAGGCATTTTAGCTTTGCATCACTGAGAATTAAAAAAAGAGAAAAATTATTGTTTTGTTCATACCAAAATGAATGTTGTGAAGCCCGTTTAAGCCAAGCTTCAATTATCTCAAAAATGGGATTTTAAATGTTTCTACCAGTGCAATGTCAGGATACTGCAGGAATTAAATGATATTCATTAGGGACTTGGTTTCAGTCATATAGAACAGCATAAACAAAGATGGGCACATTCCAGATGTTAGATGTAGCAATTTAAAAGGGAAAGGGTTCCCACTCCCATTTTTTTAAGACTACTTTCCTAATATAATGAAGTAATTTCAGGGAGTAGGATTATAAATCAGCTACAAAGCTGGCCTTGTTGCTTAGACATGTGCAGAATATAAACATTGTAGAGCTTTAGAGAACAGATGGTCAGAGATTTCAGCAATGGTAAACATCAGCTTTCTGCTTTGGACTGGTCAGTGTTAGGCCTAGAGGTCACATTCAAGCTGCCCTGAGTTTTCCCGCAATATTTGGATCTAACATGACTCTTCCGTCTCATAAGGTTTCCTGTAAGGATCCATCCTTGGTCATTGAGCAATCCAACAGAGTGCCATGACTATCTGGTTACAGGAAAGCATAGCTGCAGAGGCTCCAGCACGTCACTAGCAAAGGAATGAAACAGCTGTACTGAGATGAATTTTGGTTACTTTGGGCCTTTGTTTCTATCTGGGTTTCAGGGATTACAACCTTCTAATATCTCATACCTTTTTTTTTTTTTTTTCCTCTGACTGACATTTGGGGATCAAGAGACACTGAATGAATCCAAAATGATTTTTTAGGTGCAGACAGATTTAAATAAGACAAGAGAGATCATCAGTAGTAGAGAATGTTTCAAAAGAAGCAAATTCTTTAGAAGTATTTTGTCTTCTTTTACTCCTCTCCAAACACAGTGGAGATTCAGCTTTAGCCAACTGCTGTAAGATTTGAGACTGTCAGGCTTTGGGATCTATCAAGAAACATGAATTATACTGCTGTCTTCACATACCTTATGGGAAGCAAGGAATGTCTATGATGTGAACTGCTATAGATTTCAACCTGTCAGCAGTCCGATAAGGTTCCAAAAATGTGGGACTGGTTGGGGAAAAGTTTAGCAAAGACTTAAGAAAATGCATGGATAAGAGCTTTGGAAGGGAAGGGATCACTCAGCATTCATTCTGAAAGGATCCGAGTAATTCTAAAGTCTCCCAGAGGAAAAAAGAGAAGCATCTTGTGACCTATTACAGCAAAATTTGCAAGGAAATGCTTGTGGGACTTTCTCTAATTATCTTTGCAGTGCCTATTAGCAACACACATATGTTCACAATCTCAGGCAATAGCAGACTGATTTAGTATGCACACCTTTAAAGCATATTTTGTGTTTGTAGCCTTTTAGTACTGGATGATGTCATCTTACTTGTGGTTTGTGACAGCAGCTACCTGAATTGGTGTGTTTTGTTTCATGCTCTGATGTATTTTCCACAGACAAGACAGATTCATCATAATTAGAAATTTATGTCACTCCTCTCACTAACCACTCACAAGATTAGAAAAGACAGCAACAAAGACATCAATTATTTAACCATAATTTACCTTATTGTGCCCAGAATAGCTAACTACAAAGAAAATGCTATTTATTTTTCAGTAACACACAGAATAATTTATGCATTGCATTTGAAGTATGTGAACTGCAGTGATAAGTTAACATAAATATTCAGCATTTGAGGAGCCAGGAATCCCAGCAAGGGAACAAACTCTTTGTCCTTACCTTTCCCTGCCTGTAATCAGTTCTCCTTGCTGGGTGACTGCTGCTATTCTCGGTGGTTGGCAGAGCAGGCTGCGAGGCTGACTGTCAGCAAAATGACATGAATTATATTGTCACCTCTCCTTTTCTTACAGACCCCCTCGTCATTTATAGCTTAGTTTTGAATGTTGTTATTCAGTCTGATGTCTTCTCCAGATCTTGAAGAAAAGAGTACTTGTTACTTTGGCTGTAACTGTTACTGTATAACAATGTGTCCCCGCTTTATATAGGGATAGATATAAAAAAATTATTTAAAAGATATTTATATGAGTAATAGAACTTATTTCTGTAATCTTAAAAACAGCAGATACACTTTTCTTCCTTTAATCTATGATGGTGCAATTTATCTTTCTTCCAGCCATTCACCTCCTTGCAGTCTCAAATTGTCTCAATCTGTTCCAAATCTGTTGCATCTGGGTTACAGAATAGGTGCTTGAAGTCCCACCAATTTGTTACACTCAAAATCTTCCTATGGAAAAAATGGAGGACCTCACAGGCAAAGCCAAAAAGAACTTATTCTTAATCTAATTGAAGTTTTAACAATCTAATGAGCAACTCATCAGCATCCCAGGTCTTTTCATAGGATGAATATCATTCTCCTCAGTTCTAGGCTCATTTTCATGTGCTTACTACATCTACACGCCACACATTGCTTTTTCTTCATTAATCTGCAATGTGGCATTACATCTGGGTTTTTAATCCATGTTGTGATTTACACATGCTGTATATACATAAGTTTTGTTAAGCCTAACATTGGTTTTGCGTGGCTCCCAGGATCCCATTCCTTCAGTAACCAGTAGTTGACTGCTGCTGAGTTGTTTATAGCCCTGTGGCCTCCAGTATCACCCTGTGCCCACACTTTCAAGTTCCTGCTGTCATCTCATGCTCGTACTCCTTCATGCTACTTTATTTTAGTATAAGAAGTCCAGTTCTGTGCACGTGTTTTAAGAATATCTACCAGATCGGGTGTCAAGCCAAAGACAGGTGAGAAAATCCAGTTTAGGATGTGAGGAGGACTGACTAGATAGCTCGCTCTCTATGCCACAGGATTGCATGTGTGTACCTGATCTGATTCATGATTTTAAGTCTCATTTCATATGCCATTTGTAAACTTCTGCCCTGATTTTAGAAGTCTTCTACAACAAAGATCACAGCTATTCTGAAATGCCTAGATTATAAAATACCTGGATGTCTTGCACAGGGTATTGAGGTATTATTTCATAGTGTAAGGTGGATCTTGCATGAGGTTTAAACTAGAGGTTTGATGGTATGTTGGTTGTGGTTGTGCAGGTTAAAGAGTTCATTCTCAAGTGATAAAGCAAAGTGCAGAAGACCGGAATTGGTTCTAATTTTCTTTAAAATGTTATTTTTTAATTAATACATATTTATAAAAATTATAAATTTTGTTAGTATTGAGCTATTTAGTTTTTACTGCTTGAAAATTTTTTCTCAGCTTTCAATATGACTTACTTTTAGGATCAAAGTTACTGCTTTTTCTTTTATTGTCAATTCTGCCAATAGAAGTTTAGTAGCTTTACCTTTTCTGTATTCATTGAGTATAGGTCCCTCCAAGTCCTGAACTGCATTTCAGTAATTGTTATGAGGGAGAAAAATGTCATCTCCTTATTGGTCCTATTTATATTATTTCCTCATAACAAGTATTTGTTGTAATTATTGTGGTGTTTTTAATCTTGGGTATTTCAGATGAATGCTTCGTTGAACTATTCCATTACAAAAGTAGTTTTTAAAAGTAAAGGAACTTGTAGCATGAAACCCCTGTATGCTGTCTCTGCTTAACATTCAGATCCTGCCTGATCATCTCCTGACAGAATTTATGATAATATTAAAAATGAGTGGTTGTAAAAGTTATTTTATTCATATAATTAAAGCAAAGTAGCAAACATTTGAAGAAAACCTTTTGATGACAGGGAATTTTCTGATAAGAGGATGAGTCCTATATATGTTTGCATAGCCCTGAAATCAATATGAATAAATTGCTAGTAAGCTTGTCTCTTGAATATATCCAAATTTTGTGTTTCATCAAAAATTTATGCTATATAGAACTGATGTAATAAAGAACATCAGTTCACCACAGGTAGGTTGATGCAGCATGTATTTAAGCATAAGACATTGACAGATGTAATCTGAAATATATAAAATTCTAATTTTACCTGTTGCTATATTTACTGACACATTGCTGATAAAGTTTTATCTCAGTGTTCTAATTCAGCAAAGCATTACTAAGAGTTCTGAAGGTACCTGTCAGCTTGAGTGTTTGCAGATGGAAGGAGGATATTTAAGCTCTTATTCATCATTTGAGGATGGTGCATATCATGACCATTTGCATGGACAGTTATTAAATGACATAGATACCTGAGAGTAGTCTTCAAAGAAAAAATTCCCATTGTATTTTTTTTTCAGATTACTTCCTGAGAATTGCCTAACACGCGTAGGGCTTCCTTTGGAGGTTGTTTGTGGAAAGGGTTAAGCTTTATTTGTACACAAGACATTTTACTTGTTTGTTTACATGTTAATCTTGCAACCCTTTTTAAATTGTGTCCAAGAATTACTAAGATCTCTGTTGGGCTATGTAAGTCTGAAAAAGAAGGTATTCAAACCCAAGTAAGTACATGATTTTCTGGATCAGAAGAAAAAAACACCTCACAGGCCTCTCATAGACCATTCCTTGAAGTTCAAGAAGCATGGTTAAATAAAAACAGCTGCTGGAGAATGACAAGAGAGATGGTATGCATGGTTGGCATGAGCACTGGGTAAGAAAATAAAATTATTTCTTCAGATAAGAAGAGAGTTACAAGGACCATAGCTGTCTGTCAGATGAGAACCTAATAGCAGCGTAAATGAAAGTTCCAACAGTGAAAAGTATAGTGTTGAATTATTCAACAAAGACTTAAACCCAATGGTAACATAGAGCAAGCTGAGACTCTGTATAAAATGATACTAAATTCAGCATAACTGGGGTCTTCTGAATATCTCTTTCCTGTATGAAATACAGATGTGTATGCACGCACAGAATTACATGTAATAGGTGAATATACCACACAGTCTGTTTTATTAAAATAATTGCTGTCAGTGTATCTAGTACAGTAACTGAAAAAGAAATTTTGAAATACTGGTCCTGAGACCTGAAATTACCATACCAACATATTTATGTGCGTTCTGCTCTGCAGAAAGTGCTAGTGTATGTTTGAAGTGTGGAGTACTATATAGTGGTGCATTTCTTCTCTATTCAGTACTGGCAAGGCCACGCGTGGAGTACTGTGTCCAGTTCTGGGCTTCCCAGTATAAGAGAGACGTAGACATAGTGGAGAGAGTCCAGTGAAGGGCCACTAAGATGGTTAAGCATCTCTCCTATGAAGGAAAGCCTGAAGCTTTTCAGCCAGGAGAAAAGACCACTCAGGGGGAGGTTGTAAAAAAGATGGTGACAGGACCAGAGGCAACCTGAAACACAGGAGGTTCCCTCTGAACATCAGGAAACACTTTTTTTACTGTAAGGGTGACAGAGCCCTGGCCACAGGTTGCTCAGAGAGGTTGTGGAGTCTCTCTCCTTGGAGATATTCAAAGGCTGCCTGAACATGGTCCTGGACAACCAGCTCTAGGTTGCCCTGCTTGAGCAGGGGGGTGGAACCAGATGCCCAACAGAGGTACCTTCCAACCTCGACCAGTCTGTGATTCTGTCAGTTCAGCATAGCTACAGATGCATGTCTGTTTGTGATTTTGTGTATATTCCCCTGCAGAGTATGTTAGTAGTACTGCTAATGCCAATTTGAGTAGTTTTGCACTATTGAAGACACAAAGAGCATTCAAAGGCAGACTTGAAATTGGTAGTCATGAATTATGAAGAGGCTGCAGTGTAATTTAATACATACAGTAGGACAGTTTTGAAGGACATTTATATGTGGTTACATGAGACCAAGTAAGAGGAGAGAAGTCTGATGTTTTTTAACTATCTAAACAAGGCAAAACGAGAAATAGTATTAGATGATAATAAAATCATTGCATTAGAAGACATCCATTTGAAGAAAAAATATTATTCATACAGCCAACTATCTTACTGATTTGTCATCTAACCTTTAAATAACTAGATTAAGGTGTGTTCAGCAATGAAGTTCATAAGGCCTTCAGAAACCATGGTAATTTTCCTGAACTGTGAAAGAGACACACCTACCTGTCTTTATTATTAATAGGCATTTGCATGTCTAATCTGTCTTGCACTGTGCTGAGATTTCACTCTACTGGAGTGGCAAAGTGTAAAAACTAATGGTATTTTGGAAGAAGGATTCTAAGGTTGGTCTGTTAACTCCACTAAATTATCTCAACTTCTGAGTAATAGGCTGAGCCTGATCCCAAAGGCTGCATTTCAATCTTTTGATTAGCAGAGCTTGAGAGCACTTCTTGGCTGGCAAATTAAGTCACCATGGAGCAAACTTTGCATTCTGACTCATAAATGCTCTTTGCAAATATCATTAACAGGCTTTGGAATAAATCCTGCCTTCATTTTTTGTTGTGTTTTTTAACCCCAAAAAAGAATCTACCATAGCAAGATGTTTTGTACACATCAGTTGTTTATGTGGATAATTTTTTATAGGGCAGAAATATGATGGCATATCTGGTTTGCTTTTTGAATAAAATTCTAAATTTAGAAGAATTGTGTGCACTAGAAATGTTGGTTTTCAATGTCTTTTTTTCATTTATGGTACAGGACAACTGCAAATCTGCTGACCTGAGTACTGCAAGGAGACCTGAATACTGCACAGGAGACCTGTGCCATGGGCAACACTATTTATGGTACATACTAAGTTTAGAAACCTAACAGTATCAAACACAATCAACCTATATAATGAACACAATTAAAGGTGAATGCTGTAGGACTGGCAGATTGGTAGTGTTAATTGAATGCATACATATTCCTGCCTGCTACATTATGTTCTATGCAACTGTTAAGTCATACAGAAAAATACAATACTGTTTAAAAGCACTCCTTATCATCACAAATCCCAAGATAATTTTGCAAATTCTGGGATATAGAGAATGAAGCACTAGTATAGACAAACACCATAATTAATATTTATTTAGCGGAGAAAGAGTAAAGTAGTAAATGAAAAAAGCTACTCCTGAAAATAAAACACTAGTTTCATTTTTATTTTTGTAGTAGTCATTTTTACTTATAAGTGGGTGGCTCTTCAGATGAACAGCTGAAACAATTTAACCGAGAACTTTGAGCTGGAAATTTCAAGTGTAAACTATAAAAGAGGTTGATAGGGAGCAAGAGTTCACCAGAAGTCTTGCTTTGACACACAACCCCTTTAAATTCAGGATAGTCAAGTTTTTTAACTGTAGGGAGTGGCTTGTTTTGTTCCTAATGGGAAAAACTAGGGTAAAAAAAATCACACAAGATAGTAGTTACATACAGGTTATGCCTCTAGCTCCTTTGGACATGTAATTATTTATGCAAATTGTCATCGTTAACCCGTGTAGTGAGAAATATAGGGTTATGGTCTATCGTGACTAGTACTGTGATGTCGTGTTATGCACTCAAGTTGGGTGACTGTAGAAAGAAAATGGTGGTCCTGATCAGCAGCTGAAGGAAAACAAAATATAAAACACAGGCAAAAGGAATGACATATACTTCCATTTACAGCAGCTTGATCTTCCTGTTTAGAAAGCTAGAATGTCCTTTTTATAATAGCAGTGTTAGGTGGAGAGACGGTAATAAGACCCCAGACCATCTCAGTCATACTGGACATACTGGTCTGCTGCCAAACTAATAAAGCAGAATAGGAAAGCAGCCTTGCTTTCTGGTCTCCCAGGAGAAAGACAGACATTTCCCATAAAATTCTCAGGGATTCTCCTGTTTTCATTTCCCATCTTGCTTGTATTCAACCTTTCTTTTTACGGGTTTCTACTTCCAAATCACAATATTTTTAAAAACTAGTTGGTTATTTAAAAATACTTACAATGGAAAAAATCCAGATAAAATAGCGTTGTTGACTTTTTTATCTTTTCTTGAAATTCAGCATTTTTAATGTGTTTCTTATGTCTTCATCACAGAATCACGCTTTTGTTTGATATTGTCTCAAAGTTATTTATTGTTCACTGCAAAATAGTAATCAAGGTCTGACTGCATTTCTATTGACATGGAACTAGTAAGAAAGTGAGAATTTATTACAGGAACTACTCATTGCATTAAATGTTGCTACCTTAGCTATCCATAGAAAATGCTGTTTCCTGACAGCCTTTCTCACTGTCATTCTCCCTACCAGTAACATCCTCTGTAAATGGGAGAGCAGAGGCTTCTGTTTCTCTACTAGAAATGCATCCTGGTGATGCTCAGACAGAGCAATGGCCTTTGTGTCCGCTCAGTCCCCATGTTACTGTATATGTTACACAGATTATAATGCTGTGCTCTCATTAATATGCCTGTTTCATATTCCTCTCTGAGAATTTCAGTGGAAAAGCTGAGTAGATGAGTAAGTTTGTGTATTTATTTTTCGTCAGTACTATGCTACTTGCTACAACTTTCTAAGAGATGCTTTCACAGATACTATATTGGCCTTTCTTGGTTTGCAGAATCTTATGAGAAAGATCCTCCAAGGACAGGCTAGTATGAGGCACAAAGTTGGAAAAGCTGGTGTTTTGCAATGGGCAATGTTGCTTTCATATGCCATGCCTACACTATAACTCAACTGTGTGAAAGTAAAATGAGTATTTAAACTCAGTGGTTCTCAGGTAAAACAGGTGTGTGCATGGACCTGTATGACTGGGTCTGGAGGAGGGCCACGGGGATGACCAGGGGACTGGAGCACCTCTCCTAAGAAGACAGGCTGAGAGAGTTGGGGTTGTTCAGCCTGGAGAAGAGGAGGCTCTGGGAAGACCTTATAGCAGCCTTCCAGTACCTGAAGGGGGCCTACAAGAGAGATGGGGAGGGTCTGTTTGCAAGGAATACACCTAGTCTTTGCTTACTGGATACTTTTGCAACAGAATACATTTGAAAGACTGATAGGTTGACATACAGATAACTTTGCACTGATACAGAATTTTAAATGAGTTCCATGTTGGCAGTCACAGGAATAAAGTGAAAGCCATTATATGTGGTTCTCAGAAAAAGTGAAAAGTAAGATAGAGAGCATTTTCTGACAGTAATTTGGGCAATTTTGAACTCACAGAACTACTACTAGTAATTGAATTAAAAACAAAGTTGTAATTTCTGTCCTTGAAAATGGCCCAAAACAGTCAGCTATCTGAAGCACAGGGTGGAAATACATTGTCACTACCTGAGGCAACCTCTGGAATATAACACACCTTCATGCCCCTTCATCTTTATGATGAAAAATGTTTCTAATTAGAAATGAAGTAATGAAAGTTATTGCAGTGGAAGAAGAAATTTCATGCAAAATCTAAAATTTCCTGCATTTATACATTTTTATTGCCTCATATGGAGTTTATGATCTGTTGTGCTCCATGATTGGGAACTGCCAGACCCAGAAGAAAAGAAATACTATCTCTAAATAAAACAGCTTTTAAGATTTCAGGGATCTGTGTAATATGAATATACTTTTTTTTTTTTATAGCTTTCCACTCTGAAACAATGCTCAGAAATACTAGAAATTAAATAAATTCGTGATTCAGGTCATTAAAGGGAGTTACGGTGGGAATAGAAGCTGTTGATCTGGAGCTGAAAAATTCTGCCTGTATCATTGTAGGTTTGACTAGATAAATGGATGAGTAAGCATTTGGTGTGAGGTACTGAGCTATCCAGCAGTTGTCAGCAGCAGTGCAACTTCTCCCTTTATTACGTTAAAAAGGAATATTACTTTCTGTTCCTTGTGAATATACTTCTTATCTAGGCTGACCTCATAACTGTAGCCTAGATTGAAAATGTTCCCTGAACAATTGGAGAAAGGTAAGCTTTGCTGTCCTGAATAGGCACTGCTTAAAATGTTTCTCTTCCATGCGCAGGTGGAGGAGCAGGCACAATTGCGCTTGATGAGTCTTTCCATGAGCATGCTCTGCAATCTGAAAAACGATGTAATGGAAACTTTAGGAACTAGTATGCACTGTGCCCAGTGGCCTCCTTGAACCTTTCTTTTCATCTTTGCATCACCTACACACTTCCATTTTCTTTTCTTGTTTCACTGAAAGAACAGAACAGTCTTGATTGAGTTATAAAATCTTGCAGCTTTACATCTGTGGGGCAAGGCTTGAGTACTTTAAAAGAGGTTTAATGTTAGTTCTAGGTGCTTGAAGTGGAAATACCAATCTTTAGGGAGAAATGGCTGCATTTTCTTTTAATTTCAAAACTAATGTCATTTAGTTAGTCCCCTTTCAACACTTCTTATATCATTACTACATCATATTGCCTTCTGTGAAAGGACTGAAATGCTTTTTGTTGTATATTGCGGTGTTTTGAAATTCTTTCTTTCAGTGAGTGAATGAAAATTCAGTACTTTCTTGTTTGCTTGTTTTGCAGAAACTTGCTTTCCTGATAGGCTTCTAGTATGATGCCAGAAATTACCTAAAGGTTATATTAGCACTGCAAAAATATTTAAGAGGTTCAGGTGTTTGAGTATCAGTAAGATAAACTGACTGAATATAGAAACAGCAGAATGAAGTAACTCAACTTACTGTGCTTTTGATTGAACCGTGCTTGAATTTTGTTATTAAAAGTACCCAGGCTGTATGAGTCTGTCACTTTTGTGTAAACCCCACAGAACCGTGATTAACAGGAAAGGCATTAGACTCCCATTTCAGCCTACAGCCCATGTGAGGCACCAAATTCCTTTTGTGGGTCTGTGCTATGGCTCCTGTTTAAATTTTCTCTTTCATTCACACTGTGTTTGATACCTACATGCTCAAATGGAGCTAAAGCTGTTCATGGAAAGCCTCCTCAATGAAACATGAATACGTTTTGAGAAGATCTATGTTACATTTCCATTTTCTCTTTTTCCAGATGAGAACATCTGCAAGCAATGCTCTTGTTGGTGCTACTACAAGTTCAAAACAGCCTGTCTTGCTTGTCCTGCTTTTCTCCCATATGCTTTTGATTTTAATAACTTGTATTTCTGCATAGGCAGTAGTGATACTGATGTTGCAAAATGTTTTCTGCGTTAAAACCTGATTTCAAATAGTGATTTTGTGACTCATTATCGCTTTGGTTGTAATTTTCTATTTCTGGTTTCTAAGCAAAGAAGATTCTTGTCAGTCTGCATTGAAGCAGCACAATTATTTTTGAGTCAAGACCATGTATAGAAAAATACAGTCCCAAAATATAAAAATCCTTCTAGTCTTCAACAGGTGCTACCTGGGGAGACCAGGGTACTATCATGGCGTGAATATGATAACTGTATGAAACTCTGAAAATACAGAAATGAGCTCTCTTTTGGGGTTCCTTTTTTTTTTTCTTTAACAAAACTGGAGATGTCCACATGAGGAGTGTTATGGTTGAGAGGTAAGTGAAGCAAGGTGAAGAGTGAAAACCTAGTCATGATGCTAATGGTGATGTATAGGTGTGTGGATGGGCAGAACTGAGACAAAGTACCAGAAAACTGGCTTTGCAAGAGCCTGTGAAAAACAGATAAATCGTAGTATTTTCTCCATCCAGGAAAGATTGTTCTTATGAAGGGGTGATAATGAAATGGATCCTTAACAAGATAGGTGTTTTCTTTTATTTTCAACACCTATTACCTACTTTTATACTCTGAGACCGTACATAGGAACATCTAAGTAACCTACTTACACTATCTATTCTCCTCTCTACTGCTAACACATTTCTTTTCTTTCTCTTTGAATTATACAATTCACATCCTTTTATTATTACATCATATGGCACTCTGCATTAATTTATAATGTCTTTTGATTCTGCTGACATTGCAGTTGAAGGTGTATGTTTTAATTTACAGAATGCCATTTAATTCTTAGTATTTTCTTTATTATTTTCTATGTTTTTTTTCTACATGCTAATATATTGCCATAGTCATCTTCAATTAAAAAATTGCAGTGTATGAAAGTAGTTTTCATTTTATTTTGTGCAGCTATTATCATGCATTTGTTAACATCAAATTTAGCCTATTGTTACTTTGTTTATACATTAGACCTAAATATTTGTTTAAAAGGCTGTAATTTTTTTGTGACTTAATTGTCTTTCCTAAGAAGTTGGGAAATTCAGGTATTCTTGTTTCTTTCCTAAAGGAAGACAAGGACCCATCTGTCAAGGCAGAAGTGAGACAATACATGTGAGTTCCAGATAGCTAATTGGTAGGTCTCAGCATTTGTATCTGTGCTGCTAAAGAATAGGGCCAGAGAATGCATTTAATCACTGGGCAGTCCCCTCTGCTAAATTATCAGCAGTTTCTGATCCCCTTTTTTCCCCATACCAATTAACACTCTTCAAGATTATGCCCAGACACTGGTGGCTCAGGGGGATAACAGTTTTTTGTGTACTGCCTTGCAGGCAGAACATACAAGGTACCTCCCTGCATCTTCCCCATTCTTCCACAGTATCAACTCTTTGTTCTCTAATATGCCCTCATGGCTGTAACCTAAGAGTTGCCACAAACATCCTGAGTTTCATGCTATGAATTTATTATTTTAATAGTCTGAAACACAGCCCACGCAATGTTTCGGATACACTGAACCAAGAAGACCCATACAGAAAAAGTAGTATTCTTAAAACAAAAGTGATATCACGTGGATCCCAGAGCTAAGAGCTGAGTAGTCGGATTCAGTCAGTCTGTGCTGCTTAACCTTAGGGACGAGCTTTGGTCCTGCCCCCCTTTTATTTAGAAGTATAGGCACAGGTGAGACCTCTCTGTGCTTGGATATGAGAATCATGAGGTTCCTTTCTTGGAGGTATTTTCTTACTACAGTTCATGTGTCCTTTTTTATTTTCTTACTGGTGCATAACTGAATGTGCTGATCCCCTTTATCTACCTACTTTCTGACCTTGTTTCCTGATTCTGCTTAATATATGTTAAGACGTAAGCAGTAAGACCCTTGCTGCTAGACATGAACAACAACAAGTTAAACGCCATAATTCCATTTCTTATTTCACCTTGCAATTGATTAAGGAATCACACGTTCTACTTTTCCATTTTCAGTTTTTGTGTGTTTTCTGACATCTTTTTCAACACCAGAAGTTCAATGGCTAATACAAAAATACACATCCAATAATAACAAACTCTGAGCGTCTTTCCGTAATGCTTATCCTCTCAGCAGTAATACAGAACTTGCTGAAGAAACCCACAATTCCTCTTTGATATAAAGACATTATATATATATCCTCTTGATATAAAGATATTCTGCAAAATTCCAGAGATTTCATTTCTTATTAATTTATTTATTGCAGTACGTGACAATCTCTAAGTGCTAAACTAAACAGAAACCCCATATTCTGAACTTTAAAAACAAGAATAACATTTGCAGTTCTATCACCGGGACAGCTGATTACTTTTACCTAGATCTCTAGACCTCTGAAAGGACAGAAACTTAATGGAGCTCAAGATGTTAAGAGACCAGGTGAATTCTTAGTCCCGCTGAATAGTTATTTTGATTTCTTTTTTGTCACTTCAAAAAGAAAAAATGCACATATCTGAATCCTTCACCCTGCCACAGTAAAAGCACTGTCCAAAAGTGATAAATAGGAAAGCAGACTTTCTGATTTATCTTTATAGGCAGTGAAGACCACCCCACATATTTGTTTTATGGGACAAAAGGATTGTGGATAAAGGCGGTGCTAAGCTCTTTCCTAGGAGATGCTTCAGGAGGTCTATGATGCTTACCTATCTAGATGAATGAATGAGAGCATTATTAATGCCATGGCAGTTTCTGAAAAGTTGGCTTGGGTGCTCACATACAGTATTCTTTTGATAAAAGTAGAGAAATCATTTGTATCAACAATGCAAAACCGAGTGTATTGGGAGCCTTGCAGAAAACACTGTGTTTGAGGAGTTAGTGATCTTGACCAGACCATGTCTGCTCTGTTGTTCTTTGTGCTTAAGACTGAAGCAGCCCATACAATGGCACAAGTAGCTGCTATAAGGGAATCTGCTGGAGTACCCCGTGATGGTTTGTGCTGTGCACTGGTGGATGTTAGTGGTGTGTTGGGTGAAGAACTGGCTGAAGGGCAGAGCTCAAGGGGTTGTAGCGAATGGGGCTACATCTGGTTGATGACTGGTAACCAGCGGTATTCCTCAGGGCTCAATCCTAGCGTCAAAGGGAGGTCCCTGAGGTCCCAAAACCTGAGGTCCCAGGTCCCAAACCTGAGGTCCCTTCCAACCACCACAATTCTGTGATTCTGTGATTCTGTCAGTTCTGTTCATATATTTATCAGTGACCAGGAGTTGAATGCTGTGTTAGCAGGTTTGCTGACAATACGAAACGGGGAGGTGCTGTGGACTCTTTTAAGGGACAAGAGGCCTTGAAGAGGAATCTAGATAGATCGGAGCATTGGGCTATGATTAATGGGATGAAATTTAACAGGTCCGAATGCCGAATTCTGCACCTAGGGCAGAGTAATGCCCGGCAGAAGTGTAAATTGGGAGAGGAGTGGTTGAAGAACAGCCCTACAGAAAGGGATCTGGGGGTGCTGGTTGACAGCAGGTTCAACATGAGCCAGCAGCGTGCCCTGGCAATCAGGAGGGTAAACCACATCCTGGGGTGCATTAAACATAGTATAACCAGCCAGTAAAAGAGGTGATTGTCCACCTGTATTCAGTGCTGATGTGGCCTCACCTTGAGTACTGTGTGCAGTTCTGGGCCCCACAATCTAAGAAGGAGATGAAGGTCCTTGAATGTGTCCTCCCCACCTCTGGTGCAGAACATTCACATTTGTGAAGTGTGACTTCTCTAAAATGAAAGCTTATTAGCTATGGAGAACAGGGGGAGATCCTGGAGCCAGCGTTGGGTGTTCAGCAGAGCAGCCTAACAAACCCTGTCTCCGATCCAGGCACACTCAGTGGTCTGTATGGTGAAGGGACAGGATGACTTCCCTAGGTCTTGGTTGTCATTACATTTCCATACTCAAGATGTCCCTTCCCCAAGGCTCTGGATTGTCATGTTAGATATAGCAGGGAGCAAAAGGGAAAAGCTGGTGCACCAGAATATGTAAACTGCAGCAACAGTCCTGCTATTCTGTAGAGTATTACATCCACAGTTCCCAGGAGTGAAACTGAGACACTCTGAGCAATTCCTGTCTTTACTGTTCCACCCTAGTTGTCAGGAAATGTCTGTGAAGGGAAAGAAAAATATATATTTCATATTAAACTATATATTTTAAACAGATTCCAGGGCACAAGTTAAATAAAATGAGTGAAGATGAACATTAAGTCAAGTTAGTTTTGAATGAAGAAAAATACATTTGAACTGTCTGAGCTGTATTTGTATCCTTAATAGAGAGATTCCATCACTAGGTATGCACTTCTGGGCTTCGTGTTTCTATCTTAGTAGATTTTTCCATCTCAAGACCATCCCATGTTTTGTCAAAAAGCCCCAACCAAACCAAAGCAAACAAAAAAAGCGCCCCTAAACAGCCCACCTACATTTCAGTGCAATGGAATTGTTAGGAACCTTGAAAATAAGACTAACAAAAATGAGAGAGAGGGTCAATTTTTGCTGAGAAGTGTTTAGACATCCCAAGTGAATCAGAAAACATGAACCACTGCATTTTTATTTCAATAACATTTGTACAAAATCTTGTTTGAATCTGCCAAATATTTATCTATGCTGTATTCATAAGACATGGCAAACAGCATAAATAAGTAGAAAATGAGAAACCCAGATAGGGCATCGTGCTATTTTTCTGATGACCTTAAATAAAATATTCCAGACACTCATCTCTGTAAAAAGAACATGGAGAGAATGCAGTATGGCAGTTTATTTGAGACAAATAAGTCACCAACAAAACATAATAGACGAGAATTAGGGAAAAAACCAAAGAAAACAAATACGAATTTGTCCAATACCCCTAAACAGAAATGAAGTACAGTATTATGAAGTCAGTTTACTTTGACTTTTTTTCTTTATTGACTTGAGAAAATATTCTTAAATAATTTCTGTATTACTTTTCTTGTAAGTCTTTCTGGATAATGGAGTATATTCTAGAAATAAGCTAAGGCTATTTTTTTATTTTGATTTGTTTTTCTCTTTAATGCCGTATTTAAACAAAATTCCAGTGCATTAAATTAAGACTGTAATACTTCAAAAAAGTGATTATACTGTTAGTTTTAGAGAAAAAGAAGCAAATTTTTAGGCTTGAGTTTTCATAATTCTGTGAATAAGTAGAAGCAGTATCAAAGCAGCAGGCCACTACACCCTCAGAAACACTTCAAGAATTTCAAATGAGAAAAATGGTATCTCTAAAGTTTTTATTCTTTTTAAGTGCAAATAAATGAAAATCTAATTAAAGATGTATAGTTTGTTGACACTTTTTATTTCAAAGTTAGGGTTTATGCTATTTTTAAATGAAAATTTTAAATAATGCCTGGTCTTTGCGATAACTTCATTTTTTCATAAGGAGGATGTTGATTATACTTGTATTGATTTGGTATATGTAACGCTAGTATAAAGTATGTGACAATTTTCTATTTAAAATAGGAAAGGAAAAGTGCATTTTCTCTATCATTAAAAATGTAAACTAATTTTGATAGAATTTTTATATGACTTTTTTTTAAAGGATGTTTAGTTGTACAATATTCCTTTTTAAAGGGAGCTACTCCAAATCCCTTCCTGTATGGTGATTACTCTGAATAGTAAGGATTGAAGGGTTTCTGCCAGCAAGGATGTTATGGTGTTTTTAATCCACTCTGTCCACCACACATGCATCCTATTCTTGTGCTGAACCCAACCTAATATATTTAAATGATTGAAAATAGATTATGTGGATCATTACTGGTGTAAGATGGCCCTGTGCTTCTTCTGTAGGCAAGAGTCTCATTCAGGTAAATGAGCAAGGCCAAAATTACAGGTGACCCACCTCTGTGTCTTGCATACATCTAGAAGAGATCAAATGCAGCTCCCGTAACTGGCAGTGGCACTGTGGTAACTGGGAAGCTGCTGAATACTCTGAACCTCCAGGTGAGCATCCAATGTCTGATATTTATTGCCCTAAAACCCTACTGCTCAGCTCTCTCCCAGCCCTTAGTGGAGCGATGGGCTTTATGGTCCTTACTTATGTGCAACTTTTGAGTTTTCTCTCCTCAGATCTTCAACATATGAAGTATGCATTTTATGATTAACCAACCATGAATTTTTTTGATTTGTGGTTCAGAAAGGTTCACACATTCATTAGAAGTGCATATATCAAAATTATCATGGGAATCAGTATTTTTTAACTGAGACAATGTAATGTGTTGTGAAATGATGCAGGATGCTAAAAGGAAAAAACAGCAGGAGATTTAATTTGGTGAGAAAGGAACAATAACATCTCTTTTTTACACTGGCAGAACTCTACAAAGCAGTTTCCTATATACTGATAGTGCTTTGGCCATAAAAGTGAGCAAGCTGGAATGCGTTAACGGTTTTGACCATTAATAATGGGTGGTAGAAAGTGGAGCTTTCTTTGCTAGCATAGTGCACCCTAAGTATTGCTGAGGAAGTGAGTTAATGCCTTGGAAAGTGCTCAGCTTTTAAGTTGGGTCTGAGAGATGAGAGGAAATATTATGATCTCTGATTCCATATGTTACAGAGAAATGGGAACTTTTTGCAGCTATGGGGT
This sequence comes from Tringa solitaria, assembly GCA_026413425.1. Classification (NCBI taxonomy): domain Eukaryota; kingdom Metazoa; phylum Chordata; class Aves; order Charadriiformes; family Scolopacidae; genus Tringa; species Tringa solitaria. Next base: position 43,238,058 of record JAOXJM010000001.1, read on the forward strand.
CCACAGAAGTCCTGTGTCTACTCACTGCTAGGATTCACCTTATGCTGAATGTCATGTCCACAGTAGAAAAGAGATTTTTTGTTGTAGATGGGCAGGCTTTGCATTTCTTATATTTGGATAAAAAGAAATCTTGGAGATACTAGCCAAAAGCAAGCTTGATTGCATAAATATTCTCCTGGCCACATCAATTCATCAGGGGTTTTTTTAGGAATAATAAATGTTTCTAAGATAGTCTATGAAAACATCATGTAGAAAAAAACCAGCAGCAGATGATTTAATGTGAGTGAAATAATTGCCATGATTGGCTATAAAGCTATCTTAATATAACATTCAGTTTTGCAGTTAAGCATTTCCCTCACAAATAGGAATCAAATTGCATCAGTTTAGATACTAAAATCATAGATTGCAACAAAAAGTTGTTTCTACAAAGAATTTTTTGAAGTTTATCTTTCTATTTGAAAGTGTGTTTCAGAAAAAAAGGTCTATTTCTGATTGTGCTAATTGTCATTGTTGTTGGACAGATTTTTGTGGCACGTGCTGAAGGGTGAGTACATGCTAAATGTGTGGTTAATTTCTTCTCCTTTCATTGCTCTTAGGAAAGGGAGTCAGATGTGCTGCCTCTGATTGCCTCTTGTTCATGTCTGCACAAGATTCACCAAGTTTCTCCTCTGTATCAGTCCAACTCAATATATTCAATTATCTGGTCTCTTAATTACTGACTTCTTGAGCTTTAGCTGCCTGAGTTGTCAGAAAAAAGTTCTGTTTCTTGCTTCTTTTCCACTTTCCACTTTCTTGTGTTCTTCCATCAGAATGAGTAGGGATCAACATATCTCGTTTCTTGCATCATCAACACTAGGGCAGCTATCAAATGCTCTGTTACTCTAAAGAGTGCTAGTTGATATAAAAACAGCTTAGCATTAGTAAGCAAGAGGAAAGTGGATAATATCACAGGAAGAAACTGCCTTTTGTTAGCAGAGTCATTTTAAAGAATAGAATTGAAACAAGTCTTTTAGTTACTAGTGGTGTAATTCATATTAAAAAAATAACAGAAAATGCACACTTCAAAATTTAAAGCTGTTTGGTCTTTTGTTTGTCAACCAGAAAAGTATTTCTTAAGCAATCATAAAACAGTACATTCAGTACATTCAAGTCCTTAAATTATTTTGACAGTGTGCCTTTTTATGTTGCGCGTTTGAGCAGTGACTGAGCACTCGTTGTCCAGCAGTGCATTTAGCCGCGGTTCATGGCCTTGGGTAGCTCTTCTGTTCTATTAGAGAGAGGAGGTAGGCTGGTACCACAAAACCTTCCAAGACCTTATTTTAACATTTTATGCAAAAACACAGTCTGAAGTTCAAAACTTCTATAACATGTTTGGTAACCAATTTAACACGGCATATTCTGTGTCAAACAATTTCTGGAATTTCACATGACAGACCAGACCTTGGGCCGGCAAGTGGAATGCCTGTCAGGTGATGATAAAGCAGAAGATATGCTCCAAGGTGCACTTAATGCATTTCATCTGTTAATAGTAATTTTTAATGCTTGGGACCAGACTAAAAGGAATCCGAAGTAAGATTTCTTAAAAAAATATGTATTTAAGCATTAAGGTTCTCAGCACCAACTTTGCCTTCTATATATCCACTCCCATTGTGCCCCATGACTTGCTAATTTAAATATAACTTCTATTGCGCAAGACAAGTTGTCCTAGAAACTATTGTAATAATGCATTACTTTGGGGATGTTAATATGTATAGTCCCACACATGCCTTACGGCTGGATGCCTCTATAATTAAAACGCTTGTGATTATACATTATGTTTATAATTTATCATGTGACTTATAAATATCCACTTAATATCTGTTAAAACTTCCTGATTCCCAGATGAGAAATAGAAAATAATTTTGGAGTGAAGCTTTCTGTAGCTTTCCCAGGCCATGCAAGGAGAAGGCTGTCTGCTTGTGGCACTCACCATGGTGATCTGGCCATTTTTCACTTGCTGTTATTTAATACAGCTGGTTCTGAGGAAAGTGAGGGATCTGCCATCCAGCTTGCAACTGAATCTTCTTGACTTCGATTATTTGTTGATTGCACTAGATATATGCAGAAGAAAAAGCCAGTTAATATGACAACCGAGAAGTCATTTGTCATTACGGTTATCCCCAAGTCTGTCTGCATTATTGTGAGTAAAGTGGAAGGAGGGGGAAAGTTGTATATCAGAATGCAATATCGATATAAAACCAGCATGAAGACAGAGCAAAGCAGCCAGTGAGGTGTCTTAACTTTTAGCATGAACTTATTCAAACCGTCTTGATGTCAGTGGCTCACAGTAACTAGGGCAACTGGCAAAAAACCTCAGGGTGCTGAAAACTGTAGATAGAGGGCACAGTGATCACCATGCTGCTGCACAGAAGCAATGGTTAATAACTCAGATATTACCAGTTGATCTCTAAAAACACTTTCAAGGGAGATAACTGTCAAGACTGCATTTTATAGAGGAAGAGACTAAAGCACAGAGTTTAAGTTACTTGCTAGCAGCTCAGCAGTAGACATTCATCTCTTGAGTCCTATCGATTGTCTGTTCGTTATACTACTGATATTGCCTTGTCTCTTCTGGAGTTCTCCAAAGGCTTACCGCAGTGTAGGAATCTATGACAAAATGGCTAGATATAAGTCTGGTAATAAAAAACCCTCTTCAGGAGTGCATCTCACCTAGTTCTTTTAATAACCACTTCCAACAATAGTAAGGGGCCTTGGGGTTAAAAATCTTTGCATTCCCCCTCACAGGGCAGGAACTCCTTCAAAAGTCGTTCGTCTGGGTTTAAATGAGGGAAAACTATCACAAATTCAAAAACATGGTAGATGCATGACGTTCTGATGTGGATGGCTATTAGCTTGCTAGCAATTTCATGGGAATAATTCAGTTTGTGGATTCTACGACCCTGGAATAATTTTGTGTAGCTACATATAGCAATTCTGCAACAGCAACAGATAGAGAAGTAGCACCCCCACTGTCAGCTTTCTTTCACAACTAGAAAACTGGCATTCTGTTCTGAAAGCGTCTTTTCACAGGGATCTTAAATTTTTTGGGGAGGACCATGAATGGATCACTGTACAAATGCCATACAAATTTAGCCTGTAAAGTACTCAGCAGATGGGGCGGTGGATAGGACCTTCCATGTTGTGCTTTTAAGTCACTAAGCTTTGGCATGGCACATCTGCTATACCTCGACCTACAGCACAACGTGAGGTTTTTTAGAACTACTTAAAATGGGAGGTGACATGTTATATGACGCATATGTCATTACTTAAACTGATTTTATTTGTGTTCGTTAATGTTATTTTTGTTGGATCAATATAATGACGATGTGGAATAAAGGCCTTTCTCTGCAGCCTCTGGATGTGTAAATATATAAACTCTTATTATTGATGAGAAAAGATGCGGTGAAAGTAGCAAACTAGGTCTTGTATCAGTCTCAAGTGATAGCCCAAACTTTTTTTCTTCCAGCTTTTCATGACATTATTTCTTCAGATGCACAATGCCAGCCTCTGCTGTTCAAGGGAGGAAGAAGTATTCAGTGACTCAGGACGAGGGGTGAGGTAGCCTCAATCTCAAGATGTTTTGCTAAAGGATTAGAGAATGAAACAAAGAGCCTTTGGAAATAAGAAGAGACAGGCAATGACATCAACAGATGGTGGATGAGAATATTGTACAGGTGATTTCATTCTGGTCATTTGCAGAATTCTGGTTCAAAAGGAAACAGGAGAAACTGCAGTGAATTTAAGAAGAGCTGGAGAGACAGCGTGCACTCTGAAGCTTTTTGTCTGGCAGTCTGAGATAAACTTTACATTTCAAAGACAGCAGGATGAGAGGCCAGATTAACAGTGGAAGAAGAGAAAAAAATATTTTTTGAGCCTTAAATAATGCAGGATCACAAGAGTTTGCTGTGATAGCATATTTAACATACTTTAGAAGCCAATTGCAGTATACTTTGTGGCACTACCAAGATCAGAAGAAGAGTTCAGGAACACTATAGGAGAGCAGAGACAGAAAAAACTTCAGGAAATCTCAAAATTTTTCTAGGTAAGTGAGAGAAGGAATTAAATATGAAACATAAACTGCTGGTGTGAATACGTAGATTTGTGGCAAAGTGGACATTCTGATTTTGCTTTTTTGAGCCAAATAAAGTTATTAAGCTGTGCTAAAATTCAGTTGGATAAAATGAGGTGATGATTAATTATAAATATAGCACTGGGAGAAACAGTAGAAATATTTTACCAAAAGAAATAAGTAGCTAAGTGAAATTTGTGTTTTCCTGAATAAAAAAAAAATTGAAGCAAACAAATGATGGGATTATGCGTCTAATTCAAACAATATTATGGCAATATTGGATTTCATAGTGGCAGTTGCCCATTGTCAATAAGAATCACCATGACGAAACAGATGAATTTCCTGAAAGTTAAAACGTGAAATAGAGGAGCCTGCTAATACACGGGGCTGTTACATGTAAAAGATACAGGGTAGGGGCAACTGTCTCAGTTTTAGTATGTGCTTTGCTGAAATGCTTAGCTACAGCATGGTTCGTTTAGAAAAATATTAGGTAAAGAGATACTGTACAATTAGGAATAAAGGTATCCTATTAAAAACGAGGTGCGTTATGGGAGGACTGTCTATTATCATAGGCTTGGATGATATGTTTTATCTAAGGGCTTACATTAGTATTCAGGCACCTGTTTTATATTGTTCCTGTTTTTACAGTGCTATCCCCTTGAAACTCATTAAACCTTTTTTTCCGCAGTAGGCTAGCCACTCAGGCATGAATAATCTAAGGGGTGAACAGAATTTTTTTATAAATATACAAGTGTCCATTACAAGAAGCAGTAAATTTAAAGATGATTAAAAAGCTACAGCAAAACACAAATAGCCTCTCAAGCACATACAGCTATAACATAACCAGTGTGTTTGTCTTGTAGAGGATTAATTAGAACACAAGTCTTAGAATTGAGTGAAATAAATAACTTAGCCTGATTAATGAGCTACCATTAATCATCTCTAGATCATAAGTTCAAAACCAAAAAAGATGATTTATTCCTTATTGCTTTGTGCTTTATTTAATCATGAGATCCATGCAAAACAGGTGTAAAAATGCTGTACTATATATGAATGAGGACACATTCTAGCATCACTGTGTTTTACACCTTTTTACAAGGCTGTTGAGAGTTCCATTTAAACAGAGCATCTAAAAATACACCCCTCTATTTAAAAGCCTTCAGGTTCAACTGACTGAAGTGCAACTACATAAGGGCTATACGGGTTTAAAAATTCTTTAAAAAAGTTTGAAGTGTCTAAATCGATGTTTAGGTAGATAAGGCAATTAACTCCAGATCTGCAGTCTGAAATTCCTCTGTTTAAAGGCTGGGGGAACACTGCAGGAGGTGTAATTTGCAAAGTGAACCAAGTACCTCCAACACCGTGTCTCACATGCATGAGTGTGAGGAATGGCTTTGTCCCTTTCCCTTTTGTGGATTTCATATAAAACCCATAGAATTAAACCAGAAATCTCCTCCTTCAATCTCAAGAGAGTTCTATGCCCAAGAATATTAAGGCACACAAATATGCCAGAAGGCCTCTGTGGATGAACAGGAAACTCCTGGCCAAACTCAAAACACAAAAAGGAAGCATACGGATGGTGGAAGGACTCCCCTTCACATGCACAGGTTAGCTAGGGCAATTAGGAGAGAGGAGGTGTGAGCTGGAGCTGCTTCAGACTGATGAAGGACTCCTTTAGTTATTTTTGATTTACAGAAAGTCAGGCTTCTTTAGTTGACAAAGATTTTCCTTCGTACTTACATCTTTACATCCTTCAGAAAGAGAGCCAAAATGAAATAATGACTAGAAATACATGTCTGAGTTCCCTTTTCCTCCCTGCACCTGGAATTTAGGCACCCAGGTCAAGGTTGTAGCTTGATGTTGCCATTGGTTTTTGACCCTCAAATCTTGTCTTGAAAAATCAATTTGTGCAAAAGTTCTTTCAAGTAATCGAAGAGGCCTCACCTCTGTTAAAGGTGGAAGAGGAGGAGGGGGTACTGTTGTCCACAGCCTGGGTTCTATCTGAATAGTCTGCTCATACAGCAGGAGATAGAGAGCAATTCCGATCCCCAACTTAGGTTACTTAGTGCCTTTGAGAAGGGTCTAGGTATCCCATACATTTGGTGTCATCAGTAACAATACTGAGTGATGTGATAGCATAGTTTATGGTGCCTCGGGGCTTTCTTTGATTGCTCTCTTGAATTTAGATGGAGAGGTTCTGCCTAAATATTTATTTGGATACGTAACTAAATGCTTTCTTAAAGCCTTCCTGTTTGATCTTGGCTAAGGAGCAGTCCCCAACTTGTTCTAGTTTGTGATGATTGTAAATTGGAAAAAAATCATTATAGCTAGTGAAGCTATATTCATATAACACTCTAGTATTTAATGTTTTACTTTACCCTAGTGTAAATGTGTTTCTAATGCATACTATCTCATTAATGTTTATAGGATGGCTATGGTCTTCAAATGAAGGCATTCAAAATGCAAAATTATCTAAGAGAATCTTGACATTTAAAATTCAGCTGGCAATATTTTGACATGCAAATACACAGTTAATTTTGAACATATGGAAAGTGTTCAGGGGCACATTCAAGCCTTGTATTTTTCTCCGTGCTGCAGTGATGACCATTTGCAATACACCAGAAGTCAGAGCTCCAGAAGTGAAATCGACTCATAGAAACCAAAACTGAAGAAAACAGTTTGGACTTGACCATCAAATGCTCTAAAGAGCAGTGTATATACTAGTTCAAGGAAAATGAGATTGTGTTTAAGCCCTAAGAGGACAAGAAATGATGCCCAAACTGAAATCTGTCAGAGGGAAGATCCAAAAGGTTAGGGTAGCTGGAAAAAATGGAAGGTTAAGAGGGATTCTGTGTAACTGAATGAATGAAATTGGATCATAAACAATTCTGTCATAGGGAGCTTTCTGTCTGTAGCTTCAAATGTGTAAGGAATATGGAAAGTGGAATTGGCATCTCTGCTTTATTGCTAAGTTCATGACAGAAGATGAAATTTCATGTTTGGATAGGTTGTTAAATTGAAGTGGTCCTAGAGTCTACTTTTCATTCTTTTATTCTTTTATTGTTGCGTGACACTGCCTAATCCTAATGATATGGAAGTACATAGAGAAACCAAATCTGATGGCCGCTATCTGGAAAGACATGTTATAATGGAGTAATTCTTTCTCTGGCTAAGATGCAAACAAGTTATTAAGAAAACTAATGCTTGTGATTTTTGTCATTTGTTTGTATTCTACATATTACATATTACCTTTTTTTTCCTCATTAAAAAGTACTTTTGCAGAATGTTCATAGATCTAGAGGTAACCTTGCAAAAATTCTAAAAACCTTGAAAATGTATGCAAAAATATTGAAGCATATAAAGAGGAAGGAATTTTTTTTTGAACTATCATCATTGTAATTACAAAGGAATTATACTGAAGAGTAAGGCTGAGGATAATGATTGTTTTTCAGCTGTTTAGTCTACAGGCAAGCCTGTTGCTTGAATTAGCATTAGAGGTATTGCAACATAAATCAGAGGGGATTGATCCTTACCTAGAAATTTCCTTGATCTGATCACTGAAAATAAACGTATGGGTTGTGAGACTGTGATTTTCTTCTTATGTTTGGATCAGCCAGGAAAATTAGACTGCCACTGCCACAAATAATCAGACAAAGTTAATGAAGAACTATTTGTTTCTCTAATTAACTTTATTTAAAATTAATTTAGTTCTTTACGTTCATCCGTACATTTTAATGTCCTTTGTGTTTAGTCAGGCTGTTTTGTTACTAAAATGTAAATGCGTGTAATTGGAATGTTTTCCTGTTTATGGGGATTTTTGGATCTGAAGATTTTTCAAGACTGGTAAAACTCCATAACAAACTAGGTAATGATGGTACAAAAAACCCCACCCTGTAATTGTCCTAAAAAAGTGTGTATGTGTGTGCTGTTATCTTTATAAGGAGAGATGTTTGGTATTCATCATTTTCCCTAGTGTTAAAAACTCCTAATTGCCAGAAATAGAAAGTAAGGGCTGATCAAATTAGACTCAGAGAATATCCACGATAGTTTCATATCCTTTATAACAAGTTCATTCTTACAATTTAAAAAGTGATTCAAGTTGGTCAGAGATTGTGTAGCTTACAGGCTGTAAATTGTTTGTATAGGCATTAATATTGAACCTTGTGCTATTTGGTTATGGTGCAGTTAGCAAGCAGAAATAGCAAGCTTTCCTATTTTATTCATGATGTTTTATCTACTGTCACATCTATTTCGGAGACAGAATGGGAGGAGAGAGATTTTTAGCTTTTGTTTTCCAGGTCTACCTATATTTAAAGGAAAGAAGACACTTAGTAGCAAACCATAAATGGTGTAAAAAGGGAGCAAATATTGCTATTCAGAAAATAGAATCCTGAGAGTTCATTTTTTATGAAATATGTTATCTGTAAAGAAAATAGGTCAAGTTTTGGGGAATTCAGTTTTACAGAAGATGCCATCTGGCTTTTCCAATTGTTACGAGGAAGGATGCTTTTTTGTTTGTTTTGTATGAAATATCATAGTGTTCTCTAGAGGGAGAGCCATCCTTCAGGGTAGCTCTTTACAAGGAAAGAGACTTTTTAAAATATCAAAGTATTAACTGCATATTAAAATGGTTTTCAGCTGTTAATGAGTTTCTGTAAAATTTTTATGTGAGATGAAAAACAAATCTAATTAAAAAGTAAGGACACAGCTTTTACTCGAGGATTTTTTTTTAATATACACCATGAGATGTAAAGCCTGAACATTAGTTTTACTGGCCTAATATTCCCAAAAGCCAAGAAGTCACACTTTGGATGCTGGTTTCTAAAGACCATTACATATGGACATAACAATTTAAATGGTCTGTTTGGGGACTGACGGCCGATAAAGCAATCTGTTCAAGTACAGCCCGTAAGACTTGCCTCTAAAATCCTAACAAATTCCCAACCTCAGATTGGATGCTTAGAGCTCTGTATTGTACATCTAAACATTTCACACAAATATTCATTAATTCAGTCTCCTCAAAGGTGGTGATAACAACTACATGGCTTAAGTCTTCTTAAGATCTAGAGAGATCTTAAGAGAAGAGATCTAGACCTTAAAAATTAATGGGAAATTTAGCCTCTGCTATTAAATTACACAGAAAATATTATTTGTGATATAATTCCAAATACATACACTGGATTACTGAGCAAGAACCAGCTGAGTGTCCTTTATAAGTAGCCCAGATATTCCAGTGAGGAGAAATATTGAGTATAACCCCCCTAAAGCTATTACTGAAAAATCAATCCTGAAGATCCAATATTGTGCACTATCTAAAACATGTACCTAGAAGTCATTCACTGCTTTCCTTTAACAGGAGCGAGCAAATATTTGAACATGCAGTGTGCGTGCATGTTGAAATTCCTTCCTTTGATCCTGAAAAGGTGGAACTGTACAGCTACTTTGAATAAACTTCAGGGTGCTTGGAGAAGGAAAAATAGGACATCAGTGATAAAGCAAATGACCAGGTTTCACTTCTGGATGTCTGCCTCATTGAATTTCACTTCTATGATACTGATTTGACAGAGAAATTGGTTTTCTTGCCTTTTTCCAGTTTCAGAGAGCTTACTTAAAGAGGTTATCTGATAGCAGAAGATTCTTCACTGCCTATTACCTTGAACTTCTCCTTGATGTGTGAAAAGTAGGATAAGTGTCTATGAATCAGCTATTGTAAATAGCTATTTACACAATAGTTTAAATAGTTTAAATAGCTACAGAGACTGCAAATTAAAAAAAAAAGAAAAACAAAAGAAGTAGTATCTTGAGGGTGGGCATGTAGCCTCTGTTATAATCAATAAATTTTGGCTTCTAGATTTAATGAGTCTAAAATTTTACCTTTCAATCTACAATCCCCGTAGCCACAAAATTTAATTCTGGAATTGTATTTGGGAGAGTGCAAATGTAAACATCTGGCAGCCTAGTTCAGCACTGTAAGAGAGTGCAGCCATAAGAAAATGTGGACTTGAATGTACAACAGAATATATTTGGACGTATGGTTTTGCTGCTGGCTGACCAGTAAGAGCTTTTTTGCTCCATTAAATGATTCTTTGGCCTGAATTAATGACTGTTTTTCTTATTTAGATTCTCCCAGAATTATGTGACATGCTAATTTGCAAGATGAGCTATAGAAAAAGCTATTTCCAGAAATTATTACTGATGTTATTTGGGGCAAACTGAGTGACAGTTACTATTTCTTCCCTAAGCTGCTGTGAAATGTCATCCATTCTTCACCAGTCTGAGCTGCTCAAAACTGGGATCATTCAAGAAATTCACAGAACTAATTTTTGTATAGCTCTAGATGAACTTGCATTCTTAAAAATATAGCACGCATAAATAAATGACAGTTGTAATGAAATATGCTATTGACTTTGCACTTAGTCAATGCTTGCATGATAATTCTGCAGATGAACTAAATCAGCACATTGCCACAGTGTCTGAACATCAGCTTATCTTGTCATGCGGTGGATGTAGTTACGTAGTGGAATAAGGATCCTGAAATATGTCACAAGGACAAAATCCAGCAACTGTTGAGAATAGGATTGCAAGAATGAAACTTTGGGAGATAACCAGAAATGGAGCAGGCTAAGCCAACAGCAATTATACAAAAATAGGCCCTTCAAAATATGTTAATCTGCTGAGCCATAATTTGCCATGGACCACGCTCCTAAGCAAGTTTCCTGCCTTTGCAATACGACTGATAGTTTCTTGCAGAGAGATATGACAGACAACAAGATAAATGCTAAAGTTGTGCAACTAACTCCATGCTCCTAGGAGTCTTTAGCCAAGTCAATAATGCAAGTTCTGCACTCCTTATGTGTTCTCATAAAAAAAGTGTTCTCATGCAAAGCGCAGAACTTTGAGTGCAAACGCAGCTCAGTACCAGACTTTAGGTATTGTTTTGAAAATTCCAAGCATATGTCTTTGGCTTTTTTTTTTTCCATCTTTAGCTACACACAAGCCATATCCCCCTCACTCTCCCCAACCCCTCCAAGACAGAAGGGGAAGACAGAATAATAATAAGAAGAGAGAATGTCTCTACCTTTGACCCAGGCAAGTCTGGGTATTCTGGAAAAATCATTTTTCCTGTTGTATCTTAGGCAAGGACAGTTGAAAATAGGATTTAGAGTCATTGCAATTTTTAAGTATAGAGTTTCTCCAGTAGTGGCTAACTTCATACTTCTTGGGCTGTATTCTCAATTTGAGAGTGTTGCTTATAAGAAATATTGATTCCATAAGAAATCTTGATGACAAATCTTGATTATTGACTGATAACAGGTAGGTTTAAAATAACTTTATTTTTATGCCAATAGTGACCTTAAAACGTAATAGAGGGCTAATGGACTCTTTGTTAGTTCTGTGAAAAAGACAATTTTCTGGGTAAAAAAAACAGTTTCAAAATCCATGGCTATTTTTGTTATCAAGTTCGAAAAGAACATCAATAAGAATGCTGGTGCCTGAAGTCCTTTTGTCCTCTTCAAAGAATATATATTGAATGTTGAGCATTTTGTAATAACAGTGGTTGTGTCTGTTCTGATGCAGTGAGCTGGAAAATGGTGGTAGAGGCATAGCAAAGAAACAGGAACAGCTTTGGATAAAACAGCAGATTTTACTCTTGTAGAGACAAATAATAGATAATCTGTGATTTCAGGAACCGGGACAGCTCAGTGACATGGATTACCTAAAAATCAAAGTTCAGTGACTGCCTGTAAAATTACATCATCAAGCTTGTAAGTGAAATCTACAACAGCAGAAATGCAAGGCAGAAGCTAAAATTCTACTTGTTCTCTATGGAATTTACTACGGACTCTTTTCCTCAAGCATGCCTAAATACTGAAGGACATATCATAAATTTTGCTTTTGCATGAAACTATTCTGCTTTCATGTACTTGATTTGTTAGGTGGTATGATGGTTTTTTAGTGTTTTTGTTTTTTTTTTTAAATTAAGAAATCCCCATTATCTATCTGGTTCCGCATCTCACATTTTCCAAGTCTTAGAACTTAAAAGTATAAAAGTTCATTGCCCAGCAGAGTTTTATCAAAGCTGTCTGAACATTTGACTCAGATTTAGCAGGGTCTCATGTGAGTAAGACTACTTACATGAACAAGGATAAGTACTGGAGAAAGTCCAACGTAGGGCAACAAAGATGATTAAGGGATTGGAGCACCTCCCTTACGAGGAAAGGCTCAAAGAGCTGGGGATCTTTAGCCTGGAGGAGGCTGAGGGGAGACCTTATCTATGTTTACAAGTATCTAAAGGGTGGGTTGAAGG
>JAOXJM010000001.1:43255930-43271895 GCA_026413425.1 Tringa solitaria
CGGGCCCCCGGCGGCCCCGGCCCGGCCCTCCGCTGCGGCAACCGGGGCCGCGGCGGGGACCGGCCGGAGCCGACCCTGGCGCCGCGCGGCCGCCGACACCCCCCCCCCCCCCCCCTCCCTTTCCCGGCCCCGGGGGGGGGGGGAGGGGGTCGGCCCGGGACCCCCCGGCCCCAGCACTTATCCCGAGGGCGCCGGGAGCCGCGGCTCCGTCCCTCCCCGCCGGGAAGGAGCCGGTGGCGGCGGCCGGGGCGGCCCTGCGCGGGGAGCTCCTTCCCGGGCCGCGCCGCCGCCTCCCGGGCGCTGGGCGAGTACGAGGAAGTTTTCAGGAGCTCCGTGGCGGAGCCCGAGAAGGTCTGGGGAGCAGCCGCCGAGCAGATCCAGTGGTACAAGCCCTGGGCCCGCACCCTGGAGAGGGGCGGCCCGGGGGGCGCCTCCTGGTGAGTCGGCCGGTGCGCCCCCCGGGGCGGCGGAGGGGCCGGGGCCGGGCGGGCCCAGCCCAGCTGTTACGGGGAGAGCTGCCTGCCGAGGGGCTGGGGGTGTGTGTGGGGGGGCCGTCTGGTTAACACAAACCCGGCCCAGCTCGTATTTGGGGCGGTCAGCAGGGGGGCGGTGATGGAGGAGACGGCTGCAGAGCCTGGAGGGGTTTAATGGTTACACTCGGTTAAGCCTTATGATTAAAAGCAGGGTGTGCTGGGGTGAGAGAGGGGAGTTAGCCTGTGTGTCGTACACCTGCGTGGGTGTGATGTCCCTGGGTGTCTGGGTGACACGGGGGTGTGCGCCTGATGGTCCTCCATCCAACCACTTTTTGGGCTTGGCTTGGGGACGGGATAGGCATCAGGTGCCAGGGGAGGTCCGTGTATGAAAACACATAAACGGCAGCTTTCAGTGCTCTTTAATCTGATAAAGTGTCTGAATAGCTCATAATTTAAAGGATGTGGTTAAGGCAATGTTTGGCAAAAGCATTGGCATCGTAATGTATATATACATGTGGTCAGTGACAAAACTCCCTAAGACAGAATGTCATATCCTTCTTGTAAATTACCGGGTAGGATTTTCAGTACTTTCTCAAAGGCGGTTTTCCTGTTAAAATTATGTGTTGACTACTGTCGCCTCTTTTTCAGCAAGTTTACGTCATGCTCTTTTCTCAAGAAAAAGCTGATACAGGGTAAAAAAGGCCACGCAGGATGTGGGTCATCTTTGGTACAGTGGTGTTCTTTGCCATTTTTATATTTTTCTGATTTGATTTTAATTAAAAAATACTAAACATTCTCAAAATATAATTAAAAATATTAATCACTCTTAAATCTGCCTGAATGAAGATATACAGAACGAGCAGAGTGCTTTCTTACTGGTGTCTGATGTTATTGCTTGGCACCTCCAGTAGTGAAAATTGTTTACATGTCTTAAGCTGTTTGCTGGCTTAAGTTAAACAGCTCCAGGATAAATCTCTTCAAGTCAGTCTGGCTGTGTAACAGTCAGAAGTACTAAAATGGATGGACAGGAGGACCTGTGGTCCACTGACTTTCATTTCTAAGTCACGGTACTTTTCAAAAAAGGCAAGTAGGATTGCCTGCATAATTCAAGACCAGTAAAGCTCACTGGTTCTGGTATTTCTGAGCATAATAGTGAAAAAGTCAATGCAACGGTGACTTTTTAAGAACTAGTAAATGAGACTGTAGTACATGCTAGTGAGCATGGTTTTGCTATCAGATTCTGTCAAACAAATGTGGTTTGATTTGTTGAGCATGATAAGCTTGGTTGCTGAAAGTAATAAAGCATTGTGAATTCTCAGATAGAAGTTGTTTGGTTTTAGAACAGGGATAAAGTTTCATGGACTGAAATCAGGTGTCTTTTCTGGCTTCACGTTGCTCTTGCATCTTTCTGCCTCTGTGGCTGCAGATTGCCACAGATTGAAATTATCTCATTTATGTGGGCAAATAGCTGAAGGGAGGGTGAGAAGATCCAGGCTCTTCTCAGTGGTGCCCAGTGACAGGACAAGAAGCAATGGACACAAACACAGGAGGCTCCCTCTGAATATTAGGAAACACTTTCTTAGAGGGTGATTGAGGACTGGCACAGAATTGGTTGTGGACTCTCTGTCCTTGGAGGTGTTCAGAAGCTATCTGGATATGGTCCTGGTCTACTGGCTCTAGGTGGACCTGTTTGAGCAGGGGCATTGGATCAGGTGCCCTCCAGAGGTCCCTTCTAACCACAACCAGCCTATGATTCTGTGGGATTATGGGAAGATGCAAGTCTCTGAAGACTTAACATCAGGCCATAATTATTGTTTGGATGTCACGTATCTGTTGGTCTGCTGTGGATAATAAAACTTTAAGTGTTTCAAATTTATGTAATCCTCTTTAATGTCTTAATGTGCAAGGTGGAATTTTATTTCTTTTTTTTATTTTATTTTATTTATGTTCACCGTAAGTGATAACAGACTGTATGTGATACTAGTGTAGTACTCTAATGCTTCTGAAGTACCAGATGGTTACCAGCATTCAGTGTGCTTGGCAGGATCACACATAGATAAGTTCTTTGAGGAAAAGACTGAATATAAGAGAGAGAGAAAGGATACAGGAGGGTCTTTAAGAGGACACAGAAGCATAGAATGGTTCAGGTTGAAAGGGACCATACAGATTGTCGAGTTCCAACCCCCCTGCCATGGGCAGGGACACCGCCCACTAGAGAAGGTTGCTCAAAGCCCCATCCAGCCTGGCCTTGAACACTTCCAGGGATGGGGCGTCCACAGCTTTTCTGGGCAACCAGTTCCAGTGCCTCACCACCCTCACAATAAAGAATTTCTTCCTAAAATCTAATCTAAATCTCCTCTCTTTCAGTTTAAAACCATTACCTCTCGTCCTGTCACTACAGTCCCTGATAAAGAGTCCCTCCTTGTCTTTCCTGTAGGCCCCCTTTAGGTACTGGAAGGCCGCTATAAGGTCCCGCCAGAGCCTTCTTTTCTCCAGGCTGAACAACCCCAACACTCTCAGCCTGTCTTTGTAGGAGAGGTGCTCCAATCCTCTGATCATCTCCGTGACCCTCTTCTGGACTTGGTCCAACAGGTCCATGTCCTTATGTTGGGGGCCCCAGAGCTGGACGCAGTAGTCTAGTTGGGGTCACATGGGAGTGGAGTAGAGGGGCAGAATCACCTCCCTCAATCTGCTGGCCACACTTCTCTTCATGCACTTGGCTTTCTGGGCTGTGAGGGCACATTGCCGGCTCATGCTGAGTTCTCATCAACCAACATCCCCAAGTCCTTCTCCTCAGGGCTGATCTCAAGCCATTCTCCGCGCAACCTGTATTTGTGCCTGGGATTGCCAAGACCCAGGTGCAGGATGTTGTTTGTACTTGGCTTGGTTGAACTTCATGAGGTCTGCATGGGCCCACCTCTCAAGCCTGTCCATATCCCTCTGGATGGCATCCCTTCCGCCCAGCATGTTGACCATGCCACACAGCTTGATGTCATCGACAAACTTGCTGAGGGTGCACAGCGACTGTCTATGTCACTGACAACAGTTGAACAGCACTGGTCCCAATACTGATCCCTGAGGAACACCACTTATCACTGGCTTCCACTTGGACATCGAGCCATTGACTGCAACTCTTTGAATGCGGCCATCCAGTCAATTCCTTATCCAGCAAGTGGTCTATCTGTTAAATCCACGTCTCTCCAATTTAGAGACAAAGATGTTGTGTAATTCTAGCTCAGAGGTTTACTTTGGAAGTGGTTTATGGAGAGCTTAAAAATAGTATTAAGAAGTACATCCATGTGCTTCTTGAGTTGTAATAGATCTCCTGTTTCAGAGACATATTATTAGGTCAATTAATAAATATCTATTTATTTTCAGTATGTTTGGTTTTGGTTGCCAAAAGTTAGACTTATTTTTCATATATTTTCTGGTCTCATTTACTTCAGTTGAAGAAGTTGAAGGAGGTGGTTAATGTATTGAAAATGTAGCTATAAGGCAAATGCCGTTTCTTCCTCTCTAAATACTTCAAGAGCGTGAAAGATGTGTGCAGCATACCATAGTGTGTTTTCTTTAGTCTTTTCCATTGGAAACACCAGTGTTATGTCAGTGGCTTGCAAAATGATTTCTGAAAGGTATGTGACCAATGTCACCATCCTCTGGCTGTTCTGTTGAAGCAGTAATCCCACGTACCATTGACTGTTCTAACCCGCATCAGTGGCTGGTGTGGGACAAAACATCATCTGGTTTTGCCCACATCAAAAATAATGAGCAATAAAGCATGATCAGTCAAGAAAAGGATGAAGGAATTGGAATTGTTTGGTGTAGAAGCCAAAAGGGAGTTTTAAAAGACATAAAATTTGGCTACAGAGAATTTGACTACAAAATTGAAGGCAAAACTTCTCTCAGTTGGCTTTGAAGAGGTCAAAACTACAAGTCTTAAATTGCAAGAAGGGAGATGTAGATTTTAGACGTTAGAAAGAAAAATCTTTTTAATGCTAAAGGTAAAGAAACACTTGCACAGATTATTTTGGGATCTTGTGTAATCCCAGCTAGAAAGGTTAAGCAAGTATTTCTTTAGAAATTATAGAAACAGTTTTTCCTAATGCAAGTAGGCAGAGGGCAATTTTGCAAGTTATGTTTTCTCTCTGATTCAAAGACATAAGCACAATATAAAATCACCTTTGAACTTTAGTAATGTTGCACAGATTGCTATTCAGATGTTTGTTACACTTTTAAAAAATGTGGCTGGTTCATTTAGTATTTCAAAATATCTAATATTGTTGTGGTTTTGTCTAACACTTTATTCAGCTTCTGTTCTCACTTCAACTAGAAAGATTTTAAAAAAATCCATCTGATTCCTGGGAACTCAGCTTGGAGAAGTGTATATACCCTGCATGGCATGAAAGTGTTTTAGCAATATGCTTTTTTTACAGTTATGGTGCAAAATAATTTTAATGTTTTTCTTTTGCATACATGCCAGCTTTATTCAGAAGCTTTACCTTCTTTCTTTTTTAGATTCTTAATTGTTTTTCCTTCTAAGCCATTGAATGCAGACTAAAAAGTATCTCTGAATACAGCTACTTTGATTCTTAAGATAGCAGATAATGTTGGAAATTATAGCATAACTTTTGAATATTTGAGTGAAGTGAATTAAGAGATAATTATGTGTTGTCTTCTTCAGTACTGTACTTATTTCATTACTAGCAAGTAGGCTCTTGTCACATCGAAAAAAGTAGTGAATGCACTAAAAAAAATTTCCAGGCCGTAGATCGTAAATATTAAGCTGTATGTAATGGTAGTCCTGCTTTGGAAGACCACTGACTTGCCAAAAGTATGGACAGAAGATGAGCTTTTTTGTGCCCTCTTCTACTCGTACCCCTAGAAGGTTAGCAGAGTAGTCATGTCAAGCATGGTTAGAGATGTAAGTGCACGTGCTTCAGATTCCTGTTTGTGAAACAGCTGAAACTCTGTGAGACCTCAGGGCCAGGGTGACATGGGTGGTGCTGAGCTCCAGTCACGAAGAGGCAATAATTCCTAAGTGACTGCTGTAGACATCTTTAAAGAGGCTCAAGGGCATCCTAATGTGGCTAAGCTCACTCAAATTATTTAAAAAAAGCCTTATTAGAGGTAAGGTATGCATAATGTGTATTATCAAAGGCTGCTGCTTTCATAGATGTACAAGAAAAAAGACTTATTAAAAGGATAGGTAGATATTGTCAGAATTACTGTTTTAACATGTTGCTGTGAAGCAAGATGTTTCAACATTGTAACCAGTTTTAAATTCTGCTGTGAATTTTGACAGGAAAAAACATGTCATTTTTTTTCCCACCATAGTGCCAGTGGAAGGCAGATGAGCTCTTCAAATAGACGGCTAGTGAACCAAATCTAGTTTCTTTTATGTATCAGAGTTGTTACTGTTTACTCTTTTTATTTGTTTTAATCTTCCTCTGCTCCATTTGTTGAATATTATTAATTTAGGAACACAGCCTAAAGTAAGAGTCTTTAGACTTGGACTCAGTTGGTAAGCCATATTGAGATAATTGTCTGGTTAGCAACACATTAGCATTTTACAGTCTTGCTTATTATGGCAAGATTTACTGGCAAGCTCTTACAAACATCCCGCAGATCCACCTCTGATCTTTCTGCAGTCTGTTGGAATATTTTCTTTTTGATTCTAGACCTCTGTTTTAAATAGGAGCATCTCATTCATGTTCTTATTCCAAAACTGGGTCCTGGTTTTGTGCTGCTATCTATTTCCAACTAAAGCTTATTCAAGCAAATCAAAGTTCCTTATGGGTTTTCATCTCCTTGGGAATCGCTGCATCAACAGAAGTTTGCAGCAACACAGGGCAGCTTTTCAAAGCCAGGCAGCTTTTATTTGTCAGGCACAATGAGATAATTGAGCATGTCCTTGGGTGACAGTAGAGAAGCAGAAGTCTTGCAGTTGTGGTCACGGCAGGTGCATCTCTGCTTCTCTGATCCCATAAAAGCCACCCTTTTCCTACATGGGGTAGCAAAGCTCTCATCACAAGGAGATAGTCTTCTTATTTGTTTCAACTTGTAGTCACATTTTTTTCACATACTCGTTCGCAAGTGATTGTTAAAAATATGTGTGGCAGTGTTGATGTTCTCCCATGTATCTTTGGAAGAATCCAAGCTCTGGTACTTGCTGATCTTCAGTGGTTATGCATAGCAACCCAGGTACTGCGCTCTCTTATTCCCTTGTTCGTATCATCCCACGGTGATTTGATATAAAAATCAATGGATGACCTGAATCCTACCCAACTTTTATGACAGTAATACAGGGTTTCTCTATATTACATGAAACAATTCCCAATCCTTTATTGTTCACACAGTTCTTCTTTTATGGGAAGGGGTTTGTACTATAGAAAGTTTTGTTGCTTTCTTGGTCCCCTACTTTCTCCTTATTAATGGTGTTGTAAAGGAGTCACAGTAAGGTTGCTGCATACTTAATATCCTAACTGCTTTTGTTTTAATAATTGCCATTCTTTGACAATAATACTATGCCATGGCACTTGTCCATACGGCTGTATGAATAATATATCAGATATCCTGATTTTGAGTAATCCTTTACTAGAAGGGAAACATGAAGAAGGAAATACTTTTTAAAGCCATCTGTTTTTATTTCTAATTACAGTATAACTATCACATTATCACAGTGAGTGTCCCCAAAGAACTTTTTTGGAAACTCACAAGTGTTTTTTTTTTTATGTGTGTTGCTATTCTTTTTTCTGTAGAAAATCAAACACAAATAGCATTATTTAGATTGTGTGTCATCTTTCAGTTAGTAGAGCCATCTTTGTATTTGGTGCCTTCTTGCATGAGGATAATGCCACACTTGAATTTTCTTTTTTTTTTTTTGTGTAAAATGACAATAAAAAATGAAACCTGAGTTTGTGAGGTATTTTTCTTTAATTAGAAGATGAGAATTTCCTGTAAATGTCTGGATGTTGAAGATGCTATGACTCACATTGCTTTACAGGGTATTTTAAGTTACTGATGTAAAACACAGTAATGTCAGATGCATTATGAATGTCAAATTTATAATGTTTTATAACCGTTGGTGTCAGTTTCATTTAGATACAGATGCTTGTATGCTTAACCGTTATTGCCAAGGGATGAATAAGAATATTTTGAGTCCTGGACCTGTTGTTAAAAAAGATACGTGTGCATGCCAATACAAAGTAGTGTAATAATACATTTTCATGAGATCAGATTATTTTATGTGAATATATGCTTTTTCTGTGAAACCTTAGCTATGAAAATCAGAATGATTGATGCAAAGTTAAATCAAGACCAAATTTAGCAGATTCTCAGTTACATCAATTAAAGTACAGTACTTCCACTATTTTCACTAATAGGCTTATTTAGCTTTTTGAGTAAATCGTGAGGTTATAGATTAAAAAATGACTTCCTGAAAAGAGTATAATATTTTATGAGCTATATTTGAATTGAACGCTCTCATTCCTTAAAAAAAAAAAAATTATGCAAAAAAATAGTGTTAATACTTTGGAAGGCTGCCTGTTATCTACTTCCAACTTCTTTTTTAGGTTTGTAGGTGGAGAGCTGAATATCTGTTACAATGCTGTAGATCGTCATGTTGAGAATGGACGAGGAGACCAAATTGCCGTTATTTACGACAGCCCTGTAACAAATACCAAAGAGAAAATAACATATAAGGAACTTCTTGAACAGGTATGTTTGAGAATAACCTTGTCACTGGAATTGGGCAGTAAATATTGCACAGCAGGTAGATACTAGAAAGGTAGAAACCTTGCTAGTTTATTCCTTTTGCTGTGTTCAGTATTGATTTATATGCTTCAATATTTGTACCTGATTATACTGCATCTAAGAGACTTTGATTTTCCTCTAATTCTTCTGTTTTTCTTCTGCAGTTTAATAATTTTTTCCTGGTTGGTTAAATTTTGAACTTTTCTCTATTGGATTTCTCTCCCCCCCCCCCCCAGCAGTTCTTATTTCATGTTTAAAAGGTAAACCAAAGTATTAGTCAAGTCCCTTGACAGTTGCTATGATGTACAAAAGTACAGTTCCAGGAGAAATGCAGATGCATACTTTGGCTATTGCTGCACATAATTGAGTGTAAAAACAAGTGAAATTTGCCAGGGAGCGGCTCTAAAGAGAGCTGCGTCATCTGCCCGCCTTTAGGCTGTGGTGGGGGGCTGGTGGCCCCACACTAATTTTCTGTCTGGAAGGCCTGTGGATTTCGACTCCCTCATCAGTTGAGGCAGCTTATCCCCAGCTGGGGTCATGACTACCCAGTTCTGCATCAGCCCTTTCAGATTTACTCAGTGCCCGACCCCGGGTTGGTGCCACCATGGGTGCTTGCAGTCAGCCCCATTCAAGGTTCTCCGCTCTCACAGCCGTCAGCTGGTGGTTTGCCCTCACACTGGCTCTTTTCCACCAATTACATGTAGCTGTTGCACTTAACACTGGGCACAAAGAAATGTTGGAGTCAAACTCATATTCTTCCTTAATGTATTTCCATGTGCAAGATGCATTTCAGTCAATGGAACACACTCACTCTACTTCAGATACACACCTAGTGTCTGGAGCGATGCGAACCTTCGGTTTAAAATGTGAAATGAGGTTCATAATACAGTAATTCAGTTTGTGAGGGTTTTATTCCACTGTTGCAGGAAAAGAGAGGTCATACAGCCGCAAAACATGATAAACCTGTACTGCACTCTACCTTTTAAGGGAAATATAGAAAACACTTACTCCTCACCAGTTTTCAGTTGATTTACCAAGTCCAAAATAGAACTTAGAAGTTACTGTACAGTATGCTGGAGCTAGAACAACTAGCTTCAATGTTTTAAGAAATTAGGAGACTTTAAAAGGTCCCAGCTCCTTATCTAATTTTATCTATTCTTTTGTAGATGTATTTTATATATATGCAATATATTTTATATATACTATTATAATTTTATATGTACATTTTAATGTCATGTCATATAANNNNATAAATATACACATAATATATAAAAATAGATATATTAAATAAATATATATACACATATAAAAATACATACTTGTTTTATTTTAATGATGTAATACAACATTCTAATGTAAATTATCTTAAGTGGACTTTGTAGAATTTCCTCTGCAAAGCACTTGGAAAGTTTTGCTTTTTAAGATTGATGCTGGTATTAAGCTTCCTAGGTTTGTGTCTCTGTATTCTCTGTAAGCGTATTAAATGTTTTAGGATATGGCTGATTTGTGCAGAATGAGGAAGTTTTACTAACTGACATATGCATCCTCTCCTCCACATTTCCTCTTTCAGCAGGATTACCAAACTGAACAGAAGAACTGGTTTAAGTTTTCTGGGGGTATGTTGCAGAACGCGTTCAGAAGTTTATGATAATCTTGCTGGTAGCTGAGTCCTATCTAAATACTGCTTTTAGATTCTATAGTTTCCTCTTCTCCTGAATCAAAAGGGAATGTAAGTGAAAGGCAGGATTTGAGACGTCTTGTATGTTGAAGCTGTCTAGTCTGTTCTGCGGAATAATTTTAACTTGGTTTACCTGGTGAATATTGGACACCCGGTAACAAAGGTATTCACAAAGACATTTGCTGAAAATGGGAAAGACATGGGCTGATGTATTTTGTGTCACAGATCTTGCAGGGTCTAGGAGAGACTTTGTGAAAAGGCCTACCGTACCACTGTGGAGCGTGGGTGATGACGTTTGGCTCACAGCCCTCCATCATGGCTTGTCACTGTGTTCTCAGTCTGCTCAGTGTAAGCTAAAAGTACTATATCCTCTCATATTGAAATAGACTTTCAGCACTCTGCATGTTCCATTATAGATCAGTATGAGTACAGATCAGACATATGACCGAAGCTGGTGAACCTCCTGGTGGGGAAAGAAGCCCTTTTCCTTCTTTCCTGAGTTCCTTTCCTAATTTAAAATAGCCCAAGAGTGTGTATCTGTGGTGCAGATTGTCGTTTCGACTGCTCACGTCCAATGAATGTCTGTCTGGCCAATAAGCTGATAGTGTAATGAGGGTGTCTTAGCAGAGTATGCCTGTTCAGAATGTCTCTACAAAAGATCAGCTCTTGAAGTGGTGGATTTCTTTCTGGCTTTTGGTGATAAAAGAGGAATGTGTAAATGGATTCAGCAGAAATTACGTAGGATAACTGTGGGCCACAAGGTAAGAAGATGCAGAATTTTGTAGCAGGTTGGATCATTTGTTCCAGGATGAAAGTCATGGCATGGTAAGGATGAAAAAAATTACATAGGTGCTTGGTTGGAGATAATGTAGCTCCTTAGGGAGAGTGGGATAGCTTGAGCTGTGTACTCAGGAAGCCTGTTGTTTTTGAATTATCCTTATCCTCTTTACTTGTTGCACTGCTCTTCAGATCTAAGAGCTATAGTAATGCTGCAGTTTCAATGTTAAGTAGCACTAAATTACAAATAATTGAGAGAAATGTTGGAAGCTTGTGACGTTCAATCGCCAACCTGTGGGAAGTGTTTTTTGCCTGGTTTTTTTTTTTTTTTTTTTTTTGGCAGAACTGGAATAGAAGGACTGCAGGACAATTTCAGCAATTCTTTCTTGATGTAAATAATGGCAAGATCAGTTTGTGTTGCTATTCTGTACAACTATACTTCCTTCACACTTGGAAAGTCTTGAGAATTACAGTTATTTAAAGTGCAGTTGTACATAGTGCATACAGTTGCATTTTAAATGTGTTAATTATATGTTGTTACAGATTAAATCTTCCAAATGCAGAGAGGAGGAATTTGGCAAATTTAAGACATAACAGTCTTCCAGAATGTACTGATGGGACTTATTTCTTTACTGATGCCTTTTATAGGCCTTTTAATTAGGATTACAATATTGAACTGAAGCCAGTAAAATGGGGATGTAAGTGAAAGTTTTGAGTATGGGAGATTCTCTAATTCCAGTAGTGAGACGGTAGGAAAAGATAAAGGAGAGACAAATTCTGTTAGAAATATTACTGAATTTGTGTAGTATTAGGGTAATATAAAGATACTCAGAAGAAATAAGGAGCAATGGCTTCTGTTCATTTAAACCCAAATTTTCTGATTGTGTTGGAAAATGCTACTGTTTTCAGATTAAGGCAAAGGTTGTTGTGTAGATGAAAAAACCCTTCTGTTTATACCACTAGGAGTATTCTCTAGAATGTCTCACTTGCTAAAATGAAATCTCAAGAATTTGAGAGTTGTATTATTTGCAGTTGTTGACTCTTGACAGACTGTGAACAGAAAAGCAGTATGATTTCTCTCTGTGATTCTTTTCAATAACAATGCCCAGTTCACATGTCAAATTCAATGCCATAATAAATAATTTCTGAATGCAGTAATGTGATGGGATTAGTAAAAACTAACACACACACCCCCCCCAGCTTTCAAGAGCATTGGATGTTATAAAAAGATGGATGAGAAAGAAGGGCTTCAGGTTATCAACAATTGGTGAGGGTCTAATTTCTTCAGTAGGAAGGTTTTTTCCATAATTACCCACCCTAAAAACATCTACTTCTGAAATAGCTGCATTAGCCATTGTCAGTTTGGGTTTATGTGCATATCTGTCTTGCTCTGCTCATATCTCTTGTCCATGACTGAGGTATCACCCAGATTGTTCAGTTTCTAGTAGTCTTTCTCATTCTTCATGCTTTACTCCATCATCGTTCTTTGTCTTCTTCCTTGATAAATAAACGATTCCTTCTTAGCTAGAAATAGTGACTTTAATTTCAAGATATCTTTTCTCAGAATTGCTTTAGAATCAAAACTAGAGTACAGACAAAAAATCCTACTGTGATTGACGACCCAACTGTTTGTCTGGTAAAGCAACATTATCTTGATAAAACTGTGTATTAGGCTTCTTTTTTAATACTGCTTTTCCTTATCTTATTTAAATCTCAAATGATATTCTTCAGTGCATGTCCTAGAAAGATTTAACTGCAATGTCACTGGGGTAGCTCTTCAAAAATATCAATGTTAGTATTCTTTAAAGGATGAGACTTGTCATGAATTTACAGGGTGGTGTCTTGGGTTTTTCATATTCCACACAAAAGACTTCCAAATGACACTGTAAAAGTCTGAAGAATCTTGATCTCCCCTGACTGAAAATAGTTATACTGCAGCATGTCAACATCAGCGATGCCTACAGTAATGTATAATTTGGAGCAGCTTGGGCAGATAAGTGAAGTGAAGCCACGCTGAATTAACTACTGAGCCTCCTGACATTTCCATTGTATGTGGTTTGTGAGTTTTACTTTGGACTAGGTTTAGTTTTATCCTTTGGACTGAATGTGTCATAGCTCACTTCAAAGCCATCTCAAAGTAGTTATCCTACAAATCTTTGCTTCCTTGTGGATTCCTTTAGGAATTGCCATGCTGATTCTTCATCTGTCTCACTATTGTTTGATTTTTTCCCTCACTCCAAGTGGATGTTGTCCAAATAATGGCCTTTTATGGGAACCTAGATACTGTAGGTGTTGTGCAGGACACTATGAACTGAACCTCACAAGTACTAGAAATTCCTTCTGAGACAAATGCTTTTCTGGAACCAGTCTCTTTTGTAGAGTGAATGCCATGATCAAACATTAAATCCATGACAAGCTGGTAAGTATTACAGAATCCCCATCTCATCTCAGTTCCTCCTTGAAGACACATAGTCTAAAGCTGATCTCCAAAACCAGGAAGGGAAATGGCCCTTCCCAAAAATCCCCAGCTTCCTCTCAGTCCAAGGAACTTCTTGTCATCTGAAAGAAGAAAGGAGAAATTACTGCAGCTAACTGCAATCTCAGCAGCTATCTGGTTGTATGAGAAAGAAATATAAACCATCCTGATTTATGTTTTTTCTTGTTATTTGTGGAAGAGTGTACCAGTACCACTACCACCACCTTTATACACTGCATTTGAGACAGTGTGGCTGGGGTTTTGTGCAGAAGCCTAGATCAAGGCATGCCACGTTCACAACTTATGCCATTGCCAGGACTATGCCTGGCACACAGGCAGAGCTGGGACAGGGCAAGTGGTCTCTGATGGAGCTTGTTCCTCCACAGAACTTCCCTCGTAGCTCACAGCCCCTTGGGGAATCATCTCTCAAGGTCTAGCAGATCTCACAGTAAATCCAGAGACTTACACCACCTTTCCACAGCTCTGCAACCAATGCCCTATTTCTACCAGAAACCTCCTAAACCTATGCTCAATATATGTATAGGAAAAAAGTCTGCACACTTACTCAGGTGGGCATCCGGACCAGTACTTTTGCAGTTACCATTGCCTGCTGTGGTGTGGAGTGGGCAAGGGGTTGTTCCTGCATGGTGTCTCATGCAGGTCCTCCGGGGGTTGCAGCCATGAGACCACTGCCATGTTTTCCCCTAGACTGTGTTCCTGAATTGCTGATCCTTGTACCAAGGGTGTGGATGTCCTTAGATGTCTTTGGATGTCCTCAAATGTCTGTGGAATGCAGTGGGCTTGGTGGAAGGCTCTTCCCTCCCCTGAAGTTTTGTTCAAGATCTCTGTGGTAGTGGCACATGCACTGTGGCACCTCTGAAGCATGGGTTTGCCACCTCGTCAAGAACATGGCCTTCATCTATTTGAAGTGAATACAGCACCACTTGTCAGTCCTGTCCCAAATGGTAGGAAGCTTTTGTAGCAGTAGGAAAAGGAGGAAACAATAATTAAGCAGAGTGATAGAAGAGTGAAGAGGCTGATCAAGGGGTGGGGGGAATAGGAAGGAGTACTTTCTTTAGTAGTCTTGAAAAAATAACACAAAGGAGAAGCTGAAGAGCTAAGGCGGCGTGCAGCTGTGGTTTAGAGGACTGTGGGCGTGAGATGGCTCTTTTTACACCATGAGATACACTTCAGGATGTTTCAGGAGCTCTTGATATTTGAAGAATCCTTTTGTGTTTAGCTTGCACTGAAGGACTGGACACTGGTGAGACCCAGTAATTGTTCATCACAGGAAGGTTTGAAATTCCTCTTTTGAGCATTTTTAGTGGAATTTCCGTCTTAGTATCTTCTAAGAAGAATTCTTTTGGCATGGACCAAAACTGTTTTCTGTAACTACTAGGGATAGCCAGGTGATTTACTTCAGAACTGCAGTACTTCTCCAAACCTGAACTGCTAATACAGATGTAGTATTTGTTTGGTGACTGGGTAAAAATAAAGCCATGCTCACTGGGGGCTTGCATTTGATAGAAGTGTAATTTAAGCCCAGATCTCCAAAGCTGAAAGCCTACTTCAGTTTCTTATTATATCACTTGGTCTCAAGTGATTTTATTACTGAAGTGTCAAATATGTTAAAGTGATAGAGCAATCTTAAACTTTGAAGAAAAGCAGAGAAATAGCATGCTGGTAGGAAAATAGCAACTGTAAAATCTTGAGTGATAAAGCATGCTGTCTTAATGTAAAAAATAAATGACAACACACTGTAACAAAGTGGAAGGTTTCATGGCTTTTAACAGTTTAGTGAAATGTCACTACTCGGTCTTTCCCCCCTCCTTTTTAGAGTGGTTGATTGCTTGGATGGTTCAGGGTTTCCACATCAATCTTAAGGGCAATGTAAACCTGCTTTATGATGTTCCTTAGTCGTCCAAATAGTTGCAGATAGAGACAGTGTTTTATTATATAGTCCAAATGCTCCCTAGTTGTCAGAAAGATGCAGGAAAAGGCACAAGGAAAATCACAGATACTCATGTGTTATATTGTGTTATTGTCTTCGGTGACATTAAGCTCTCTAGGGTGGGAAGGTTAAGTGCCAACAAGTGAGTACTGGGTTTGCATGGAAGACATGTGGTTCCTGCCTGCACCATACTGTGTGTATTCTGCTTTAAGTACAATTTACCTGTGATAGGTTTCAATAAAAATTACTTAAGTACATGCAGATCTCTTCACTATTTCCCTCTTACAGCCAAGTACCAAAGTTATGTAGCATGTATACAGGCACTAGGAGTATTCTATTACAGAATTACTAATTATAATTATAATGATGGCTTTTTCCTTTAGCAGACAAACATTGCCTTTTTCACCATTTTTAGTAATATAAAATAACGAATAATGAATAATAATACTCATCTATTGTGTTTAAGTACTCATTGTCTACTATCCACACTTACACTGACTATAAAATTAGTCATTAAGTATTGTTTTCATTGCCTGTGTCCTTCTTGTCAATACTCTGCTTGAGTTTCACAAGCAGCAAAGATAAGGATTAGTTCTCTGAATTCTTTGAGATTAGGTGATGTTAGCTCTGTAATGACTGTGTAGATTTTAATGTTTTCACAGTAGGAAGTATAGAAAAGGAATTTACCTTTAGAAATAGAGTTGTTATCCTTACTTACAATTATTTTCACTAATCCTATGTAGAAATGACTGTAAGTGACAGTGGCATGACAATAAATTCTAGTTATGTATGTGTCCATGCCTTGTTGATTTTTGTTGGGTTTTGATAGCGTATGTCAGTTTCATAGAGTATTGATAG
>JAOXJM010000001.1:43271911-43283559 GCA_026413425.1 Tringa solitaria
AAAGATATTTTCTTTTGATAATCAGTAACATTTAATATAAAAGGTTTGTTACAAATAAATCATACATGGACCTTTGTGGGAGTTTTCAGCTTGGTATGGTGATGACTTTGCCTTATAAACATTTTCTCTCTTGTGGCTGAAAATAACAGCAGGGATTTTTGCTACGTTTATAAAAAATGAAAGCTATACTTTTATCTTCTGATGCAAGCATGCATGCTCAGAGGTTCCGTGTTTCCATTTTCTTAAATCCTCAGGCAGAAGCATAGAAATAGGCATAGTTTGATTGTGGAGGAGCTATATATTTAATGCGAGCACAGGTCGGATGCATCTGGAGCTTCTGGATGTTACTGTCTCAGGTTGCTGAAAATGAGAAGCAGTGAGTAACACTATTTTATCCTCTTCAGTATCAGATAGGCTTCTAGGATTTGATGTAGTTGCCCCAAGTTTTCTTGAATATGACCATAAAAGAAAGAGCCTAATGTCTAGGAATCTTGGAAAGCAGCAGCGGTTGCAAGTAGAATTAGAGAATTCTTTAAGTAGAGGGAACTCAAATTTGATGAATAATAAAAATGACAGTAAAACATTTCAAAGAAAATCTACCCTCCTGACTAGCTCATCCTTGAAAAAGATGGTCCTTCCCTCTTGTCCTGCTTGTACAATGTGTATCATTTGCCTAGGCTGCTCCCCTTGCTTGCATTATTTGCTCAGTCAATGCAAACATCTCTGACTGCTTCAGAAGCTTGGGTATTTTCTGTCCTACAGGCAACATCTCCCTGATGCTCTCAGGAATTTTTCTCCCCTTTCCTTTCTCTCCAGTCTGATAGTACCTGCAGAAAAGTCTTTCATGAGACTAAATTTTACTTGAAACCTTATTTATGTGTTACAATGAATCAATAAGGAATAATGCAGTACAGGTAATATGTGAGAAATTCATATAGAGGTAGATTCATGTTACATTGATAGTGAAAGAAATTACAATGTTTAAACTTCTTATGATATT
The DNA here is from genome assembly GCA_026413425.1 of Tringa solitaria. NCBI lineage: Eukaryota > Metazoa > Chordata > Aves > Charadriiformes > Scolopacidae > Tringa > Tringa solitaria. Next base: position 43,272,912 of record JAOXJM010000001.1, read on the forward strand.
GTAGTATTTTGCAGTGAATGGCAACCTGCAGTAGTAGAACCAAGAGTTTTACTACTGTAGGTAAGAAGAGTTCCTCTGTACAACAGAGCAACTTCTTTGTTCTGAACTTAGATTTATATGTCTTCAGATATCCCAAGAACAACCTAAAGAATTTTAGTTTTACCACCAATGTAAAACTATTGCAAACAAAGCTGCTGTTCTTGTTATGTCTGACTGGCATGTCGTCATGCTTGTGGAGCATGCCAGCCCACAACTTCTGGGGTGTTTCTCGTTCCATCCTGTTTGCCAGTAGCTTATTAGTCTACTTTGTTTCTTCTTAGTCTACGCTTTTTTTCTGTTAACCTGTTAGCCTATGTTTTGTGCGCAGTGGCGTGCAATTTTACCTCTATTACTTATACATTACAGACACACTGATGTCTAATTGAAAAATTTAAAGGCAGTGAGCAGGTTCAGATACTGAGTGTTATACAGCTGTCAGCCTCCAGAACTTGAGAAACCTCTGACAGCTGAGTTTATTCACTTGCTCTTGGGGAATTAATTCTTTGCTTTTCCTTCAGAAGATTCCGCATTTCCATGCTGCAAAAAGCACATCAGGACAAGTGCACAGTGCTTGTCAGAGGTTCCCGTGCTCACTCTAACAGAACTTACTATGTGGTAAATTTTCCGTCCCGATGTACTAATGAAACAATCAGTAATAGTTTTGTGACAGAATGCCATACGTTGTCGACATAATAAATATTTTCTCATGGTGATACAGATGGCTGACACTGATGCTGATCTATCACATTTCTTGAGTTCCAGTCCTTTGCTGCCATGCACACAATCTTTCTTCAGGATTCAGCCCACCAAAAGTGAAAATCTGAAAATGAGAGGAAAAACGACTCTTAAATCTAAACATATTTCTCTCTGAATTTATATTTACATTTGGTTCAATGTGTAAGATTTCTTGTCTCAGAAAGATTTCTTGTCTACTACAACTCTGTAGTAGAGAAAATACTGATTTGTGTTTCAAACTTAGCTAGTTGGAACAGAATTTGTGTGATGAAATGTCCTGTTTACATCCATTCTCAAAACCTAAAATTGAGAAATATAAGCAGTTATCTAGATAAAAGAATAAGTAGTTAGTGTCATTCAAAAATTTGCAAAACATTGCTATTGATTTTTTAACTCTAATGTGTAAAATAATTAACTTCAGCCCATTCTCATTTTACAAAAGAAAAATGTACATTGCTTTGCAAAAAGGAATTTGTCGTATATTCATTGAACCTGAACTGCATCGCTCATCAACTTTCCATATCATACTGGCTTGTCTTCTTAATGTCCTGTATCTATTGATTGTGTGAAAGTTATTTTTTACAGGGCAGCACCAGATCTGGAGAAGCTGTTAATGTTGTGAATATTTTGTCAGTACAGGTCTCCAAGTTAGCTGATGTCATGGTCAGACATGGCGTGAAAAAAGGAGATCGTGTCGTCATCTACATGCCCATGATTCCACAGACAGTGTACTGTATGCTGGCTTGTGCAAGAATAGGAGCCATCCATAGCCTGATTTTTGGTGGATTTGCATCTAAAGAACTTTCGGTTCGCATTGATCATGCAAAGGTAATACGTATTTGGAACAATGACCACCATTGCATTAGTTAATTATATGTCAATGTCAAAACCCACTTTTTTTTTTTTTTTTTTTTTCCAGAGGGGATAACAACATTTCTCTTTGTGTGGCACACAGTCACAGTTTGTTTATAATATCTAACACTGAAATATGAACAAAGTAATACGTCTGTTTGGAGGGTGATACTTTATTGCAGACATTGAGATACAAATTTTGACCTCGTTTAAAAAAGTGAGTTTAACATGCTGCTGTCTGTTTAGAGCATACTTTCTTCTCCCATTTGTCAATCTTTTTATACAAAGCATCACCTTAAAATTGGCTTTTCGCCCAGCATTTTCCTCAAGTGTATGAGGAAAATGCTGCCAACCCTAAATGACTTAATTGGTTTATTTGATGTTTAGACATATTAGATAGTCCTTTTGTCAGCTATAGATCTGCTTCATCTAATTTCTACATGAATCAAGGCATGACTCTGCAGAGAACATAATTAATAGAGGTGAATGCTTTAAAGGCTTCTGAGTTTGGCACAACTTGAGCTTGTTTATGAAGCATTATGTAAGTCTTTGAAAGTGAAAATGCAAATAGTACTTTAATAATCTACTTAGTAGCTTATATGTGCATATCTTGCATATGTATTAGTTTCAAACCACATAACAAATGTTTGTACTGGAAGTTTCTGTTCTTGTTTTCTGCCAGTGAATAAGACAAAATTCTTTGTCATTTTGATCAGTCACCTGGATCATTCAGGCAATCCATAGTAGCCATCTGCCACTGAGTCACGTTGGTTAGACATACAAGCCAAAATATTATGCAGCGGAAAGTCCACAGGATTTGTGCAACTTTGAGCACAGAAGTGCTCTTCAGATCACCAAGTCTTGAATTTTATGAATATCTGTAAAGAGAAAGTTGAATGCATTCCCCCTCACTGCCTTGATGTTCTAACAAAGAAGTAGTTAATAAAATGGCTGAAATGGTTTGTTGGAATTGTGAAAAAAAAAAACCTGAGGGAAGGCTAAGAACAGCTCCATAGTTTTCTCTGTCTTTCTTCCCACTCCCCTGCTTTCTTAACAAGCTATAAAAATTGATTTTAACTCATAAAATTGGGGAAAAATAATATAGAAGAAAAAATGACGAACTTTTAAAATGAAGGTTTCTACAATGCAAATAATCTAGCATGTTTACTTTTGGAGTAATTTTCAAACATTAACTAATTAATCCCAATGGATTTTCTCTGAGGAACAAAGGTAGACAGCATAGTAACCATCCCTGCTTCATACATTAAAAAGAAAACAGAGAAAGTTTAAGTGATTTATGCAAGGTCACAGAGCTGGTCTTTCCAAGGGTTAGCTATGGAATTAGTAGCGGCAGGCCATGGATTAAATCCTAATTTACATTGCCTTTTTGTTTCTTTAAGAAGCAGATCTAAATATTGTAGGTGATTTTTGGTCCATCTGATGTGTAATGAAAGTGTAACTAAAGAGGAGAGGCACATCCTAAATCTAAATTTCAAAACATGCACCAGTTTTGCAAAGCTTTCTTGATAAGTGAATTCCACACTACTGAGATTATCTTTAAGATATGTATATAAGTAGTTATGATAGATGCTATTCTGCTGAACTCAGAATTTAATTGAAGCAGTCTTAAAATATCCTAACATTTCTATTAGGCTTTTATGTGAATTGGTTTAGATGGTGTAGTACGGGAGCTAATGTTGGTAAGATTAATTAGAAAGAGTTTAAAAATGTGCAATGGAAAGCTGACTGTGAGATGCTTTTATGAAAGAAAGGTTAAACTTCACATTTTATTGGAAGATCTGAGTGAAAGAAATAACAAGCACTTTCTAGTGACTATGAAAAGGTACATATACTGTACTAGCTTACCTTAATTTATCTTGAATTTTAAATAGGTCTGGGAATGCTGCAAAGTCCTGCAGCTGATAATTCCTACTCTTGTCAGGTATTGGCACTTACAGACATTCTGCAGTGAATTGTGATGAAGCGATACAGAGTGTGAGAACAGGCATTTCATGTCATCTTCCCTTTCACCTGAATCGGGGAATATATAGTTTGCAATTTCAAAACAGTAGATACTTTCACAGAATCATAGAATAGTTTGGGTTGGAAGGGACCATTAAAAGTCATCTAATCCAACTCCCCCTGCAATGAGCAGAGACATCTTCAATTAATTCAGGTTGCTTAGAGCCCCATCCAATCTGACCTTGAATGTTTCCAGGGATGGGATATCTACCACCACTCTGGGCAACCTGTTTCAGTGTTTCACCACCCTTGCAAAAATTTTCTTCCTTTTATCTAGTCTAAATCTACCCCCTTTTCCTTTAAAACCATTACCCCTTGTGCTGTTGCAGCAGGCCCTATTGGAAGGTCTGTCACCTTCTAAGTCCCCTTGAAGTACTGAAAGGCCATGATAAGATGTCCCCAGAGCCTTCTCTTCTCCATGCTGAACAACCCCAACTCTCTCAGCCTGTCTTCATAGGAGATGTGTTTCTTCCCTGTGATCATTTTTGTGGCCCACTTCTGACCTTGCTCCAACAGGTCCATGTCTTTTCTGTGCTGAGGTCTCTGGAGATGAGTCTCACTAGAGCAGAGGGGCAGAATCCCCTCCCTCAACCTGCTGGCCATGCTTCTTTTGATGCATCTTGGGGTGTGGCTGGCATTCTGATCTGAGCACACATTGCCGGCTCATGGCCAGCTTTTCATTCAGTCCTCCTCAGGACTGTTCTCAATCCCTTCATCCCTAAGCCTGTGTTGATGCTGGAAGTTGCCTGGACCCAGGTGCATGACCTTGCACTTGGCCCTTTTGAACCTCAAGAGATTCACATGGTCCCGCTTCTCGAACTTGTCCAGCTCTCTCTGGATGGCTTCCCATCCCTCAGGCTCCTCAACCACACAACTCAGCTTGGTGTCATCAGCAAACTTAACTGAGAGTGCACTTCAGGTTCCTCAGATGGTCATGAATGTGATCTACTCTTACAGTGGGAAGGACTTAGCTCCCAGCCACTTGATAGGTGTGGGAAGACAGGTTGCCAGTGAAGACTGAGGCAGAAAAGTTGTTGAGTACCTCAGCTTTCTCCTCATCTATTGTTACCAGTTTGCCAGTCCTGTTCATCAGGGAGAATATGCTTTCTTTGACCTTCCTTTTCTGGCTGACATACCTGTAGAAGCCCTACTTCTTTATTCTTTGTGTCCCTCGCCAAGTTCAGCTCCAGCTGCTTGGCCTCCCTGACCCCATCCCTACATAGCTGAGCAATGTCCCTATGCTCTTCCCAGGATACCTTTCCCCACTTCTACTGCCTGTGCATCTCTTTCTTGCCCTTCAGTTTGACCAGCAAACTCTGGACTCTTGCCTTCCTTTCCTGATTTCTTACACCTGGGGATTGAGAGCTCTTGTGGTCTCTGGAAAGTGTCCTTGAAGACCTGCCAGTTCTGTTCTGCTCTGCTCCCTTGTCCGTGAGGGCAGTTTCCCAGGGGGTCCTATTAACTGACTCCTTGAATAGCTGGAAGTTTCTTTTCCTAAAATTCAGGGTCCTGACTTTACTCTTCATCTGACCCATATCCCTCAGGTCTGCGAACTCCACCAATGCATGATCATTGCAGCACAGGCTGCCTCCAGCCTTGATGTCACTGATTAGCTCACTTGTGTTGGTGACCAACAGGTTCAGTATTGCATCCCCTCAGGTGGGACTGTCTATTCCGGGGCTTAAGAAGTTATCCTCAATGCATTCCAGGAGTCTCCTGCATTGCCTACAGCTCACAGTGCTACTTTTCTAGTAGGTGGAAAATGACATTAACTATATTTTGGGAAATTAACATGACATCCATTTAAGCACTTTACCTTAGTAAATTAAGAAATCTGAGAAGGCTACTTAAGAACTATATGCTTATACACCTATTTAATATGGTAATTGCTATGTGTTTAACAATCAAATTTTCTCATGTTTTTTGAATCACAATAACTGTGTAGCAATTCCAGGGGACTTTTTAGATTTTAAGTCCAAACCTTGCAAAGTAAAATACAAGTAATGGAGTTTTTCAGGCATGTGTTTTTTGAAGACAGTATTATGATTTGCAAGTGAACAACAATTCTTTGTAATATGAAATATACGAGACACTCAAGCTCTTCAAAACCATTACTCTCTTTCATTGAGGTCAGAAATACTGTACTCCTCACTTATTTACAGTTGACACATTTGGAAATTTTAATAAGACCTCCTTGAAAAAAATGAGCTTATATTTTGTAGTGGTTTATTCTGAATAAGACATAGTTCCTGTGCACAGCTAGTTGCCCTTACTTCTCATCATAAGATGATCAAACCTTTTGAGTGACAAGGCAGCAAGCTCAGCTGCTGATACTTAAGATGCACAGTTGCCTTATAATAGTGGCAGTCCATTTTTTTTTGTCTTGAAGTGATGTTTGTTTTTGGAATATATATTGTAGATTAGAAGGTGCTATCTTGCATTTCATTTTTAACTACTTGTGTAGCATGATTCAGGTCTCTTTTGTCAGAGCACTATATAATATCTGGCAAAACTTAATGTGCATGGCAGTCTGACGTGTATCTTCTAACCACAAAGCCAGTGAGATACCAGCAGGTGAAGCAGAGCTATATAATGACCGCATAAGCACTGGATTTCTTTAAAATGCATGTTGCTTTTTTTAAGGAGGAATGACACACTACGTAAGTGCAGTAAGTTTGAGCGTCGGCTTGTGATCAGATATGTGGCTGGGGCATGAAGAGGAAAGATTTTTTGTGTTGAATAATGATGGCCCAAGTGCTGGATTTCTCAATAAACATATTCATGACACTTCTGATATTTTGCTCCCCAATGTTAGTTGGTTTTCAGTTTAGGCTTTTTGCAGCTTTATTAGCTGCCCCGTCCCAAGTATTTATTGCTTTTTCTAAACTTTGCCTTGTATGCTATTAGAGACTACAGAAGAATTTGTAGGAGGAGTCTTTACCACAGAGTAAAATTTTTGGTCTGGTTCTATTGGGCCTTGCTTTAGGTCATTTCTGCTTTATCATATTGTTGGGTTTTTTTCCCACAGCTCGCTATTGCTGGCGTTCCTTCTTCAGCAAACCTTTGAACTTCCTTGGGTTTTTTTCAACCTAGTTATTTTTCTATCTGATCTTAGTGTGCAGAACTGCATGGAGCCACAGATGAGTTGGGAGATGGGTGTATAAAAACAGTTTGGGAGCAGAGATGCAGAGAAAGTAATGTCAAGTAGGCAGAGGGGTAAAACACTAGAAAACAGCAGTTAAAGCCAGTAATGGACCTTTGATTTGCAGAGTGATTCATGATGCTTCCAAGTGGCAACCCTCACTTAGGAAATAGATCACATTAGCCAACTTAGTATTGCTTATTTTTAGACTTCTTTACTGCATACAAAGCACTTGATGAGAAAAGGTGACACCATTTACAAATGACTGTAAACCTGGTGTTGACAAGAGTCTTTCATCTTAACAAGCGAATAGAACTGTGTTAATATCTTACATTAATTACAGTCTAATTTCAGGGTAGGCTCCAGATGAATTTGCAGTTTAACTGCATTGCATTGTATCATCTTTTATTAAAATCACTGAATCCCAAAAGAGAAAGATGACAAATACTGAAATTTTAAAGCTCATCTGAAATCTTTATTTTGAATACACACTAATTAGCAAACTTCTCTGAATGGCAGATGTGGACAGGAAACCTTTTATTATCGCACAAGAAAACAATTTAATCTGTGCATTCTGTGCTAAGTTTAATGCAGCCTTAACTGTGGCATTGTGGTTTGTGCCTACTTAATGAGATTTATGCTAATGCATACAATTAGTAAACTAGCTTGATCAAACTGAGGGGCATAAGATAAATATACTTCTAAAACTCCAAAAGCAAGGAGATTGAAGACTCATTTTTCTCCAATTAAAATGTGTTCCAACACATACTTTGGTGCTACCTTTTATTTCCTGAAATACAAGAAATAAAAATACTTACCTTGGCACCTAAATCGAAATAGTTTGCATGCAAATTTCTTGACTTAGGAATTCTTACATAAAACCTGAGATTAATTTAATGACAAAGATGCTAAATCCACATTTGAAACAGAAGTTATTCTAAAAAACACCAGAACTATGGAAATCTGATTTTTAGTGGTTTTGCATCCTGAATCCTGCAACCATCACTTGAAAGACTCTTGCTGTATTTCCCTCATGTGCCTTATGACTTTAACCTATTCTCTTCCTGTAGTTCTAGTTTCCTGTCATCTCTTGTTTGCTGCCTTTTTCCTCTTTCTCCTGTTTTTCCTCCTATGCCATTTAATTGCAGACTGGAAAAGAGCCAGCAAAGTCCTACAGCTAGTTTTAAAATATGCCATTGGGTGCAGGCAGATAATTAGAAAGCAGGCTAAACAGGACAGATAGTTGTTGACAACACTGTACCACTTTTCCTTAATGGAGGACCTAAGATGGAGATAGGTTTTTTGCTCTGTTCATTAATTTTTGTGCAGTTTACAAGAACTTAATACTGTTGATTTCTTGCTCAAATTTGGCTGAAAATGGTGAAAAGCATCAGAAGTTATTACTGTGCATGTACAGGAAAATCACACAAGCTTGGTTTCTGTAGAAAACTGATCTAAACTCCTGTTTTGAATTATGTGAAAATAGATTTTATACACTGAGCGTCATTAATGGAAAATGCGTCATTAGGTTACATATATGAAATATATAGCAAATGTATATATTAACAATCTAACTTCTTTATTTTAGCCCAAACTTATTGTAACAGCAAGCTTTGGAGTAGAACCGAAAAGGAAAGTGGAATACATATCCCTCCTAGAAGGAGCATTGGCAAGGGTGCAGAGCAAACCTGATAAAGTTCTGATTTACAAGCGACCTAATTTGGTGGGTGTACAGTGTTGTGCCTTTATGTTAACTTTCATATGTGTATGTAGTGCACATGCCTTTTCTCTTTTAAAAGTAAAATTTTTAGTATATCTGTTGTAGTTTGATTTTGAATTTTATGGGGGAACTTTATATTTATAAGATTTAAATAGTAAATAGAATTAATGAAGCAGAGAGATTACTGTACAGAAAATTAAATGGTACATGTTTTTTGACCAACTTCCATTTATCCCGTCTGTTTTTCTTTCCGTACTTTTCTGTTTTTCAATTGGCAGGGCCACGTTCCTCTTGTCCCAGGTCGCGATCTGGACTGGGAAGAAGAGCTTGCAAAAGCACAATGTTATAAATGTGTCTCCGTTCCATCAGACCATCCCCTTTATATTCTGTATACATCTGGAACAACAGGCTTGCCCAAGGTAAAGGACTAGCTGTAGTCTAAGTGTCTGTGACCAACCTATTTGCAGTTCCACATGAGAAAATATTTAATTAAAAAGATTGAACCTGCTTGCCAGAGCTCAGTGCTATCAATGACAAACATTGCTAGAAATGGTTTAATCTCATTTATTCTCATTTCACTACTTTAAAGTCAGTGTGTAGGAATAAATTATGTTTGTTTCTTTAAATAATAGTAATATAAAGATAAACTGCATTTAGTTCAAAATGCAGTTTGTACTTCTTACAGTATGAACCTTTGAGGAGAACAGAATGTCCTTTATCCATTAATATATTCTGTCTTTTAACTGTTTGAGGTAAACATAGTGTAGTCACTTAATGGCAAGGTTGGTTAATATATCACTTGTGTGATAGCATTTAGTGCTGAGTAGTCTTTGCTTATTCCTTATTTACGTATTAGCTAATCTTCCCATAGATAAGATGTAATGAATAACGTTACAGATTAAATGGAATTAAGCATGTTCTGGAGGCTTCTGTTATTGAACAGTTCTGAGAACATAATTCCCATGAAAATGAAAGTTTAGATTGAGTAAGTGAAAACTAACAGAGTGTATTTGAAAATGCTTGCTTTCAAATGTCCATTAGTCTTAATGATCTATTTTAAAAAGATCTTATTTTAAAAACAAACTCTTGAGTGTTTCCTTGGTACTTAAAATTCTCTTTTCAACAGTAGAAGACAATCTGAGTATAACTTTCTGGCAGTAGACTTACCACCATAAATTCAGAGACAGTATCACACATCCCTGGATATGGCAGTGCTGAGGCTACTACTAGAAAATTATTTAATGTTGTGGCCTATAAAGTTCAGAATCTATGGGGAGTTAGGGGAAACCAAATATCGATTTTGCTGGGAAAAATGTCTTCTGCTTTTGCTTTGAACATGGGCACTTTAAAGCAACATGCATGTCTTGAATTATTTACTTATATTGTCAAAAGTTACAAAATAAGATCCTATGTTACAACAGGTATTTTCCTTGACTGTTAGTTTCAAAACATAACATTTCAGAGATAAAAGTTCTCAGAAGTTTACTTCACTGTGTTGGTTCTCCAGAGAAAAATATAGACACCTGGAATGAATCACTCTAATAAGAGGGAGATGGTCAACTAATACTAAACTATGAGTAACTTAGTGAATAAATTAACTTTTATTCATGTAAGGAACTCGCTTTTAGATGGTCATGCAAGTAAAATTACTCAGTTATGAACTTCATAACAAAACTTTTATTAATCTCAGAGCAGGGACTAGATTAGAAACTGAGACTAACAAAAGCAATCTGCTTTCTGAAATACAGGGAGTGTTAGTTAACCATTCTCTGCTGTGGCAATCTCCATTTTAATGAGTTAATATGTCTCTACAGTTCTTCATTTCTTGGATGAAGCCTGGCAGTGCCTATTTCATTCTATTAACAACTTAAAGAGAATGTACCATGCCTAGCACAGCCAGATAGCTGTATTGTAATGTGTGTACTGTAGACATTTGTTTGGTCAGATGAATCTCACCTGAATTCTAGTTCAGGATGTGGTTCACTTAATCCTTTCTTCTAGAAACAGTGTACTAGAAGATGATGAAATGTATATTAAAAATACAAATATTACAAAATATTTCAACATTTTTCCTAGTAAGGATGTTCCAGAGCCAGTTTTTGGCTTACCAAGGTGCATGATCCTATTGATACTATCTC
>JAOXJM010000001.1:43290283-43310332 GCA_026413425.1 Tringa solitaria
TGGTTGAGTCACCATCCTTGGATGAGTTTAAGAGTTGTTTAGATGTGGTGTTGGGAGATATGGTGTAGGGAAGAACTTTGTTGAGTAGCGTAGATTGTTGGACTCAATGATCGCAAGGGCCTTTTCCAACCTAGATGATTCTATGATTCTAACACTATATACTTCTGTACTTGAACTTGCAAATAACTCCGGATGCAGAAGTGGATTAATGACATTTTGTAGCACATGTGTACAGACATTGGTGGATGAGAAGCTCAACGTGAGCCACCAATGTGCACTGGTGGTCCAGAGAGCCAACCACATTCTGGGCTGCATCAAGAGAAGCTTTGAAAAATTAACTGAAGTATGCATGGCTTTGCACACTGAGTATTCCGTGTGCATTTTTTGCCTGCCTTTTCCTGAGGTGAAAGGGTGAGGAAGAACAGTCTGTGTGTTGCTCTTAAATCCCACAGGATTCTACTTGTCCCTCTCCTGTCAGGAGGTAACAATTTTTGCCATTACGTCTTTGTAGCGTGTAAAAACCATGTGAAATCTTTAGAAATTCAGCATCCCTAAGCAAAAAACCTATTACTTATTTTGACCTTGTTCTGTTTTCTGGAAATGAAGGCTTAAAAGGATGTGAGGACATCACTATAAGGTATATTTAATTAAGTACTAACATGCTGTCCTTCAATCTTGAATCTGCTTTCCCAGAAACTTAAATTATTTGTATAGGTAATCAGAGTTAATAAGTTCAGGATTTATGAAGCAGAAATATATTCAACAAAAAGAATATCTATTGTTTGCTGATCCTATAGCTGATGACATTTTTTTGTGTTAGGCAGTATGGATCAATATGGGAGCTTAATTTTCTTGTATCTGGTCTCCACACAAGCTAGAAATCTTTGCTTTTGTATGTTGCTTGGATTTGCTCATACAGAATAGACCTGTGGGGCAAAGTTAAGAGATGGACAAGCACAGCACAGGCCTGTGCCTTCTCAGGGCAACTGTTAACGTGGATCACTAACTCTGCAGTATATAATAGTCCTCCAGTTAGGATCACTTCTGGTTTTGCAGTACATGGTAAATTATTGACTGTTTTAGCTAAAGACTTTGTAGATCGAATTCATATTTGTATGTGTAGGACTGTGAGAAGTCTCAGCATATGCTGCTAAGAGCTGGTCATTGCCTTGTCTGTGTGTGTTGTACATGTCCATTCCTGTATGCAGATGGGTGTTCATAAAGGTAAACCTACATGCTATGTAAATATGCCTGTAATTAATCTCTTCCCCTCCCCCCCCCTTTTGTATTGTAGTACACATTTCTATGTGTATTTAATCACCCACAGTTTTCAGTTGATTTATTCAACTGTTCTGTCCACTAATCAAAAGGTATTGCTTTGATTTTTTTTTTTATTTTAAAATCCTACTTTATGAATAATAAGGGCTTCTTTTAAGCTCCCTTGCTTGTTAATCAAGTGAACACGTAACATACCTCATTGGAGTGTATCAACACTAAATGTTTGAGTTCAGCTGAAATTTGGAGAAGAAATAGAGCTCTTTTCTAGTCTGATTTTATAACTTGCACAATTTACCTAATGTTGGGTAGTTTTCAAACCCCCATCTGCACCTTTATTTCGTTTCCAGATGCTCAGTATAGTTCTGGTATGCAATTCTGGGGGTTTCAGTGGCTTCAGGATCTCTAGAAATAAGTAGAGTATAATATAACTCCAGTTATACATGACTTTCACTAGAAAAATAGAAATATAATAGTAAAAAAAAAAATAGTTTTTATTCCTTTCCAAGTTAAATTCTGTTACAAAAGAGTTCTTTTTAGTAGCTTGTCTGGAAAATCCCCAGTGGTTTCCCACTAAATTTCAAGGCTAGGGGCCACTGTGGTTGACTTCTCTGGTATTCTGAATAACAAGGAGCAGAAACTTCACCTGGTAGCAGAATGCACATTTATAGGATCAAATATTGTGCTAGCTTGAGTATTAAATTACTGTAGTCTAATTAATGTTAAAACACCTAATAGATGTTAATTAGAGTCTTCATTCCAAAGGGAGTAACTCATCACCACCATGCCAGTTAAGTAGAAGAGGAAAGTGGTGTGAGAAACAAGGCAGTTTCTCAGAGATAAGGAAGAGGCTTTGATAGTTTTACAGTAGCTGTTTTTTGACCAGGGGTACACTGGACCACATTAAAATTGTTGCTTGAATTTGGCAGAAGAGAATCACTTATATAAATACTGCAGTGAAGAGGCTTTCATTCTAGCAGGTGTAGAGTAAGACAAGAAGGAAAGGGGAAGAAAGCATTGTGTTCTTTCAGCAGTCTCTGTTACATGGTTATCTTCCAGTGAAGTTTTGTCTCTCTGTGAATGTGTGGGGATCAAGATGGTTATTGTCATTTTAAAGGTACCTCTAAATTTAAAATGTTTTGGTTGTAGAAAATAAAAGGAGTAAAAATTCTATTTCTGTAACAGTGAGTAATAAATAAAAATTAGAGTTAATATCTGGTTGACCTACATGTCTGCTTCATGATTTTTGCTCTTGGTGAGAACATTATTAAACAGTAATAACTATAAATAAATATTACTGAGCATCTCTTTCTCTGAGGTGCTGCCAATTGGGTCTTCAGACAGTGTTCATGACATTGATGTCTTTTTTTTGGAGGATTAAAAATGGGAAGAAAAGGAAGACTTCTGTACACACAAGGAGAAAAATAATCTTTACAAAGAGTAATAGTGTATAATTTTTCCTCTGCTCTGCTCAGAAGACTGTCTTAACAGTGAATATTCATAAATTTGTAGTCAAAGTTTTTCCTAAATGGTTGCCTAATGATGGGTTGTGAGTTAGGGAGTATCAGTATGCTGTTTAGATATGGGGAAAGAAAATCTCATCCCCTTTGCCTAGGGACAACTACTATTAAATATAAACTGGGCTGACTTCATACCTTCACTTCTTAAAGTGATTTGTTTATTTTTAAATTACTTCGTAGGTGACAACTTGTCATTTTAACAATTGCTATGGAAACAACGTGCTTTCAGTTTTTACTTGCTGTAACGCCGTTGTCAGAAATGTGAAAACTGTAATGAATTCTTTTGAATGCAGCAAGGTTTGTTGGTTGGGTTTTTTTTGTGGGGTTATTTGTTTTTTTTATAATCCTGGATTGTTTATCTCCAAGGCATGACAAAATTCAGCTATAAATAAGCTACTTGAAGTCTCACAGCCCACTCTGGGTTGCTGTTGCTAATGGGATCACAAGCTGTAAGCAACAGAGCAGCATGAAGAGCTGCTCTAGCTCTGATCTAGCTACTACCTGTGATCATCTGATGTCAAGAAAAAGGCATCATAGTAGTTCCAGTGGCTGGAACTTTGAATTGGAGGCAGGGTAAGGAAGAGGATACCCACACTTGCCATGCATTAAGGACTTCATTGTAGCGGTCTAGGACAGAGAAGGAGCTATTGTCCCAGACAAAGCTGTAGCAAGACATCACTGTGGACGTGGAGCCTTCCTCACAATGCTCACTAGAGTCCTTCCAGTCCCTGCTGGTGCAACAAATCTGCAGGGAACATAGCAACAGCAACAAGTTTAAAATTAGTCCCATTTGGCACAGCTGTTAGCAACTTAGGGACACCCAGCCTTTCTACATTTTCTGAGAGCCACTATTATCAGCTTACAACGCAAGCACTGCCTCTGGAGTTGCCTAGTTTTGTGATCTTTCGGCCATCATCCATACTGACTGTATTTGTGGAGCAAATTCAGTAGGACGTACCATCTTGAGTCCTTAGTGGAGAACTGGTAGCAGGGCCAGCAGCAGAAAGATGAATGCCTCCATGAACATATTCTTTTGAATCCTGAAGTGTCAGGATTTTGTGTGTGCTTTAGTGTCAGCAAGTTTTAGTGGCAATGAGTTCCATGTATAATATTTGCTATGCAGAGAGAATTTCCTCCTCATAAATTTTAAATTTATCTTTAATTGAAGAGGCTCTTGTTGTTAGGGATCAGGCAGAAAGGGAATTCCTGAGCTGTTACTGATGTGTTGTTGGTTATTTTATTATAGCTCCTCTTATATGTCTTTTTCTTCAAGTAATATATCCCTGTGGCTTGTGACTTTCTCCATAGGAGAACTTCTCTATCCCCTTGATCATTCTTGCTGCCTCCCTAGGAATCTTCTTTCATAATCATGTGCTATCCATCAACACATTCTGCCTGAGGATGTCTGCTCAGCTGGTAGACATCTGATAAATTACATGCTAAATCTAGGTACTTCCAGCAAGATGTTCCTATCTGTTTGTCTCAGAGTCTCTTGGTAGATTATTAAAAGTAAGTCTTTTCTGCTTGAATCCTCCTAGCTGATACTAGAAGTGTCTATTTCTACTTTTCTTTTTTAAATTAGGTGAGGCAGATCACTCTCTTCCTGACTGCCTTGTTCTTGTTTACTGTGCTCTCAGTTGCTGCCAACCACAGATATTATTGCCAGTAACTTTGAAAATTCTCATCTCCAGTATTGATGCAAATATTGAATACCAACAGGTCTTGAACTGATCCCTGCAGAAATCCAGTGGAAGCATCTAATTTGCTCATAGTCCCCAACTGACTCAGCAATCTGTCAGCATATTCTGAATTTAATTACCCTGTGCTTTATTGTTTATAATGCTAACTTTTTAAAAGTCAAAATTGCATGTGGTAATAAGCCTCCTATGGCATCTTGCAGTACTTCTCAAAATTTTTGTATAGTAAATAAGAAGTCTCTTTGGCAATTTTGTTTGTAGTTTTTTGGGCTCTGAAATTAATTTTCTCTCTCTCAGATTTGTTTTGCGTATGTCAGTTTTTGTTTATGCATTTACTAAACTGTGAACAGCTGCCAAGGCACTGGGGAAGTTTTTCTGCAGAATCAGTAAGAATATTTTACAGCTGGGCCAGATTTTTTTTTTTTCCTGAATGAATATTTTAAGTGTCACCTTATTCTTTGGGTATTATTTCCTATTTACTGTCAGGGGGAATTTCTATTCCTTTCCTTGTGCTGTTTGTGTCATTTTATTTTTCTCCTAGATCAGAGAATGGTGTTTCTCCAAACCAAAGCTGTGGTAGCTTACCTGTGACATATAAATATCAACCTGTCGGAGCCCTGCATGCCTACCCATGCCCTCCTGAAGGTTTGGTTGTGTGTGTTGAAGATGCTCCAAAGCTCAGGCTTGGGTTTGCTGGAGGTGCTAGGCACAGCTACAACACAGCCTGGGCAGGGACCGGGGTGAGAGCCTGTGTGTAAATCACCTCCCAAGCAAAGAGAGGCTTCTTTCAACTCACCTCACAGCTCTGCTGTTTTCCCAGGGATCTGATCGAAGGTTACACAGCTGCACCATCGCAAACCTGGCCTTGAGCATCAGCAGTCAAGCCCCAAGGAGGGAGCGGGTGTGCTCGGGGCCAGACACAGCCCTTTTATGGGCTCTGGACATTGCCATTTGGTTAAAAATAACAGCCTGTATTACTGGCAGGCTAACAAATTTCAGATTGCTTCACAGTTAGGTTTGTTTCTGTCCAAATGGTGCTGGTTCAATTACATAACTAATTAATGGGGAGTTTATGGAAGTATGAAATTTTTCAGTTTGAGAACGTTTATTTTTGTGTTAATGATGTGAGCTTGAACTCCTAAACAGATGGCTGCAGATCTGCAGGTATAGTGAACATTATAGGGAGATGACATAAACTTGAATAAATAGGTTCATGAACAAATATTAATGAACACTTGGATGAATATGTGAAAGTTGTGATGAAGAAGCGTGCAAGGAGGGCACTTAAAGGCAGTCTGGGGAAAGATTTTTCTTTGGGAGCTGTGCATTATATGACAGAAAAAAGGACATAACTCACTTTTTCAGCAGGCAAGTAGCATTCTTTTACATTTGTTTTTGGTGATTTAGGTTAGGAGATTAGCAAAAAGAGTTTTTGGCATAGGTTATACTCTTCCCTACTACTTTGGCTGGGGACTGTTTCTTTTGTTTATTTTGTGTCCATTTGCTTCTCACCACCTGCTCCACTGTTGTTGGTTTTTTTTTTTCGTTTTTTTTTTTTTTTAAAAAGCTTTTCAATTGTGCGTTCTGTGTTTTGTCTTGGGTTTTTTTTTATTGTTTTATGGTGATACTCTGCTGCAGCAGTCCTCTCACCAGCAGTACCTCCCCATAGGGCTGCGAAGCCAATGGTATCAATGTGTATCTGACCTCCGGCGTCCTGCGTTCTTTAAATCTGCCAAATGGTTCATCGTTGCTCTTGCCAGTGTTCAGGAACAGCTGGATGCAGGCCAGGTGTGGGGGTGGTTGCAATGGGGAGGGCAGGTGGGAGAGAGGGAAAGGGATGAATTCCTGTGAGCTTGCATCACAGCCAGTGTGCTGCTTTTTATGTTGGGACGGAGCAGCTAACTTGATTAGTGTACATTTTCATAAAGACATTTATTTTGTTACTAATACCTCATTATCAGAATGAAAATAGTGGATTTAGTAAATTCTGCAAGGTATTCAAATGTTCCTTTTGCATCTTGGTAAACTGAAAAGCATTAATAAGAGTTTTGTGTGCTGGGGTTTTTTTTGTGTGTGTGTGTTGTTTTTTTTTTTTCCCACTGGGCTAATTAATCTATCTATTCCAATTTTGCATTTACACAAGGATAGTGAAGGTATGAATTTGTCATGTGACTAGTGAATTGCTGTAAAAGTGGTGACATTGCAGTAGTGAAACTTTGTGTTTCTGGATTGTTGTGTAAAGCATTGACAAAGCTGTATGTGTAGTATGAAAAGTGTATGTCTCTCCTAACTTGTGTGCCCTGTCAAAGTTCATCTTCCAAGTGTGGCCTTTCTGTTGAAAAGGTTATGGCAATACCTGTAGAGCTAAAGTTCATTCTACATTAACATCATCTTTTCATAATTTCAGAATGTGTATGGAGCAGTTAATGCACTGCAGTAATTGCATACTGTAAGATTGTGATTATACGATCCTGTGCTGACTGCTTTTCATATTTGCAGCACCACAGAAAAGTATTTCTGATTACTTTATGTTATTGTTATTTACCATTTGACGGTTTGTCACATCTGATTACTTCAGTTTATAATTCTCCTGACTATTCCTGTGAGCTCAAGCCAATGTTTAGTTTTAAAAAAAAAAACAAACCCAACCACAAACCAGATCATAGTCTGGTATCACACTAAAACAAAAAAGGGGTCTTTGGCTTCTCTAGAGACTTCATGTGGGCACAAAGGTGCCAAGAAGCCAGTTTTAAGCAGCGAAGTGAGCATTTTTCCAGAATTAAGAAGAGGTGTTTTACAGAATTACTACAGAATTAGGACTGGGTGTTTTATAGGCTACTTTGCGATAAGAGTAGATGTAGATATGACTCCCTCTGCTGACAGTGTAATAACAGCTCTTTGTGGCTGTTTCCATTCATATGTCGATACGTCCTATTTTTCTAAGTAGCAACTAGTATGTGCTGTGTTGATGCAAGAGATCGTACCCAAAGCTTGTGAGTTTCTTTTTACAAGTGAATACACTCACAGTATTATTATTTTTAACAAAGCCTTCTCTAAAGTCTTACTTGAAATTACTTCTGTTGCTGTGCTACTGCTACTGTTACATGTTCAAGCCTTGAACTGTCAAGGAATTATGAAGTATTTTTATCCTGTGACATTTTAAATTATTCTCTCCATAGGGGAAGCCTGTGGGAACGCCAGATGCTGGTGCCTATTTCCGTGTGCTAACAGAGCATGAAGTAGCTGCCTTCTTTACTTCACCAACTGCAATTAGAGCAATCCGTCAGCAGGACCCTGAGGCAGCCTTGGGAAAGCAGTACTCTCTGAAAAGGTGAACTAAGGATACACTGGAAGCAGTTTCTTACAGAAACAGACTGGATGAACTAAGAATAGCAGAGTGTCTGGGGCTTTGCCCACCTCTGTATAGCAGAATTTAAATACATTCTTGACAGTTTAGGTGTACATGTGTTTGCTTGTAAATTTGTATTGGTAGTTTGGGGAGATCGAAGCCATTATAAAGATTACGACTCTAAGAGTTCTTACGGAGTTAGGATTGTTTCCTTATCCTTAATTTTATTCCACTGTGCATATACCCTGTAATACAGTCTTGGATTACATGATCCCGTACTGTTTTCCCACATGACCTCCCATTTCATTGAGTGCACAGGACCTTTAGCTTGTGTTTAATCAGCAGCTAGTCAACTTTTCGTTTATCTCCCCATAACTTAGTTACTGTTTATGGTTATATGCTCCAAAGACAGAGCTTTTTGCTATCTCAAACTGGTTTTAAGGTGTTTATCGTGATGCTATCAGTATGCTTCAGAATCGTGACTGAGTTCATCCTCACAAATCCCCTGTGAGATGAGAGAGTGGTATTATCTGTGTTTTGCAGATGGAAAGCTGAGACACAGAGTGATTAAGGTCAAATTTTTCTATGTAGTTTTGAATATCCAGTCTGAGCTACTGAACTACCACTATTTCAGAGTGCTTAGCATTATATGGTTAAAATGCGTTACTAGCATTGTATGAATAAAATGCCTCTCACGCTGACTTGCATCTCGGAGTGTTTAGTGCTTCTACAAACCAAGCTTCTGTATCTTATGGAAAACATTCTAAAAATGAAAAGATGTGGTTTTGGACCACATCGAATCTTGAAATTGAATAATTTGCTCAGCATCAAGCAAGGACTGTGTCAGACTGTACAGGCAGTATTCAATCCTAAAAACATTTTTTATCATGCATAGAAGGGAAGATGCAGAGAGAGGAGAAGGGGAAGGCACAAAGCCATATAGCTTCATTAGACTTCCATGTTCTAAATTGTTCAGGAAAATTTTATTTATTGGTGAGTTGAATTTAGTCATGAGGTATTTTTTACAAGTTCATCATTACTTTCTTCCATCTGTATTGAATGCTATCATCAATCCTTAACCCTCCTTGAAATAGGAAACAAACTCATTTGAGACCCTAATACATGTTTATTGACAAGAAGGTGATTCAGATGCTAGAAAATTTAATTGCTGTTAAATTGCTCTGTAAGTTGTCACATTTTCTGGCCAAATGAGAATTCCAGATAAGAGTCACCTTGCTGATCAGTTGCCCCATATGTAAAGAGGTGTTTCATCATTCCTATTCAGTGCATAGTTAATGAGGTTCTCCATTTGCAGATTTAGTTGTCTCATAATTCACTCAGCCTTGGGCCACGTCATTCGTGACTACTCTTTACTAAACCCTCTAGCTCAGCGTTTAATATCTGGTAGGTGTAGTTATTAAGAAATTGAGTCCAACAGGTGATTAAAATTTCCATTCTAGGAGAAATCTTGCTTTTGGATGTTACTTGGATGGACTTTTCCATCCAGGGTCAAGTGAATTCTTTCTGTTTCAGGTAGAAATGAGTATTCCTTTTAGTTCATTTACTTGTCCTGTGATGTTTTCTTCTCTGTTACATGGTGCAGAGTCTTTGAAGTGTCTTTCTGCTACCTGGGCTAAGATGCAGCCTTACTTACTCTAGATACTCCAAAACACATGTCCAGGAATGCAGTCCTGAAAGAGGTTTACACCGTGGTACATTTCATTCTTTAAAAATTCTATTTAAAAACAGATAAAGGTCAATGTAACTTTTTAAAAAAATCCTGTTAAAAAAGACAATTACTGATCAGGTTCAGAGTTGGTAGGCCATGCCAGTTTCCAGTATACAAGGGAATACTTAATTTACAAGAGTAAGCTGAATTATAAGGAGACTTGCATTCTTTTGAAATCCCTGTTAAGAGCTGATATTGGTGGTGTCACTGGCCCCTACACAAAATTGTATGTGAGGTTTTCAAAGGTTTTAGTCTGTGTGCTTCAAATTCCTTGTTGGCTATTGGAGTCAAATATTGAAATTTGTTTGCCTTTCACACAAAGTGTCATCTATGTCTTAAACACGGCTCATGTTTAACAGTAAAAGAGATGTTTAATTTGTAGTGCTGTAGAATAAAAGCCTTGTTCAGCCACGTAGCGCTAGAGGATCTAAAGACCCAGCTTTTGGTAACACACAGTGCTGCGAAGCAGACTGTCTCTTGTGTTTGAAAAACAAGTAACATCCAAATCATACCTGAGCACATTCTGTTTAGCTTTTGGAATCTGTTCTCATCTTCATGAGGTAACTCCATAACACTGACCCGTTAACTCTTCCCCTGTTTGGAATCACACTTCATCCTTGAATTGTCATCATTGTTATGAACTGGTTAGGTCTGATTTCCAAATGATTGACAACTGACAGTTTTACATGAAATGGGGCAAAAATTTAGCAGATTAGATTAACGTACAAGTAATAATTTGCAGTTTGTGTTCCATAGCCTACTTGGTTTTCTTGACTTTTGCTCAATTGTGAATGTTCTATCATTTTATGACAAGAGAACCTAGGGATTCTAGCTTGTTTATCTTATACCAGATATTACTGCACTTGCTTTAGAAAGAAATATGAGACTATATAAAAACTGTGCAGAAATAATGAATATAAAGTATATGAGAAACTGCCATTTTCTGTCTCATAACACAGGAAAAACAACACAGGAAGTAGCAAATTCAAAACTGTTAGAACAAAACACTTTTTTCATGTAATTGATCTCACACATGTTGCTAGAGAATATATGATTAAGACAACAGAATTTAGGACAACTGAAGTACATTCATTATGCAGTTCTGCCTGCTACCCCCTACTCTGTACTGCTGTAGATCATGTATGGCCATTCCTGTTGGAGTCCTGAGCTGTGTTCATGAAGAGCCTTTGTGGTGCTCCCCTTCACCCACACTACCAGAAGGAGCTGAGGTGCAGTTGTGTTCTGTGTCTCTGACTGACACCCAAATCTCCAGTGCTTGGATCCTCATGACCAAGGTAAAATCTATTCAGGGAGGAAAACAACCACATCAATGGATAAAAATCAGAAGACCTAAAAATACTATGTATTTCTTTTGCATGTTTAGGTGTCGGCAGTCTCCAGGTGCATTAAGAATTAGTAATAGTTCTTTATTTCCAGTTTATGTTAAGAAATGCAAATTTACCTGCCTCAATGTCTTTTCAGAGAAAAAAAAAAAGCTTATTTAGCATGATGAAGATAGAGTTTTTCTTTGCCAGAAAAAAATGTGGTGTATGCATGCCAGAATTAAAAACACTTCTGTGATCTTTTAATCTGAAAAATTTCCAGATTATTACCCATGTGAATACTTCTGCTTTTGAGAAATTGTTTGGAGATGTGGTTTCTTTGTGGTTGGAGTGACACAGAAGTGTACATGCTGTATTGAACAATTTAGATTGCATCAAGGCCATTAGGCACCTTGGTCTGTCCCTTAAATCAGGTGAAACTTCAAGTCCACTCTTCTAGACTCTTGAATAGGGCCTAAAAGCTTGATTGCACTGAATTTTATGTTAGGTATATAGGTTTTCAGAACAGGAGTTTAGGACATTTATTTAACAGAGAGGTTTTAAGATCTTTCATCCCCATTAACTGCATTGCAGTGATAGATGATTGCAGTAACAGGTACATTGACATGCTTTGAAGTTTTAAGTGGACTGCTAAAAAATTGTTCAGAATGGGGCATTTTATAACCATTGCCATCTCTCTCTTGCTATACTGTTTGATAGGGGAAAATAATTCCATAGTCCTTATGCTTTGTTAGGCTTGTGGCACTTTGCTCTGCTATTCTTTTTGACGGTTTTGTGCTGTAAATTTGCCAAAGAGCTAATCCCTCTCTTTCTCACAACATAAGGTTGCTCTTGAGCCTGCAGATTATTAAATATGATTAATAAATATGGCAATTCAGAAAAGAAGAATTCTACTTTTGGCTCAGGGGATAACATGATTAAAAGGTCCCTTCCAACCCAGACTATTCCATGATATCTTAACTTCTTTGTCAACTCTTCGAAGTTCTTGGTGTTTTAATAACCCTGTTTTTTAAGACAGGGATGCTTAACAGAATTTTTCATCAGTTTATAATGTTATTGAATTCATAAACTCAATTTTTACATCATAGCTGAAATGTGTTTAACATGACTAATTACAGAACATTCCATACCATGCAAATTGAGCAGTGCTTAACAGGAGTGCCCTCATGTGAACATGTGACTTAACAAACTTTTCTTAAAATATATATTTGTGGGTTTTACTTATACAATGTTTTGTTCTCTTCTATTATAAACTTTTATCCATGTTATTACTTCCAGTTAGCTATTAACTGTAATTATCAGCAATGGCTTGTGCCTTACAATAAAAAGCATTCAGGTGTAAGATATTGATTGGGGTCACACTCATTATAATCATTATCTTCTCATGTGGGATATGTGCTCAGAAAGTAGTTTATCAAAATGATGTTGTATATTTATGAGTACAGAAAACTGTGCTTATTTGATGTGAAAGCCGCTTATACATTTGACTCCCTGCCTTCTATTTCAAGAAGGAAGTCACTCCAAGCTATCTTGGGGTGTCAGAAAGGAGGGGCGGCCAAAATGCTGTTCTGAAATTTATGAAGTTGAGTTCTTCCATCTTGAAGTTCAAGTTCAATGTGGTAACGTTCTTCAAGATCATCTGACTTTCATAAGTTTGTAACTAAATGTGCAGTAAGTTGATTTTCCTACATCAAAGTTATTATTATGGCTACCTCTATGATTGCTAATTAGTTAGAAGAGACTTAACTGAGAAGCAAAATTACTGAAAAGAAAATTGGTTCTGTTTTACCTCAAATGAGAACAACTTAGTTCACAGATAAGACCATTCTCAGGTTGTTATATTTGTCTGGTGCATGAGTCCCTGCCTTGGCGATTAGAGTTCCCAATATCTTTTGCTTGTGGAAGTTTATTTTCCTATATTCTAACTGTAGATCTGTAAATGAATCTAAGACATTAAACTTTTTTTTTTTTTTTTAATGGCTGCTCAGTTTTAGGGCATATGGCTTCTTGTGCTTCATGATGTTTCATCCCGTGTTTTACTTACATTGTCTCTAGGTGCCTCTTTACTCTGTGCATTCTGTTTCCTTGCATCTACACAGCAAGTAGGTAACTAGTCCTTACACTGTGAGAGGCTGCCTTTATGTTAGTGGGATGTACCTATCCGCTGGGGAGGAGTGGAGTGTGGATATTCAAAGTATGCATTTTTGGTTTGGCCAGCCACGTTATGGGCTGTCTGTGGTCTCTAGAGGAGAGGTCAATCTCTAGGTTCCCTCTAAGAGGTATTCCCAGTTCTGTGGTTAGACAGGCTGATCTGTGCATTTCTCTCTCTTGTTTCTGACACCCTTGAGTTACTTGCTCTGATTTTTCTCATAATTTCCTAAATTGCTTTCTGGATTTCATCTACATGGAAAGATGAATCGTGTAATTTTTTTTCTAAATTACATGCCTCTGAAATGGAAATTGTTTTATGCCCACTGAACCTAAGAATTCTCTCTTTTTGCAGCCATGAGTCTACAGGTTTTACAAAGTCAATGCAGTTTGTGTCCATTGCTGAAGGACAAGAGTCAAGTCCTTTGTTCAGCAGATGTCTTCATTCATAATGCACTGTATGAAACAAGAGTACAATTAAAACAAAGTACAGAGAAGTACGTGAAGTAAAACAAAATGTCACTGACATTGTTCTGGCTGTGGTAGGCCATGCTGCAATCCTATCAAGAGGACATTTTTGAGAAGTATTTTTAATCCCAGGGTCTGATCTTGGGCCACATGAAGCTCCATTCCTATCTTAATTAGGTATTCTGTCATCTCAGAAGCCTTGAGGATTGATGCAGTACTTGGTAGAGAGTCTCTGCAGTATCTCTTGGTATGACAGGCTGTTCATGAAATGTTTAGTCACTTCTATTGTGAGTATATCCGTAAAGTTTCACTGAAAGAAAGAGGTTATTTGCTAGTAAACAGAGTTCTAATGTGGAGTCTCAGTCTGTGTTTCCCTCTTATCTTTCCTGTCTTCACATAACTCTTTGAGGTTTTAAATTGTGTCTCTGGGTAAAATGAAAGTGGTTTTGTTGTTGGTCATGTGCCAAATAGGAAGGATTTGGGAGAGGGAAGGCATGATACCACCCTGTCTGGACACTAGAGAATAGAAGCAAGTTCTTTGGTTTGTAGTGATAAGATGTGTGTGGCAGCTCTGCATTCAGAATTTCCATTATAACTCAGGGCAGGATAGCAGCTGGTGGTTACAAATAGGCATTGATGTGGCTGAAGCATTTCTGATGGCTACATCAGCCTCCTGGGGAATGAGGTGAAGTTTTCCATTGTGATTTATCTGTAAAATGAAACCAGAAAGTGTTATGTCTTAAATTTCACTCTGGTTTAGATTTTATTTCCCAAATAGATGATTTCTGTTTCAAAATCTTGCTTAAACAGGAACATCTTTAACTGTGCAGAAAAATAAGAATGTCTAAAACTTTGACACATTCCTGATTCTCTTTTTCTGAGATGCAGAAACAACCCTTCCAAGTTATAATGCAACAACTTAATAGCAGTGTCTTTTGCTGTTTCTAAACAGTAAGTTAATGAAGTCTCTATACTGTACCTTAGTCATGTGTTAGTGATGCTTTAGGGCCTTTGATTTTTGATCATTTTGGTTTTCATTTTTGTTTTGTTATGTAAAAAATAAACATTACCCTTTTAAGCCTCTTAAAGGTAAATGACTTTACAAAGTTTCCTCTTGTCCTTTGTGGACTACAGAAGCCTAGAAAACTAGTTCAGCATATTTTTTGGATAAAGTAAGATTAATATCATGCATTGCTGTCAATAGAAACCATGCTGTCACAACACAGGCTATAAAACTAGGCATGTACTAATGACAAAGTTCATCTGAGTATAGTTGGCCATTCATTTTCATCTACATCATGAACCTGAATCAAAAGATTGCTTATTTGTTTGTTGGGGGTGTAGGCGCAAGATCATAACTGATTCTTCTCTTTAGTATCTTATTAGTTGACTATGTCTGGCCGGTGTCATAAGTATGTCTGACTTTAGAATAAAATAGACGTGACTTGACTTTTACTCGACTCTTTCAGTTGGAAGGAACCTACAATGGTCTTCTAGTCTGACTGCCTGACCACTTCAGGGCTAACCAAAAGTTAAAGCATGTTGTTAAGGGCATTGTCCAAATGCCTCTCAAACGTTGACAGGCTTGGGGCATTGACCACCTCTCTAGGAAGCCTGTTCCAGTGTCTGATCTTCCTTTTGGTAAATAATTGCTTCCTAATGTCCAATATAAAATTCCCCTGGTGCAGATTTGAACCAGTCCAATGTGTCCTGTAACTGGATCCCAGGGAGAAGAGGTCGGTACCTCCCTCTCCACTTCCCCTCCTCAGGAAGCTGTAGACAGTAATGATGTCACCCCTCAGCCTCCTCATAGGACATTCCTTCCAGTCTTTTCACCAACTTTGTTGCCCTCCTCTGGATGCATTCAAAGACCTTCACATCTTAAATTGTGGGACCCAGAACTGCACACAGTACTCAAGGTGAGGCTGCCTCATGTGCAATTTAACAGGGTTTTTAATTGCTCATTAGGAAATAAGTACAAAAAAAGCTGCTATGACATGAAAAAAAGTTACTGTACAAGTATTAAGAGAGATCAAAACCTTAGCAGCATGCAGCAATCGTAATGTCTAGCTTCTGAGTACCAATAGTTGTACTTAAGAATGCTACCATTGACATAGAGGACCTTATCATTCTAAACAGGGCATGAAGTGAATTTGCAATGCTTAATGAAGGACAATAAAGTGTGACTAAACCTCTGATAAAAGATTCTGAAGTTAAAGCCTGTGTGTGGGCTTAATACCCAGTTATATAGCACTACCTAATTTAATGGTACAAACACGCAGATCACATCTGTCAGGACTGTGAGACGTAGCATCTCTTCTTTGCCAAAGTTGGCTGTGTGATGTCCAGTCAAATGAGCTGAGATCTAGTACTGTGATCAGGGACCCAAGGCTGCTGAATGGTGTTCTGATTGGCGTTACCTAGTAGGATTATGTTCTTTTCTTAATTTATGTATATGTAGCCTGCCTCTCCACAGGTAAGTGGCCAAAACTCATTTCCTAACACCTATAAAAAGATGACAGTTCAAAAACCACAAAAATCTGTTTAAATGGAACATTATTAACCAAGAGTTATGCTACAGGTATTTCCTTCTAGTTCTGTTTATTTCTTTACTAATTTTTGTCATGTCTCTTTCTGACCCTTTTTTGCTATTTCATTCTTATGTTTTGCTTAATGGATATTTACTTGGTTCCTGTGTCCAGAGTGTGCTATTATTTTTACTTCCATTGACAGTTGCTTGCCTCTGGTCTCCCGAGATCTTTGCATTCAGAAAATAGAGCTTCTTTTACATGATGTATGAAGTTACATAACTTAATATTGCTAAGATTCTAATTGTTACTTAGTAGGAAGGAGTATACAAAGAGTAAGAGTCCTCTGTCCCCTTCCTCTTTATCTGGAACACCAACCAGAGGTATTTGTTGAATTTGTTGTCTTGTTTTCCTTTCCCCATCCAGATCAAGATATATACTTTTCTGTTTTTATTTAAAGGTTCAGAATGTTATTTGTAGCTGGTGAGCACTGTGATGTGGACACGCTAGAATGGTCAAAAAAGGTCTTCAGGGTACCTGTCTTGGACCACTGGTGGCAAACTGGTGAGTGTTTTAAAATACACTTTGTAAAATACAAGGAGTTATGTTTAGACTTGTTTCCTGAGTCATGTAGAACTGGTTTCTTTTTCCATGAACATTTAAATAGGGAGGACCAAGTGTGAAAACAAAAATTCAAGCAGGAAGACTGTTTTGTGGAAGTGGTCTGAAAAATTACTTCAGGATATATTTAAAGCACAGCATTCTTAATAGCTCTGTAGGGAAAAAAAAAGGTATTTTCTGATGCCTGTGTTTAAAAAAAGAAATAGAAAAACAATTTTGCATCAGTATCTTTTCCAGACAGCTCATACATAAAAATACATCACATTTGCATGTGAGCCTATTTTGTGACAGAAAGTTTAGTATTTAGGGAAGCTTTCAGGTTTAAGTTATGTTTTTTGCACATATATTTTATGTAATTAAAAACAATCAATCTGCAGCAAAGAGTAGACTCCTTGGTCTTTAATATTGTTCTGTATGGATCTCAGCCAACTTCTATTGATCATTTTGGAATGTCTCCCATTTATCTCACTGCAGGAGGAGTACATACTTAGACTGCAACGAAGGAATCAGAATACCAATCTATGTGTAACTTTGCAAAAATCCCAGTTGAATTCAGGATTAAGGCTTGATCGAATGTATCTCCTTATAACTATAGATTAATATATTTTTAAATTTCACTATTACAAGATCAGATTCAGATTTTGCTTCTTACATACATTATTGATATTTAAGCTAAGGAAGTGTATTACAAAAGCTCTCTCCTCCTCTCCCTCCCTTGCTCCCTTCCAGGAACGCCTTTTCTATTTTCTGTGTGTCGTTGTTTTGAGATATGTATTTTCTCTGGTCTGTCTGCCTATGGAGAAAAACGTTTTGATTCCCCCATGATGGGTCAGATAGCAGATACAGAAGATTAGATAAAAAGTGGAAAACCCTTTAGTTCATCTATAATTTATGCTATGTAATGAAATCAGTTGAGGAGGTTTAAAATGCATAATTTTTATTAAAAAAGCCCCAGAATCTTAGATAAATACTAAGAAAATACTGGAAGATAGTAGTGCCATTTTTATTTAATCTTGATTTAATCTGCTAATTAATTGATAAATATGAGGGACAAGACCTATATTTTGCTTACTTCTCTGATCATAATGTCTGTAGGCAAGAACAGGCCTTGGTAATGAGCGATTAACTGAAAAAGGTTAAAGGATCAAATAATATCTTTGACTACTTACTGAACTGGCAGTAAGCAATATTACTGTATGTAATTTTGCTTTTGTTTTTATCTGTCTATATATCTGTAATTGCTTATAGCTTTGACGTATATTTAGTGCAAAGATTTAATCTTGCTGTGTTTGTTCAGATATGTCTCAGATATCAATGAGAGATCTTAAGCAAGCATGTGGATGTAATTGTTCTTAAAGTGTGTAGGGGTACGGCTGTGTTTGAGAGACTTCAAAAAAGACCATGAACTCAGCTTATAGTACAGTATGTTTCTTGATTTTTATATTCACAGCATGCTCTTAAATTGTAGCAGGACTTAATGAGCTAGGGCCATTTCAAATACATTGTTTGAGAGCATTTAATAATTTGATTAGAGTGAAGACTCATTTTTAGTTGCAAGTGATTTCTGTAGAAATGTGTGCTGTTGAATGTAAGCAAAACATTCTGTCCAAAAGAAAAAAGCACAGAATAAAAAACCCTAATCGCTTCTAGCAGGAAGAGGTTGAGACAATTTGCTATTTTTTGTAGAGCTACTGAGTATGGAATTTTTTAATAACAGAATTCAATTTGAAATAACAAAACTATTGAATTTCATGAACTACCCTTTTTGTAATGAAATTGCAGCTGTAGTATTAAATTGCTGTTTTGTTTTGCCTAAGATTGAAAGCTTCTGACTTACTTCTAGATATGAAGGCTTTTGACCTTTGATAATCTGGCAAACTGTTACTTATTCCCCAATTTGATATTTGTTGCATTCTTCCGAAACAAGAGTGTTGCAAAACTGTGAGAAATGTTGGCAACTTAATTTTACTTGAATACTGTAGATCTTAATAATGCACTCATGTCTTAGTTGTTGGCTTTTTCATCTAAAGCAGATGATGGAGGAGGGCAGTCCAGTGTCTGGGTAATTAGTGTTTCGTATATGATGGTGTAATTTCTATTCCCTTGTTTATGACTAAGGAAAGGAGGGAAAAGATCAGCTTTGTAGAGATGAGAAGTGACTGAATCATTATTTGGAGATGGAAATGAGTATGAGTGAAGGGAAACAAAAGGCTGACAAAAAAAAAGTATTATAAAATGGAGTTTAGACCACATGCTTCTTCAAGTTCAGTAAAGTATTTTCAAAGCTCTTGACCCCTTTGCCTTATATTGAAACTAGAAATGAATGAGTATGGACAAAGGAAAATTCTTTCATTTTGTCTTTGGAAGATTTGTGGAGTATATGAAATCACTGAGTTGAAACAGTACTTTGAAAGAGAGGAAAGCTTTCATTAAGACACTTCGAAGCAGCTGCACCTGGAAAGCCTGATTGATTTGTGTCAATACACCTTCATCGATAACACTTATTTTAAGTGTTAATTTTTTTGTTACAAGTATAATAAGCCCATCTTACAAGCTGTGAAATGTATGTCGCAGGATCAATGAGCAGCAAGTAGGATCTGAGGCAGTAAGGACTGATAAGCACTTGCTGTTTTCCTTGGAGACGTGGCAATGGATAAAAGAATGGTACTTTCAGATCGTGTGCTCATGTGTACGTGGAGAGAGGATAGTCTTGTTTTGGATTTGTGCAGGTGTTTAGTTTTTGTTTATTTATACAAAATGACATATAAATAGCAATTTTCATCTTCAAACTAATTGTGCAAACACCAGCAAATTAATTCTTTTAACACCCCTGTGAAAGGAGTAAAGTTATTCCAGTCTTGCAGACATTAAATTGAGAAAGACAAGTATCTTGCCTCAAGCTATCCAGGAAGCCATTGCAAATTCAGCTTTAGAAAACAGGGCTTCTTTGCTCAGAGATAAATTTTCTTGTCGTATTTACATAAATTTTGTGATATTTTGTCTGAAAGGGAACAGGAAGGTGCATTTTGGATGTTGTTCTGTCTCTATGTGTAGTTTTGCTTTAAGGAAATGATACAGCAGCTCTATTTCAGTATTCCAGGTAAGCACATTACAGGGCATCTTGCCAAAGCAATTTTAAATAGCCTAAACAGTGCTTGGCTTGTACTTGCTGTGTTGCATCCTTGGGAGATGCCTCAATACACAAGGAAATGTGATTTTGGGTTACCTTGGTTTTGAAGCTAGCTTTGAATTCTAGATGGCAAAAAAAAGGTAACAGCCATGAGGATGTGCTGATCTCTGGAAGCAGGAAGGCTCTAAAAACTTTTTCACAGTGAGGGTGACCGAGCCCTGGAACAGGCTGCCCAGGGAGG
>JAOXJM010000001.1:43314043-43328479 GCA_026413425.1 Tringa solitaria
TTACATTTTGTACATTTATTCTGGAGATTTTAATTGGATGTGCTTTGAAATCTTCAGAGAACTTGTGTGTATGTATGATACCACAAACATCAGTCTGTAAATACGTTCTGGCTTTGGATAGGATTATGAAAGGGAGCCTTGGGGGAATTTAATGATTTTGGGAGTTGATTTTTTTTTTTTAATGAGTGGATTGGATATTGCAATATCCAATCTTGTTATACAAGAAGTATTTGGCCATCGCAAGTGTAGTATGTATTTATGGTAATAGGTGCATTATGATTACAAGTGCTTTGAAGCTTTTAGAAAATACTAAAAGAATTACTGGTTTCTCTTCTGATAAATTCTAAGAATAAGCATGGGAACTCAGTTATAACAAAATTGGTTTTATTTTGAGGAACAGACTTCGGATTTTCAAATACTTTTAGCTTATTTTGTGATTATTTTTTTTTCTTTCCCCCTGTGCTTCTGCACATTCACAAGAAATGAGGGAAACGCTCTGCTTCTGTCCAGTTGTACACAGCTGTTGTTGTACATGTATTAATATGGCTCTACAGTCAGGTTAATACTAACATAATTCCTAGATTGTGCACTGAGAAGCTGTCGTACTCAGTGCTGTATAGGTGCATTATAATATGGGAATGTGTGCCCATGTATTCAAACTTGAATATACTTTAATTAGTGCAACACTAAATATAGTGCACTTTTTCCTTTTAAAGATTGGAAATAGTGTCCCAGCTGAGGTGGGAGGCATTCATTGATACCACTACAGGTTAGGATCTGATATAAAGTTAAACCAATAGAGTAACGACATAGGTGAGCTTTCAGAAAGCTGTTTGTCGGTAAAGGTCTGTTTCAGAAAAATGTCCTGGCATATGAAAGCACTTAAATGTCTACCTGTGTTGCCTTTGACATTTAAAATGTAAAGTGATCTCCTACACCATGAATAAGATTAAATTGACAAATTGATTGTGGGGGAGGAAATAACTTGTGATACTATTCCTATTTTAAATGAATCATACTGAGATAAATAGCTCAGCGGTGGCAGTGTGTGACTGGGTGTGTGATTTGTGAACAGTCTAAGCTTATGTAAGTGCAAACCACCACTGAAAGCAGGAGTGGAGGGAGCATCTGGAGCATCCCTCCTTCATCTCTGGCACTGCCTTTGTACCCCTGCTCTTAGGGCAGCTCTGCCACATGTGTGGCCGCTTGGTGAGCAGAATCAGAGTATTGAGGTAGACAAAAACTAACCAGGCTGAAAGAATAATATTTTTTTAAATCTGAATCAATTCAGTCCAGTTCCATGTAAAAAGGGGAGAAAAGGAGGATGGGAATGTACAACCAAAGTGTAGAAGGATAATGAGACCACACTTTTTTTTACAGTTATCTTCACTGATGTGCATTTAAATGAGCTGAAGTCAACTGTGCTGTGCCCAGTTGCATGTTTTATTTACAAAATCACCCTTCTTATTATTATGGATAATGAAAATGAATATAGCTGTCACATCATTGTCCCTTTTCGCTATTGATTGTGCTCTTTCAGACAATAACCACTTTCTGTGGTCTCAGTAGTGTATGGCCCTGTTGTTGATTGAGCACCCTTGGTGCTACTGTACAATAAAGAATATAGAGAATAAGGAGAGCTTCAAGTGGAAGTGAATACTGAACAGCAAGTAGTCATAACCAGAAAAAAACCAATTTTTTTTGTGCAACATACTGACGCTATTGTACATCTGTACTGGAAAGTGTTTAATTAACGAGTCATTCTGGTTTCCTTAGTCACCCTTTAAAAAAATAGATTGGTTTATTTCCTATTTATATCTCTTTTCCATGTTTGCTGAGTGAAGTTTCTATATTACAGTTTCTCAGTGGACACAATTAAGCAGTTTAGAGGTTTTTTTAAGGTTCTATATACAATTTAACTAAGTGAGAAAGGTCAACTTTAATTTCACTCACTTTAAATTCATCACACAGATGTGAAGAATAAGTGAAAACCACTTATTCTTCCATGAAGCTTACAGTTAACTTGTGGAGGTTTTACATGCTGTTTTGTAGAGTACTAGTGGGACGAACAAACATGTTCTGCAGCCATCCCACTTCAAGGTAACAGATTGTTCTGGTCTTCTGCCAAAGAGATATAATCTAAATTGTAAGCAGCCTGATGGCCATGGCCATGCTTTAGATGAGATAGTCTCTCTAAATCATATTTGAGCAAGAAAGTCTTAAGAGAAATTATTTCCAGTTGGTTTACTGCATATTTTTTACACTAGCTTTACATAAGTTTGTAAGGAGTTGAAAAACTCCATGTAAGACAAGTATGAAAACCTTGATTAAAAATCACTCAGCTTGCATACTTCACCTAAAATTTGATTCTTATGGGTTTTGCTAAGATAGGCCCCTGCTACTCGCTTACCATATTTTGGCATTCTGTATGCACCTAGTATTTATTGTGTTGATGCTGCATGTGCTTAATTCAAAAGAGGAATAAGTTAAGAATGCAGTCAGATGGGGGAAAAACAAATGATAATTACCGTCACTGTTCAAGAATTTTTCTGCTGCATTTGTTGTTCTCCTCAGAAATAAGGGGTGAAATGAAATACCAAATGATGCATGAAAGAGTTTTTGAAGTTTCACTACTAGCCAGCAAAGCCTTTCAGAGTTTAGGATGACAGATTGTCTTTAATTTAACCTAATTGTGCATAATGTGTGAATCGGATTTAATTTCACTCTTGCTTTCTGACAGTTTGTAAAACTGAATCAAGGAATCCTTAAGAATTTATGGTTCTCCAGATTCTTCAGTCATTGTTGTCTCCATGTGGCTGATCTCATTTTTCTGTTATAATTTGCTGCAGTACCCTGCTAAATATATTAGAAGATGAGAAGTTCAGCAAACATAAGCCCTGTCATTAAATTTTACTTCATTTGATGACAGACTTAAGCAAAATGAAGAGGAAATGAGTAAAATGGATGGGGAAGCTCATGCTGTAATTATCATAGATCTGAAAAGTAATTTTCACTAGGCTTTACCCTCAGAAGGCGGTAAAAATCATGGCATATCAACATACGCTAACAATGTGTGTGTGGCTGTACTGTGGACTTTTGTGGCAGTCTGCCAGCCGACAGCCCAGCATCACACATCATGTTGCATTGGGATTATTCAACCTGCTCTCCTCTTTGTCCTGGGATAATAGCGGCTGGGTGTCATCTCCTTGTTTTAGTGTTGATGGATAATTAACATCAGACTGTTTGTAGGTACCTAGCCAGCACCAGGCAGGTGCACTAGGTATTTCTACACATTAATACTACATCATGTCTCATGCCACAACTTGGAGCTGTGCAGAGAGTGAAGAAAACTTCATGGTAAAATTATACAGTGGGTATTTTTGAGTCCTTGCTGAAGGCCTGGCTGAGCTGTACTGTACAGAGGCTAAAATAATTATCTGAAATCATCTTCCAAGACCAGTAAACATAAGGCTGAAGTGGTGGTAGGGCTACCAGCCTGGAGCATGGCTATCTAGACAGCGCTTTTAAATCACAAGTTGTGAGTGAGGTCACTTACTGCCAGTGGAGTTGGAGACTTAGAAACTTGCTTGGGTTTTAGTGATGAAGAACTGATTGAGAAAGTGACTTTGCTCTGCACAGTCATATGCTGGAGGATGAAGGAAATGAGGTCTGTATGAATACTTGATGACCTGGCCCCTGACTCTTCAGCCCCCCCCCGTACATGTTATTTCTGTGATGTGTTAGATTTAGTTTTATTATAAGGAAGCAGTATGGTATGCTGTGATGCAAATTTTGAGTGCTGTAATTCATCTGGTACTGTGGTTTTCTCTTTCCAGATGCCCAGTAGCTGTTGGCACACTAGAAAGTATGTTGCTGTTACTTTATTGAATCTTTCATTCCACCCTTTCTAGCATACTTAAAATGACCACTGTGTAGAGAGAGAATGTGCAAGGAGTCTCTTCAGAGCTGCTTTCTTGCTATGTGGATAGATTTACTATCAGTTGCTGCCTAAGCTTTCTCCCTTCCATAGACACTTCTCTCCGTTTTATCAGTGCTGTCTTCTGCTGTAGCAATTCCTTTAATTCGCCTCAATCAAAATGACATCTTTGCCAGGAGAATGGCTCAAAACATGCACTGCCATAGTGAGAACTTAGTGTATTATATTTATTGCATTCATTAATCTGATTATGTATGACAACTGCTCCTTTTTCTTCTCTATTTTCTCCTGCTACATAACAAATTCCCGTCTTATTTGCACGCTTCTAATGTCTATCCAGTGCATCCTAAGAAATTCAAAGCAGACAGCCTTACATAACTCACTTGGTGCAGCCCAAACTCAAAAATTAAAGTCAGAATGCAGTGTATTTTCACTAAGTACTTCCCATCAGAAAATACAATATTTCAGCAGTGTGACAGTCTATTATGTTGAAGAACATGAGACACGGTCTAGAAATTATAATCAGGAATATAAGTGGTACAGGACATTTTTCATCTTTAAAGTCCTGAGTTATTTCAGAACCGCTTATTTTGATTGAACTTGACTGTTGACTGTGAATGAGCAAGGCAGTTTTGAGCACAGAACTGACTAGCTCTTGCTCTGCATTACTTGGCAGAGCACAGCACCTGCAAGTCAGGTACGTGGGCAGGTGGAAGCTTTCTGGTGAGTGAAATCAGGTGTACTTTTACTGACTCCCTTTGCTGCTCATAAGAGATCACACTTTTTGTTTCTGCATCAGCAGCACCTTCTCTAATGTAAGAATTGCTTTCAAACGCCCAAACACAACAAAAATGCCTGTATGGGACTATTCATAAACTGTCCAATATAGCGCAATAATTTTGAAGTAGCTTTAAAATAATAACTTTCACTGACACGTAGAGTGGGACAAAACAAAGAAAGTTGCATCTTTGAATTTCCAGGGCTATTTTTTTACATCAGCCCTTATTGTGAAAGTAAAAAAGTAAGGAGGGACTTGGGACATTTTAGCAGCTATGATTTTAAGATGATCTCTCACTAACTCTATGTTCCAAGTCTCAGTGAAATGCTTTTAATTATTCTCAGAGGTATATATATTCATTCCATATAACTTGGAGCAGATGTTGAATGTAGTTACCAGACCAGTTGTGAAACATTGCTCTTCCAGTGTAAAACATTGCTCTTCCTAATAGCTGTTTCATTGTGATATTATAAGGTGTTGTGCAAAAAGGAAATTGGTTTTATGATCCAGTTGTCCCTGAAAACCCTTCCATGGCTGGAGGGAGAGTTAACTTGCTAGTGCAGTGAGTGGATGGTTAGCGCCTGGAGGTTTGCAGAACGGACTGACTGGAAGACAGATCCGCTGTTCTCTCCTTGCATTACAAATATGCAAGTTTGTAAAAACTTCAGCATTGGGAATCTGTCTAGATGCTGTGCATTAATTTCAGAGAATCTGCAACTATAAACAAGTGTGTGTCAGGAAAGAGGTTTCTGTTTGTACGTTCAGAAACCTGATATAAGGGGTAGGTGGAATACAGTGTCTATTTGACAAGCGTTGTCCTACTTCAAACTGTTGCTGGTTTAACTTTCAGACCTGGGTCTTGTAACCTGCGTGTAGGTCCTGACTTGAATTGTAAAGAGACCAACGTTAGTTGAAAACAAAGATTCTTAAGCAGATTTCTTTATTGGAAATATATAAAAGGGCCACACACTTCTCGTGTTACACATCCTTGGTAAGGAAAATTTCTCATCAATACTTATTTTTCTGAACTGTGATGATTTCTTTTCAGCTGGATTTGTAATTTAATTCCGCTTCCAAGCCATACTGTTTCATTTTGTGATAAAAATGCTGTCCTAGAAATGGGTTGCTGTTTTCTGATAGGTTTGGGAAATTGATATTTCAATCCAGCATCCAGCTTGGAAGATATGCAGTGATTTCCCATGAAATGTACAGCACAAAGATTCATGTCATCCTTTGACAGTACCCCTTCATGCTTCTACATTGTAAGGGAATCTTTAGCATTCAGGAACTGTTAACCTAACACAAAGAGCAGATGCTTTTGGGATTCCCTCTCTGAATTAATATCTGGTCCAAGCACAAAACCCCCAAATTTTTTCATGTATATAAACAGTCTTATTGACCCAGGGGAACTGAATGTACAGCTTAGAGGTCAGAGCATTGGGTAAATACAATAACGATGTATCTACCGGTAACAGAGAAGACAATAGAAGAAATACCAGCAATTATAAAGACCTATTCACAAAGTTTTAGAACTTGTAATTCTTGTTTAGAATATGTAGAATTTCATACAGTCTTGTTCACTGTTGTTCACAAAACTGGGACAAATGCAGACAAGTTAGTATGATGAAGTTTCCCTTCTAGTTTATATTGTTTTAATTAGCAGTCTATTAGAGGCAAGCAAATCGAGACTTATTTTCAGAAATTTCAGATTCTCCCTCTCCCTTTGATTAAAAATATTTGTCAGTTCCCAGTTCATAAAAATCTTACTGGTATATCAGGTTAACAGTGATGCTGTGTGTTCCTCACCTCTCAGCAGCAAACCTAGTTGCTCTGTTTTGGTGACAGGAGGATACCTTTCTCACCCGATCTGTTACAGTATGGTTTTTAGTTCTTGCCATGCAATTTGTAAAGCAAGATGTACTCTGTGCCATGACTTCTTTTCCTCCTAATGCAGTCAAAAAAGAATCTATCCCATCCACTGTCTTTTCCAGTTCACTGTTCTCTAAGAAAAATACTGTTTTTCATTCTGTTCTGAGGAAAAGAGGAAAAAAGTTTTCAGTATAGATATTGTGGAGAAAATGAAGCCCCTAAAACTGTTGAATAAATTGAGTTTCTCTGCCTGCACCTTTCATTGTGATCACAGATGAGGTCGTTAGGTCATTTCAATATTGTGTCACCAGTGTAATTGTAGGTTAGGTGTTCTGCTTTTTGGAAGAAAAGATCAGGATGCGCGATTGTGAGGGGAATGTGTATTATATAGAAGAAAGAACAGGGAAAGATGGGGAAAAAAGCTATGCAAACTTTTTAGCCTGTCTTTATTAGCACTGAGGGCTGATACTTCTCATTCTTTGTCTCCCAGCTGGAGTTATGCCCTAGCTTACCCATGCTATGTTAATGCTTATTTTCTGCTACTTACTAACATCTAACGTAAACCCACCACAAACTTTGATAATTTTGTTCTTGCTTCTTTTAGCACTTGGATAGTTGTTTAACAGCTTCTGAAGTGGCAGATGAATACTATAGAAGCTGAGAAAATCACAGCAAAAACAACTGTAATTTTCTAATGCAAGAGAACTGAAAATAGTTTTGACCCTATTGATGACATATGAATACAAAGCAGAAGACAACCCTGCTTTGTTGTGCTGACACTTGGGGGTGGTGTGGACTACAAGTTCCAGGCTACGTGACCTGAGACTTGGGACCTCCAGAATGATAAACCCTTCTATTTTAAAGTAATAGTCTCATACTGTGTTCCTGCTAATACTTAAAACCACCTACACTTTGTTTTCTGTGGCTCAGAGTTACAGCAGCATTTAAAAGTAATTTCCATGCTTTTTTTTCTTAGAGGTAAAGAGAGAGGAGCAACTGGTCTTTTTTCAAACTTAAACTCTCTGTTGTATGACTTGATAGTTTTTATTCCTCTTCTATAATAACAACTTTTGTAGTATAAAAATATTATGTGAAATTGAGCTTTCTTAAGAAAAAGAGGAAGGTGGGGAGGGAGGAATTTCTAGCTGCCTAACTGTGGAGATAATTTGGAAGGCACAGGCGTTACAGGGGATATTTGTGCGGTCTCATTTGGAAGCTTCAAACAAGTTATTTCATGTTGGCACTTCAGCGGGGATTCCAGATTTGCCTTCTGTGGGATCCATGCAGGGAGCAAAGGCACACGGTGTCAGTGTTCAATTTATCTGTTGACAATTAGAATATCTTCCGAAGATTCAAAAACCAAGAGACATTTGTCTTCTCACATCTATACTGTTGCCACGCCCCCCCCCCCCCACATCCCCCAAAGAAACCCACTCCAAAATGTTGTGGTTAGTAAAACTTTAATGTTTGTAGGTGGAGGAGGAGAAAAAATATGGATTATGATCACAAAATCTTGCAGCAGTTTGATTCCCATTCCTCAGATTGCTGCTTTTGAGTTTATTTTGCTAATGCTGAAAATTTGTCTGACTTTTCTAACGTGTTTCTTATTGAGACTTTTTGCTACCTGAACTAGTTTTCATCAGGAAATACTATTGAGATCTCCAGGATTATAAAAGAGGTATTCCTGACTTCATTATTTACAGAAAATTTTGTTAGGCACTACCTCTCCTCTGATCTTCATGACCAATACTGTCATGGAGAAGATTTGGCATTTATTCACTGTCCAAACCTTGAATGTGTACCACCAAAACAGAACAACAGAAACTTTGATATTGCTTTGATATTACTTCACAGGGATAAGATGGATTGTGCTTCTTTTTTTTTTTTTTTCCTGGAATTCATTCTCCTCAAGGATATTGCCATGTGAAATAAACCTTGAAGTATGTCTGCCCTACTCTGTATTCTTGTCACGGCTTTGCTATAGGCAGTTTCTTACTGGCATGATGTAACCTTATACCAATAGCAGAATAAACTACAGGTGTAATGCAGAAAGTGTTTACTTCTCCCTGTCTTCTATGGAATGGAAAAAGTTCCATTTTGAAAAATGCAAATTTCTGTAATGAACTTACATTCATTTGGTAATACATAAATTTTCTGAATTCTAAATTTTCCATTGCTTGTCTGGAATTTTTATTTTATTTTATTATTTTGATGTGCTGAGCTAGAAGCAAAATTTAGAACCAATAAATACTTAATGACACTATAAAGGATCTTAACTGATGACATTTGTATTCTCTTTACAGAATCTGGTTCTGCAATTACTGCTTCCTGTATTGGTTTGGGGAACTCTACAACACCTCCACCAGGACAGGCAGGAAAACCAGTGCCAGGATACAATGGTAAGACTTTGCTAAACATACTACTAGAAAAGGATATTGCTTATGGTCCTGAGTAAGTGCTCTTAAATTTTCATAGGAAAAGCAAATTTCAGTCTTATTAACACATTTTCCTCCTTCCTGTAACAGGAAGCTGTTTTTTTCTGGGTTGTGGAATGTTATTGTGAATAAGAAATTCAGAGTTATGTTCCAGAAAATTGATCCACTACTCCTATCTTTGTTATATGCAATGTAGAAGTATGTGCTAGCCCTTTCATATAATAAAGGTATGAATGAAATACTGTGCTTTAAGGCTTTATCTTCACTTCTTATTTCCAGCTGGGAGAAATGGTAGGCTATGGACCAACATTTAAAGGATGAGCACTCATTGTCTTGCGGGTATTTGCATGCAGAGGGTGTTCCCAAAGGATTAAGAATGCAAAAGTATTTTCGTACCTGGGAAGACTTGATTTTTACACAGCTTTCAAGAATTACTTGATGTTTGAAAAAAAATTACATTAAAGATCAAACCATCTTCAGGAAAAGTTCTCACATAATTGGGCAGAAAGAGCTAAGCTGTTTTTTCTTGTAATACATACAAGCATAAGTGAATGTTAAAGAAAATAAACATTTTCAGCAGATCTGGGTTTTGGCATTTACAGTTATGGCATGAAGACAAACAATAGCTTAAAGCCAACATTAAATCAAAGCCATGAAGTTTGTCCAGAGTTGTAATAAATAGGGAAGAGTGGAAGAATGTAATTGCACTACACATGATATCAGAGGATCGTCAGGTCTAGAAAAGAGTATAAGTAGCAAGAATGTAAGAATTTCCTGTGAATTTTTTTAACATTGGGCCTAGTGTAAGTAAAGAATTTATTCAGATAGAATGAAGGAAATGTCTTTAGCATGCCTTAAAAGGGGAACATAAAATGAGCGCTGAAATTCACTAAAGATTTATGAAAGAACTTTACCTCTTTCAGTCTCTGTTTTAAGGACAATGATGTTCAGTAACGCAGCCATTCATAAAATAGTGGATCTTGAAATTGCTCTATACTGGCAGCTGTCTTTCTGTCACCCACTTCTGTTTTGATGTTGTTTTGCTGCTGTTACTATATTAATTTCTTAGAAGAGATTCTTATGCCATTTAGAAGCTAGATTGTGTATTTTTAGATTACATGTGCAACTGTTAATGGTTCTGGATATTGCTAAAGTTCTGTTGTATTTGTGCTTCGATATAAATAGAAAGTTATGAAATGTACAATTTTTTTTAAACACAGCCAAATTCGTTCCTATCACAGTATAGCTAAAATAAACTGATTTCTTTGCTGGTTTTTTTTTTTAGAATACAAAGAATAAAACCGGTATTTAGCTATGATATCAAAGTGCAGTGACACAAATGGCATTTAAAAGTGAATCAAGACACCATATTAATTTCTAACTCTGCCTTAAATAAAGCATTATATTGTGCTTTCTCTTTGATCTACTTGAACACTTTCCAGGTAATTTCATTGCATTGTTTTCAAACTGAAGCAAACATTTTGAAGAGTCAAGTCAGTCCTTCAGTAATTCAGGAGTGAGCAATATATCTCCCTTCCCCAAATTTTTGTTCATTGAAATATACTGCTTGCTAGGAGGAGAATGAATGCTATAATTGCTGCCTTGATAAAATAGTTACAATGAACTGATTAGATTTTACTTCAATATAATAAAAATAGGAAAAAATTGGAGAGAAAGCTTTGAAAGCTACATATGAGTGGGTCTTTTTCATTGTGTTCTGAGCCTAAATTCTCCAAATCTAACCATACTGTTTTCTTACATGTTATTACATCATCTAAAAATATATAAGGGAAAAAAAAGTGTTTACTGATTATAAATGGGTTTTACTTATGCCATGCTTGCTGTTTTTCATTAGTGTCTCCTGTGTTTCCATTCATCCTTTTGATTTCCTATCCCAGTTACTCATTCTAAGCCATCGATTTATGAAACTGGCCGTGTGGACTTGCTTGTATCTAGGTGCTGAGCCGTTGCTTTCAGCAAGCTCTTCAGTTACTTTAAAATTACCATCCTCTTTGAAGGAGAGGCTTCAGCCACAAATAATAAACTACAGAAGTTGTCATTCTTTAGACAGATAGGATATTACTCATAAGAGTCTTAGGAGGGTTTTAGTCAGAAGTCTGTCATCTTTTTTTCCCCATTTCATCTGGAACTTCTTAATACAGAATGTAAGATTATTTGTTTAGATCAAGCTGAATGGTGCTCTCTTTGCTTGGGCAGGCTTCAAGAAGCATGTTTTTTAAATCCGTGTCAGCCCAGTCTGTCAAAACTTTTCCTCCCCGTATTTTCATGCTTTACTCATTTCACTTTGTTTAATTCCATTTATCACAAGCCAAGTTGTTATCTGACATTCCTTCCTTTTGCCCACACCTTCAGATGGAATGGGTGGTTGCAGTAGATTTCCCAGATGACTGTATGAAATATGCTGTTTCAGGTGTTTTTCCTCAGAAACCTCAGTACCAGGATACGAATCTTTCACTGAAGGTGATGGACCAGTGTCATCTGGGGAAAAGGCTTCTGTTGGGATGTCTAGACTCTTCGCTGTACTTGAGCATTACCCTCCTGTGCAGCTTTGGGATAGTTCACAAGTTACTTTTTGCTAGACTAGAATAGTCTAGCAAATACCCTTTTGCTAGACTAGAATAAGCCTTGTCAGCTGGGGAGCATCTTTCTGGGTCTCCTGAGAGCATTTGAAAACCAGACACACTTATTTACTTCTAATAATATTCCTCACATTAACTGGGTTAGCCTCCAGTGATCTTAGTTGTTATTTCTTACTCCTGTTACCTGCATGCTTTTTCTTGTGTTTGTCATATACCTGAAGGGTCCTTTGCTATTTGGAAGTTTAGATTTTCCGGTATGAAGGTGTCTTTTAATATTCAGTTCTATATCTCTCCCTTTTTGACTTTGAGCTGTATCTGGTCCCAAAGCACAAGTATTATTTAAGAATTTTTGTACTTAGGGCTGAATGTTAATAAGGCCATGAGATTATCCAGTTTGGGGATCCCAAATTACTTAATTCCTTTTGTTGCTTGGTGTATTGCCATTCTGAAGTGTGACGTAAGATGATATCCACGAAGAAAGAGACTGTCCTCCACCTAAAAATACACGACTTGACATGAGTTCTCTTTCTATATTACTTTTTTGCAGTGATGATTCTGGATGAAAATAAGGAACCAGTGAAGGCGAAGACTTTAGGAAATATTGTGGTAAAGTAAGCAAATGAGTGTCTAACAGTTTACAGAAGCTTCCTAAATGGGTTGTCTTTTGTCTGAAGTTTATATATATATAAAAAGCAACAATTGAAGTAATGAGGATTGAAAAGCATGACTGTCTCTGGTATTGATACCAAACTCCCAGAACTTTTAAAGTCTGTTAGTGCTGAAAAATTGCAGATGAAATTGTGTCAGTGAATGAGTGTGGATTGCTGGGTTATTTCTTGGAAATACAACAAAGTTTACCATTCCCTTAATTATTGGCCTGTCTACACAGGATTAAGCCTTCCTGTTGGGATGCATGAGCAAGATACTGAATCATTCTCATCACTGTTTTATCTTTCAGTTTAGCGAAAGAGTACAGCAGCAAATCGATGTGCTTTGGTTTACTGATGTGATGCTGCCTCCTCTTTCACTATCTCCTAATCCCAACTCATGCACATTCCTAGAGGGACAATATGTTTTTTCTGATCTCTGTAAAAACAGCAAGGTGTATCTGAATGTGCTTTGCATGAAACTGTTCAGTGATGGTAGTACTTGGACAAAATACATTAATACATACAGGAAAAGAGTCCAGGAAAAAGAAAAAAAAACAACAAAACAACCCTGCTGTGCATCATGTAGGTGATTTTAGTACCATTTACCAGACTGCTGTCAGATGAGTTCCATAAGCTTCGATATTCTTTTTGAAAGTACGCTTTTCTTTGCAACTTTTCTTAGATCAAGGAGCCTCTGTTTAGATAACACTGTGAACATCAATTACCTTTATCTTGCCTTCTGCCA
Organism: Tringa solitaria; assembly: GCA_026413425.1. Taxonomy (NCBI): domain Eukaryota; kingdom Metazoa; phylum Chordata; class Aves; order Charadriiformes; family Scolopacidae; genus Tringa; species Tringa solitaria. The sequence continues at coordinate 43,327,058 of JAOXJM010000001.1, forward strand.
TCTCACTGTTGCCAGAACCTTTCCTTACTTCTCTAAAGCTCGCTTGCCTACTGTTCCCCCCAGAATAGATGCCAGCTCTGTATTCTGGATGTTTTCGCAGGCTTTTATGTAAATGGCATTTTCCTCAGACAGACACCTACTTTGTGATTAACACATTAGCTGTAGTCTTCTCTGTTTTCAGTCACAGAAAATACTTCAGTTCTGAACACTTAACTGCCAGCAAATACAAGTCCCCAGAGAAATGCATTCATCTACTTCTCTTGTGGTAAAATTTAGGAGAGCTGTGGTAACTCAGAGCCTTCAGTGCTTGTTTAGATGAATGGATTAGCATTAACCTTCCGTGAACTGCAATTCTGTCTAAAGCTGAAGCATTGGGACAGATGTGGGCTGGCTGGCCGCATAGTGCCGGCTTGAGAGTCAGGGTTGCCGAGGTGTGGAGGTTTTTTTGCTCAGCTGTACCACTGATCTAATGTAACTAGACCGCTGTGGAGATTAAGGTAGTATCACATAAAGTTATTGTACTGTGTGACACAGATGTGTTTTTTCAGGATCAAGTCTATAACCTGCCTAATTTTCAACATCTCAGGTGAAGCCCCCAGCACACACAGGCATGTGTTAAAGCACACACATGATCTCCCGTGAATCAGCAGACTCAGATTTAGATGTAGTTTTCCTGTGACACATGTAAGAGTGTGAATTCATTCTATTGCTGAGTATGAATAATTAAAATTGCTCCAGACTGTGGTTTGCAGTATCAGTAATCCAGGTGGGACCAGAGGCCATCTTTCAAAGCTCTTGCCTCCGTAGAGCCAGATGCCATAATAAAACATTGGTTTGTAATCAATGGAGACAGAGAAAGGTATTTTGTGAGAAAATTGATCCTAGCTGTCTTAGGATGTCAGCTAGGACGGAATAAATCGCCTTGCAGATGTGCTCATGTCTTTTCAGTGCCTGCTGGGGTGACACAGCCACCTTAGGGTAGGTGCTTAACGTTACCTGCCAAAAGCAAAGTGGAATGAACTCCATCCTTAGCAGCTCTGCCAAACAAGCCAAATTATATCTACTAAAAAGGTAATATTGGTAAACACGTGCATACATTTCTGAGTCATTACTATTTTTAAGTGCCTGTCAGGAGTGGATATTGCTATATTAGAAGATCCTGTTTGAGGTTATGGTCAAAGTCTTAAAGCCAGAATTTATCTTCCTAATGTGGCCACACATTTAGGTATTTATCTTAAGGAATTACAAATGTGTTTATATATTGATTTTTGTTTTGATTTATCTTGCCCAGCATGACTTCTGCTGCAGTCAAATAAATTGATAAGGAAAAAAGCGGGGATTTTTGTTCTGTTCTGGTTTAGAATCACAGGATCATAGAATGGTTAGAGTTGGAAGGGACCTTAAAGATCATTGAGTTCCAAC
>JAOXJM010000001.1:43328888-43348709 GCA_026413425.1 Tringa solitaria
GAATTTCTTTCTGGTATCTAATCTAAATCTCCCCTCTTTCAGTTTAAAACCGTTAGCCCTTGTCCTGTCACTGCTCTTCCTGACAAAGAGTCCCTCTCTGGCTCTCCTGTAGGCTCCCTTCAGATATAGGTAGGCTGTTACAAGGTCTCCCCGGAGCCTTCTCTTCTCGAGGCTGAACAACCCCAGCTCTCTCAGCCTGTCCTCATAGGAGACGTGCTCCATCCCTCCATCCCCTGGGTTTTTTTGCATTAGATCACCTAAGAAAGAGTAATGGTGCAGGGGTGTTATTGTTTTATCATGTCCCTATTTATTGTAATATCCAATCTGAAATAAGGAGGAGAGTATGGGAGAAAGAAATTACATTGGATCATTAACATAATCAATATTAAACCAGTTCTGAAGTATGTTAACTATCCTTTTCTTCCAGCCTTTTTTCTGACTCAATCTTTTGAGGCAATAGGATCTCTTAAAACTCATTTTGCAGCTTAACAAAAAACCCCACTAGCAACCCCCCAAAAACCCCCAAGAATAAAAGACAAAGATATTGATGAGCTTTAGGAGGCCAATTGTGGATTTTTTAACACTTCCAACATTTGAATCCTTAGACTGTTCACAGAAGTTGTTTTTAAGATATTATGGTCACAGTGTCTTAACATTTTGTTCCAGGTTTCATTCTGGTAAGTGACAATTTGCTGCAGTTTTGCTTTTTTTTGGTCCTAAAAATCTGTGGCCGTTAGGTTAAGGCATGATATTTTCTATCTTCTGCTTCTTTCAGCTAAGCAGTTATTAAGCTGTAAAACTTCTTTCATGTTTTGATTAGGGCTAGTTTTCATAAAGCTCTCCTGCAAAGAAGCCTTTCCTCTCTTCAGCAGAATTCTACATGTAAAAACCCCTTGAAAATAGTGGGGATGATCCTTGTTACTAGCAGTGTTTGTCAGCCCAGGGACATGTCTCCATGCAGCTAGAAGAAAATGGAAGAATCAGGATAGTTTTGACAATTACTCTGTCGTATGCTCAGCAGGAAAATATGGTGTACAATTTTAGAAAAAGACACAGGTGTTTGCTTTATCTGCAGCATATATGAGTTGAGAAATATTCTTCAGTATTTCTTGGAGAGGACAATGGTATTGTAAGCAGTGTGTGGCCAGCTGTGCAAAAGTGGTGTGCTGCTGCTCTTGGTTATTTTTATCCCAGTCTAACTCCTGGTAAAGACTGTTAGGGGCTGCTTGAGGCCTGGAGTGCTCATAAGTATAGTATTTAAAATATCTATTCTTAAAATCAGTTTTAAACTTTAATTTTATCCTGCAGGAGTCAAAATACTTTAGAAAGGTAATTCTTACATGTAATCACTCCATCTTCCTGCCCCAAGTATGTTCTTTTCTTTTCTCATCTGCCAACTGATACCTGTTTTTTTTCCATGTAGTGATCATTTATGCCCTTTGGAAAGATTTTTTGCTGACAGGAACTCTCATACAGGCTAATTTACTTGGACAATACAGCAATGTTTTTGACTTCACAAGTCTTTCAGGATAAAACAATGAAAAACAGTGTCACAACATTTATCGTGGAAAGGCAAGGGAAAATTAAGATGACTGCAGCTCATGAGGGTGGGCTTTTATGAGTTGTTTCTAAATTTAATTTTTTATTGTTTTGAGCTAGAATCTTTGGACATAAGATTCTGAGGATTTATTAGGAAGTGAAAACGGTAGCAGCAATGACTCCCATTTCTATTGGCAAGACCAATCTGATTTAGTGACATCCTTCTGCCAGCATTGGTCTGACTTGCCTGTAATTAATACACACTTGAAAATGTATGTGTGTATATGTAATCATGATTAGCCATGAGAATTTTCTAAGCTGTCTGTTCTCATAAGGAATGTTAGCAAAGAGAAATCAAATTTAAATTTCAGAGCATTGGGAAACTCAGTTTTGCTCTTGTACATTATAAAGCTCACAAACACATGTTTATTTTATGAAGTAGTTGTCAGCCTGTCTCATTAGCAAGCATTATTCTTTATATTCACCCACAACAGCAAGAGGACTACATTTGCCTTGCACTTATTCTGTCCAGAGAGTAATGCCTGCCAGTAAATTTCCCGCTGGATCCTAGTTAATGCTTCTTCTGGTGTTTGTTTAGTTAATTTTGTGCCATAATAATGAAGGTTTACAGGGTAAGTATTTACAAATTTGTTTTACCGCTCTCCACTGCACCGAAACACATAAATATCTCAGTTCTATATTCAGAAAGAGGTGAGACAATGTAGTTACATCATACAGCGATTTTGAAATGCTTTGATTGCATTGGTTAAATTGCATTTAAGAGTAGTGACTGTGTGAGAGGCTCTGCAGACCATTGATGTTGTGAGGATTTTTCATGAGTCTGGAATTAGTGGAGGAAGATGAAGGAAAATTATAATGTCCTATCAATAGTTAAAATTATTTGAATGATGATCCATGCCACTGTATAGAGAAAACTAATTCAGAACTTTATGTATAGTGCTGTAAGAGTGTAAAGTATTGAAGAATAATTTTTATTAATGAGATAGGTCACGATAGGGGTCACGATAAATTTACAGCTTTTTATAATTTTAGATTTGAAGTTAGCTGAGTAGAAATGTGACAGGACTTTTGAAGCAAATACCATAAAGTTGATATCCTTTAGTGGAAGAGATGTTGTTCAGAAGTAAGCAATCCATTCACAGTTTCACTATTTGTGGTACTGTGTTCAATCTTTATACATTATTTAGGGTCCAAATAGACGTTCAATAAAATGCTTACTCATTTATTGTTTCTTAGAATGCATTAAAAAAAATAAATCAGTATCTGTGTGGAAGTCTGAAGCAATCTGAAGCCAGGAATGTAATCATTAAGGTGCACACTAGAAACACTAACCAAATGAGCTTAAACAGAAGAAAAAAGAAAGAAAAAGATGTAATCTTTGTTAGCACGCTGTAGTACCTCTGTGTCCCATTAAAGAAAATACAGAAAAATCTTGTAAGACTTGACGGGTCAACACATGGGTTATAACTTGGGATATGCACTTGAGAGAGGTCACAAGGGCTCATTTGCGCTCCTCCCCTTCCCAGGGAGAAAAGGAGGCCAGGAGGCAGTGGCAGTTGTTTTAGGTTAGTGAAAGCTCTGGAGCCAAGAAAAGGATACATGGCCTTAGTTCAGAAGAAAGACAGATAGAAGCTACCTGAGATGCCAAAATAGCTGCTGAAGATCTTACTGTTACAAGTATCTCAGTAATGAATGTTGCCAATTTTTCTCTTTTTGTAAGAGAATGTAAATTTTTTTATGTAAATTTACTTCTATGAGTGTAAAAATTCAAGTACTTAGACACTCTAAGAAATGTGTCTCTCATATGTGATCGTTCTAGAGGGTTGGAAGGGGATTAAGCTGTATCTCCATCGCTTGAATTGCTTTTATTTTTTGTCATTTTAATGGTGTGTTTTATCATTTTGTAAGTGATTTTTTAATGTTTTCTTATTAATCTTTAAAATGTAAAATAAACAAATAAAAAAATTACATAAGAAAGCAGAAAGTTAGAGGCAACCCAGCAGAGTACATGTTGCAGACCCGTCTGAGTGGCTGCCCCCAAGGAAGATTGCTGGAGGGAGAAAAGTGATGCTTGTAGAAGCATGTAAAGAAAGTGTGTCGTCCGGCACAGACGACTTGCAATACGTTCTTGTAAGTGAAGGTCATACACCTAGGATCAATGAAAATTTGCTAGCTTTATAAGATGAAGGACTGTACCCTAGAAAGCAGTGACCTTCAAAGGAACTTTTTACGTTACAGTAGATAAACCTCTGAATACACTAAGGTTTTTGAATGAAATGTAGCTAGCTGCTAGTGTAACTAAGCAGGCAATATGATACCTTGTTATTCAGCAGGGAAACTGAAAAGGAGCTATTATTATTATTATTATTATCTGTGGATATGTTAGTAAAACTACTAATGCAGTTTTTATGTCTGTATTTCAAAAGGCTGTTAAGAAGCTGACTGGGTGTTGGAGAAAATACAAGTACTGGAAAGCTTGGCTTAAAGAAAATTCCAGTTTAACTTGTAGTATGTAGTTTATGCAAGATCATGTAAGTGATGACTTTATCAAGGTCAGGAAATACCCACAGGAGAAAGACATCTCTGAGAGACTGCTGTTTAATCTAACATAAAGAGATTGGAAGCTGAAGCTAGATATATTCAGATGAGAAGTAAACCACATCATTTTAACAGTGAAAGTATTAAACCATTGGAGCAAATTCTTGGGAACACGGTGGTTTTCTTAGACACCTCTCAGTCAAACTTAGATATCTATCTTAAAGATACACTGTCATTTAACCAGAAGTTACAGGCTTGAGACATGACGTAGTAGATGACATCCTTTAAGCTGTGTTATAGGGGAGGTCAGATTAGATGATCATGATGAATCTGTGTAAAAAATTTCTCTCCTTGCCAGCTGCCCACATGGGTTTTTTTATCAACTTTGTCAAGTTGATAAAAACCTTTACAAGTGAAACAATGAGTAGGATTTTCAATGTGGGAGCAGTTGGGCCAAAGACAGGCTTTCTAACAAATCTCTGAGTCAGTACGTGTGAGTAGCATTTGAAATTTCTTTACTTTTAACCTTTTCCAAGCACTTTCACTAGTTTTTGATGCTTTCTCTCTTCCCCACTAAACTATAGGGTTTGTTTTTTTCCTGCAAAATCCACACTGAAACCAACTACTTCTGTGACCTCTTTCAGCTAATTAAAGGAGTATTTCATAAAGACTCATGAATGTTTGAGATGCTCTCTCTTCTCTTGCCTCTTTCTCCACCCTTTTTTCAGTGCTGTTGTTCCTCATATCTGAAAAACCTTCTAGATTCCAGATGGCTTTCAAACTTGCAATCAAAAATTTTAAGAGTTATGTTTATGCACAGCACTACATAAATGCTGAGTAATAATATAACTGCCAGTCAAGATGATTTAGCTCCATTCACAAGCCCAAACTCATTTAACAATGGCTTATACTTGCTTTGACTGGCTGTAACGAACAGCCTATGAGTACCATTGTCTACCATAAAATAAAAGGATGTCTTTTCTGAAACTCTGCAAGGTAGCATCTCTTAATAGTTTTTTGACTTTCATATGTACTTTCAGAAATCTGCTTTTCTCTGTAAATTATATTTTGAGTGCTGTGCCTATAATTGCTTTGTTCCATCAACAGGGAATCTTACATTGTTTTGATGAGTGGTGTCCTGAAAGGATGTGACACACAGTAAGATTTTCTTGGGCTAAGCTAAAGGTGGGCTGTTCTGTGTAAGGTCAGCCACCATTGTATGAAAAATAAATGAACTGTAAAACAATGCTTAAAAAACAGAGAGTGATTGTCATTTAAAATTCTCTAGCAGAAAACAGTTACTGTGAAAGCAGTTCAGAGCTTTTCTGTGATGCTGCCAAGCTCACCTAATCTGTCTTAGTTTCTCCACTTCATAATGAAATTGCCTTCTTATCTTTGTAAAGCGTAACCAGAGTGGATCTTTGTAAAATGAACCCATATAATTTACATCATTAATTTAAACAGTTTACCTAGTTTTCCCAATGCTGTTCTAAACGTATTCAACCTTGAAATGAGAAATGAGCCTGGATCTGTATTCCTGTAGTTGTGCGATTGTCACCTTAATTTCACTGGAGTAAATGGAGAATAGCATCATTTGTATTGCTGTTTCTGTACTGCTTAAAAATTGTCCTGAGGGAGATCAAAATTCAGACCTATATATCTTTTTTTTTGAGATATTTTTCTGAAGTTCAGGTGCTTTGATACAGCTCAGTGTAGGTTTTTGGCTTGAACCTTAACGGGTTTGAAACTGTTCCTATTCATTGCTAGTTATACATATGGGATGAGATGACTGTAGTTAGCCTGATGAAAAAAGCCCCATCCCCTCCATCCAAATGGTGGGAGTAGGGATTATATTTTTTGGTAAAGTAATAGCTATATTATAGCTGGTAACACGTTCGTGTTTTAGAAGAAGCTGGTATGCTTGCCTTGAATTTGTATTTGTTGAAGTTCTTGACTGTCCCCTCCAGAAGGAAGAAGCAATGATGATAGAGAAGATGCTGCCAGAATTATGACCATATGAAAAATTCAAGCAAGAACAGCGTTAAGGGAGGACTTGTCCTTAAACTGATAGCGTGTGCAAAGGCTCGACATTGGCTGGTTTGTGGCTTGGTGTGCAGGATGAGAGAGAAGTTAACAGATAGCTGGGGAAATACAGTAAATACCTCCCAAAGGGAAACTAAGCAAAGCAACTTCTTTGTATATTGTAGAAATGATGAAGAAGGAACCTACCTCCTTCTGTCTTGGTCTTCTGTGCTCCTGTCGCTTGTGAAAGGAAAGCGGGATCCTATCTAGGGCTTACTGCATGCATAGCTGGACTTTTTTTGGGTCAATATATCCTCTTAAAAAATAACCCCAAAATGCTTTGAGTACAACTCATTGTTTGGACAAAGAGGCAACAGTTTTTAAATATAGAACTTTTGTAGGTGTGTGTTATGTTTCCTAGGGAGAACAGACCCAAACCCAACATGTTAAATATGTTACTTTTTATGGAGGGGTTGAGGAAAGGAAGAGATGTTGGTTTTCAGGTTGCTGTTATTTTCTGACCATCTGATTTTCTCACTTCTGGCTCCTTTCACATAATTATGATCCAGTTCTGATCCCTTTGGAATTTGTGGCAGCATTCCCACTGACAGCAGTGGGATGGAGGTATTTTTAGCTGGGGATTTTAATCTTGATGTCCCGGCAAAATTCCAATACATGTAATTACGTTCTGTCAAGCTGAATTCTACCTTTATGAATTATTTGTGTTTGCATGGCACCTAGAAATTCTGGTTACTTATGATGCTAAGAATTTTACTATCATGGAAGAATTGTATGTGCCCATTGCTCTGCAATTTTTTTTCCTGAGAGATGGACACATGGGAGACAGCATTCAGTTTTTGCTTAGTAGCTGGAATGGAGTCCTAACTGCCAGTAATCTTTTACAGAAAGCCATGGAGGCACATTTTCACATTGTGTCCGTATTGTGCTATGCTTTGTGCTACAGAGATACCTGCAGTAGCTGGTAATTTAACAGTGTGATTTCCATAGTCACAAAATATGCACTATGTATGTACTTATCATTGCAATTTGCTTTAAAAAAAAAACAAACAAAAACAACCAATCACAAGAAAAAAAAAAGAAACAAAAAAAACCACCCAGCCCCCCCATCCAAATGGTGGGAACAGGGATTATATTTTTGGTGATATGTTGCATTCTTCTGTGTTTAGATTTCTTAACAGTTATGGTTACAGAAAGGAAAATGTTTTTCTGATTTCAGCAATAAGATTACTGAAATTACTGCAAAGTACTGAATAGGGTTGTGAAGAAATTATTAAGGACTTTGTCAATACGAATTTTCCTTTTTCTCTCATCACAAGGGTGTTTCAGACTGTTAAATAAATGTAAAGTGCAAAATTTGCAATGGCTGAGGCTATTATGAATTGCTATGCTATTAGCAACCAGGCAACAACCATAGTAACTACCGTTCTCTCGTGGTTTTTCTTGAATCTAAACAAGAGATTTTTCTTTTAAACTCATACATACACAAACACCAGGATCAATATATTGTTTTTCTAATCTGTTTTTTTTTCCAAGGCAAATACTCTGTAGGTCATATCTATATATCACAAGGGTGCTTACTAAGCTTGAAGGCTTGATATAGGCCTCCAGGATTTTCTCCAGATCGGCAGAAGCCAACCTGCCCTCCTGAAGCCTGGGTGACTACTTAGGAAGTATCTTGGCATTTCTGACCTTACCTTAACCATAATTCAAGGGAATGTGATTTATAGGATGTATTGAGCCAGTACACTCAAGAGAAAGTAGCAATATTTATAGTAGTATATTCTTTATGGTAATTGAGCTTAATTAATCTGAAAAAAAAAAGGGATTGTGAAAAATCATGGATTTGAATCATTATTAGATGATGAAGCCTTTCAATATAGCTATACCATATTTAGGTTAAAAATATAATGTGTATATATATAAAAAAGACTTCTTTTTGTAAATGTAATGTTAGAAATGGGCATGTGACTGAGCTGGAAGTGCCTGTTCTTGAGACCTGAACATCATAGGAGACTTACAATGGTATCAGTGTTGCTACGCTACAGAGGGGTGTTTCACTGCTAGAGATGTTGCCTTTTGGTGTCATAGGGGCACTGTCAGAGTTGAAAACAAAATACCTCTGGCTAAAAATTTGTTGGTTAGGAATTCAGGCACATGCTAGTATAATCTGTATGGAGCGTTTATGATTTTATCTGTATAAATATGCTTGCTTGCATGTTCTCTCTCTGTTACTAGGGTTAAGCCTCATAAAACTTGTGTTGATATGTCTGAATATGGATCTCTTGTGCAGTTCAAGTGAGCTATCTTTAACCCTTTCAGAGCTTTGAAGAAAAAACAATCACTGCTTTGTTACCTGAGACTTCTGTAGCTTCTCTTCTTCCAGCAGATATGTATGTGAAATATCCCATATTTTGCCGTGCCCACATCCTTGTCTGAAGAATGGGTGTGTAGTATGCATTGAAATCTCAACTAAGAAAGCAGTTCAAAAACTTTGCAGCTTCACTTCTTAAAAAAGAAAAAAAAAAGTCCAGTTATTTTATAAAGTTCTAAAAGTGACTTTTATCAGTATACTTTCAATATTATATTTATGGTACAGTATATAGTGTTTACTAGACCAACCTTTATTTTAGTGAACACCAGAGATGCTTATGTTAATATAAAAGGTATGGTCTGGAGACAGTTCAGAGATATATGCATATGTACCACAGCAAATATATGGTCTTTTTGATCTGTTATCAGCATATTAAACAGAGCTGGTTTCTGATTGCATAGCCAGTAGTAGTTTATCTGAATATAAACTATGAATTGAAAGCATGAGTTGAACACATTTCTGTATTTCTAATTACCTCACTCTGCTCTTTTTAATTTAAGGTTGCCTTTGCCTCCTGGAGCATTCTCAGGCCTCTGGGAAAATCAGGAAACATTCCAGAAGTTATATTTTCAAAAATTTCCAGTAAGAATTACAAAATGAATTCTATAAAACTTTGATTACCCTGCAGAACTTAATGATAGTAGAATTAAACTGTATAACATACAAAATTATCACATATAATTTTAATGGGAGATCTTCAATATATTTGTTACAGAATTGAAAACATTACAAGGTAAAACTTTCTTCACACACACTAAGCTTTTGGGCACAGTTGTAGTTTTGTTTTTTTAAGATCTGAAACAGTAGAAGTAAACCTCAAGCTTCTGAACATAACATTTGGTTTATTTCATTTGATCTAATAAAAGATATAAGCCTCGCAACCTTAGACTAGCATAGCTTCAAATATACTACTGCTGTTGACACGCAGGCATTCTGAGTCCAAAATATACATGCATTGCCCACTGTGCATGCAAATAGATTGGAGGCTCCTTACTGAATTATTTATGTTTCCTTGTCACATGAACCACCCAAGGACTGGCTTCTTCCTTTCTTTATAGAAATAGATAGATTGGTCCTATGTGAATATCAAAAATGAAAGGTTTGGTTCAATAAAAGCAAATGAGTGAATTGATGAGGCAAATTATTTTCTTTGTGCACTTGCATCACAATGGTGATGATGTACGTTTGGATCCAGCAAACAGGAATATCTTTAGGGGCAATTTGACAACTGTCATCCTGTTGTAACGATTCCATTCTCCTTGTGTAGATTCAGGCAACGTCCTTCTCCAAGCTGTCAGCAGTCAAAAGAAAGCGGGGGGCGGGGGGGGGGGAAATCCAGGTTTATGTATTGTCTTCTGTTCTGTCTTAACACAGACTACAAAACCTTTTCTGCAAAGGGAGCTACACGGAATATCATGACATAAGAATCGTGAAAAATATTAGAGCATTAAATTTCTCAAGCATCAAAAATGTATTTCATTTGATACAATCAGTTTGGTTTGTTGGTTTCACAGGAAATGGCTGGATGTTCCTGGTACTATTTCTGAGTTTATTTTTGGTTGTGTTGTGTCTAGGGATATTATGACACCATGGATGCAGGTTATATGGATGAAGATGGCTACTTATATGTCCTGTCTCGAGCTGATGATGTGATCAATGTTGCTGGGCACAGAATTTCAGCAGGTGCAATTGAAGAGGTGAGCATTGCCTGACAGTAAAATAGAAGAATGAAAAATGAATAAAGAAAGCTGAGACTGAAAATCTCACAAAATCTCTCATTTTCTTTCTGCTTTTTTTTGATTGCGTTTGCAGTGGTACTTTTAACAAAAACATTCACTGTTTCAGGTCCTTCCTATTAAGGTGCTTTCTAGGACCATAATAAACTTAGTCAACAACAACCAGTTTGTACCATGAGATTAATAAAACAGGCATGTTTTATGGATGTGGAAATAAGGGGCACTATGATATCACGGGAAGCATTCCTATAAGCTCTGATAACATATTTATTTGGGAATCCATGAAGATAATGTAGGGTCAGTGTGCCAAGTAGTTTCACTAGCTTCTTAGGAGTAGAAACTTGTCTTTTTCCTAAAATACAGTTTTTAGTTCTTGTAGACTCACATTCAATGCTTTTTCGTGATTTGAAAAGTTTCCTTCATAGTTTCTTGAGAGCTGTTTCATCTCTTATTGTATGAGCAGTGCTAAATGAACAATGAACATTACTGTAAAAAATCCCCTGCTGTTAAATTGAAAGTCATTAATGTAATACCCATGCAACTCAAAAAGTTGCAAATAGAGCTGTTCATAATAGTATCTGAATTTCATATCATTGTTCACTCACCTCTCTGGAACCGCTGTAATTGATTGCCAGTTACAAATTTCCCTGATGACATATCAATTGCTTATTCAGGGAGTATAGGAAAAGGTGTGCTGGGCATGTACAAGGCAAAAATACACTTTTAGGAACTCTGAATTTAACTGTTCACTGAATCACAAACTAATCTGTTAGACATTTTTTGCTTTATAATGTCTACTAGTCTAGTGACTACATTTTTTTAAAGGCTAGAAAACTTGAAAGAGAATAGAAGAATTTCTGACTACGCAGAAGTGAACAAATTCAGATAAACATAGCCAGTCCTTCGAGGATCGGTCAGCAAGTCGCTGCCCTGACGTGGACCTATGAAGCCATAAAGGTGTCTCTCATTCTGCTTGAACTTCTTTCCTTTTGAAGTCAGCTTTTTGTGTTGCTTTACTAAAGCGCAGCAGGGACTCTCATCCCCAGCCCTTACTGCTCTACTGCTCAAGGGCTGAGCTGGGCATTGTTTCTTCGCTTCAGGCTGAATCTGAAGCTCGTTTAACAAATGATGAATTGAATCGCCTCCTCGGCTGTTTTACCTTTGTATCCATCCTCCTCAGGGTGGAGCTCAGTGTCTCTGTTTTTCTCCCTGCTAGTTAGAGCTTTTCCCTAGAAACAAAAAATGTTTCAGCACTACAAAATTCTAGAAGTTTTTCTATTCACCTTTTGAACAAAGCTAAAAAAACAAGAGTGTTGTTAATGCATGCACAGCAAATTGCTAGTTAATGGGAAAGCATTAACAAGACCACAATTAGCTCTTCACTAAGATCAGTAAATACAGAATTAGAGGTTCATTGAATCGCCATCTAATTAAGTGACAGTCACCTTGTTGAGCAAGTATATTATCTGCATTTACATTACAGATGCATTGCAAGCTTAACAAGTTTTTCTTTAGTGCTTTGAGGAAGAATTCCAGCTTCATTATGTTCCAGACAATTAGTTCCTTTGTCTCAGGTATCCATTAGTCTCATTGGTGCTCTGTCTTCTCTGCAGTGCAGGAGGTGTTTGTGTTCACCTTGCCAATCAGTGAACGTTAGCCCTTTTAGTAACTTCAGCTTGTGTTGATCCATCCATCTCCTTTGTCTGTACCTCTGTGGTGGCCCTGCTTGCCTTGACTCTTTCTGAAAAAGCCCAAATCAAATCTTGTCTGAGGCAACAGACTTGAAATCAAGGAATTTAGCATGAGAAATCCCTTTCGTGATGGTTGAGTTTAAATCTGCTGCATTAGATGTCCATTCTTGTGCCCAGTGATTATTCCAGGAATGGCATTTCACTTTCTTGAGATTTTTTTTTTCTTACTTTTAAACAATTTTAAAATGTCTAGTGCTGATTTTGTTGTTTGTGTTTTACAAAGTTTGATCATTTTTAAATTGGTATTTACACTTTCAGTCATTTGAAATTAGCTGTCCCAAAGTCAAAGGCATGTTGATAGGATTTTGGGTAGATCAGTGAAGATATTACAGTGAGTGCAATATTCAAGCTTAACATAAGACTTTTATGAACAAGTGACAGACTGAATGGCAGAAACAAGCTATTATGAAACAAGCTATTACGAAACAAGCTGGCAACACTTAAATCTCCACCGTAGGTGTCCTGTTGATGCCTGATAGGTAATTATGGTATTGATGGTAATGTCAGTTTACTGCAGACCTTCTTCCTATGTTTTTGTGGAAAGCACAGTTCCTCTGGTTGTAGACCTTACTAATCTGCTTTTCCACAATTCATTGCACTTTCTTTTTCTTTTTTTTTTTCCCTGTGGCAACAAGTAGCTGTGGTCAGGGTCAAGAAGTCAGAGGAGAAAAAAGTGGGTATTTATAGCAGGAAACGGAATGCATTATTGATGCTCTGGACTAGAAGTGACAGAAGCTCATAGGTGTATGTGATGCATTGAAATACCATAGAGATTTAGAGTTGCTTAAGATCCATTCCTGTATGATTTGTCAGTCTGGACACAGTGACTTCTGGACAAAGTAGACTGCATCCGAATTCAAATGCGCTTGTGCATGTTTAGCTTAAGTGTTTTTGCAGCAGGTTCTTCTGCCCTTCTAGTTCTGGGATGAGCCCAGCCACAACAAACTTCCAGGCTGTTGTAGATACGGCTGGTACACATCCTGTTTCATTACTGTGAAAAATATACAGTTTCAAAAGGTGTGGGTAAATGGTCATGCTTTTGCATTTTGATAGAGCATGCTTCTAATATTAAGCTAAGCATTTCCCATGTGTTTTTTTGTAGCATGAGACGTTTCTGGGATCATAGTTTGTGAAGCGAGGGTAACTTCTGTCAAACAAAGTATGCAAGAAACACTTTGTGCGGATTTATTTTGCTAAAAACTACTTGGTGTGTTGTTATAGTGACCATGGCAGAGAGAGCCAGTTTCTCCTTCCTGTTTTGACTACAAATCTTAATGATGGTGAAATCTGCATTTATAGTGGGTTATGGGAGACACTTTGAATTGTTCCTTCCACCATTGGTTTTACAACCAGGTCACACAAGAGCCTCCCTTTTGTGAATTGTAACAGCAGCAATTCAGCTTTTCCTTCCTTCAGATTTTTCCATGTCTTCTCTGTACCTTTCCTGTCTTATTCCTCATGCTTATGGTGTTATGTGAGTAGCCAATGCAAATGTGATGTTCCTACTTGAAAAAAGCGCCTTTATTCTTAAAGCTACTTTTAGTTAGTCTTCCTTCCACTCATTGCACTGCCTTTGATTTTGACAACACAGTATGTGAATATCTGTTATTGGCAAATACATAGTCCTTGTGTGCACAAATCATATACACAGTCATATTATGTGACCACTGTGTGGCCGTTGTACATGGTCACGTTAGGTCCTCTTTGTGGTTGAGTACTGAGGACATGTTGAAAGCTCTGTTGCAGCAAGATGCCCCAAGGGACACTGACAACTACATGGAAAGAGCCAGTTGCTTTGGAAGAGGATTCACAACTACCGATATCTTAAGTCCAGCTTTTTCCCAAACTTAATGATACACTTCTCAGTATGTATGAGACATTTTAGTGACTTCCCAGGAAGTGAGAACCTCAACTGGATAGTTGGAAAGAAAAAAGAATCTCTCACTTTTTTTCCTAAAAGAGAGTTTGAGATACTAGTGCTACTGTTCATCACTTGTATAATTGTGTAAATGTATACTAGGGAGGAGGGGGCTCTGATTTAATTCCCTTTTTGTCTGAGGAGGTTGAGACCTAATGTTTTCGAGAGAGTGAGCTGAACTGGGCTGGCTGCGAGCTGAGGTTGGGCCTGTATTTGGCTTTGATTGAAACTATGTCTTTGTGCAGCAAAGAATGAAAAAGATAGAAGGAGCCACAGAGAATAAACCAACATGACTGTAGCCCTGTAGCAGAAGGGCTTGTGTGGTTTTGCTCCTTACTCCACACACTTAACTCCATGTTATTCGTAATGTTAGACTAATGTGATTTGTTCCAGCAAAACCAGAGATGTGATACTTTCCCAAAGCTGTCGGGAAATCACCTTTGCTTTCTTCTATATTTGTATATTGTGATGCCATAGTTTTTATTTCTTATGTTTCTTTGAAAACTACAACTAAGTGTGTATGAAAGGATACACAAGTGCATATGCAACATGTGTTATTGGAATCCTGAGAGGTACTGACTAAATACTTTTTGCTGTCAAAATGTAAGAAATATGTCTACTTTTTATATCCATGCATATGGAATTTTTTCACTGAAACGTTAGGTTATTATTAGTTCAGTTCTGTTTTGTTTTCTGTCCCTCAGTGTGTTCTCTACCATCACGCTGTGGCAGACTGTGCTGTTGTGGGCCAGGAGGACCCTTTAAAAGGGCACGTTCCGTTTGCGCTGTGTGTACTGAGAGAAGGTGAGAGCTCGCTGCTATTGGTGTTACTGAGACTTGCAAAGGTCCCTGAAAGGCTAAAGGATACTTCTTCATGAACTTCTTCATTAGGTATAAAGACAGAAGAGGAGAAGATTTTGGAAGAGATTGTTGAGAGGGTTAGAACTAACATTGGTCCAGTAGCAGCTTTCCAGAAGGGGGTGTTTGTGAAACAGCTACCAAAAACACGCTCTGGCAAGATACCACGTTCAGCTCTTTCCGCACTTGTCAGCGGGAAGCCCTATAAGGTAAGCTGGAGGTGTATGTTTTAACGAATTAGGCACACATGCACATCCAAAGATGCAACATCTTGGTTTTGAATCTCTAGACCATTCTGCAATTGGCCCATGACTTCAGGTAGTACGCTGTATTTTATTTCTACTGTAGCTTACCCAAAAGCTTTTCGTGTTCCAGAGCTTTCCAGATGCATTTTACTTGATTGCTTTTGAAGGCTAGATATAGAAGATTTTCTGAATAAAATTCTGTTGTACTGTTGAAGGACAGCAATCTACTATCACATGCCTCTGTGTGTTCTTCCTTTTCAGATAACGCCGACCATTGAAGATGCCAGCGTGTTTAAACACATTGAAGAAGTGCTAAAGAAAAAGTAAATGGGATAATGTGTTGATAACAAACATGTCAGTTACTGAAATATACCAACACACTTTCTGCTAGGAAAAACCACATTTTAAAACCTAGCAATAATTTGGGACTCAGTTTTTTTACTTTAGAAATGTTACTGTGTTCCTTACCATATTGTCAAAGCCAATGAAGCATACTAAGCTCTCTGCACAGTGTCATTATATGCCGGATATTAAGGTTACTAAGACTTGCAAGTAGAATTCATACATTTCTATAGCCTTAAAGGGAAGGAGCCACTGAATTATCTATCTTATATGATGTCATGTAACCCTACATTTTGATACATTAGTGTATAATGTGACCAGTAATTTGAGTTTGGAGGAAAAACTGTTTACAAAACGTAAGTCATGAACTGAGGACAGCAATAAAAAGGAATTCTAATGTGAGCATTGTTGCAGGCATAATTGTCCTCACTTGTGAATTATAAGTCTTGGTCTTTTAAATTTTTATAAATTTTAAAATTTGTTTTCTTGACTCCGCTAAGTTTTTTTTCAACATTTGTCCATAGTAGGATTAAATAAAACCTATGTATTTTAAATAAAGGCAGGCATTTAGACTTCACATTTTCTGATAATTCTGTTGTTGTGGTTTGTATTACTTACGATAAGGATAACCAGAATGTGCTTTTGCTGACATAATTAGACCTTTCGGGCTCACTGAGATATACATAACCAAGAATTTTAGCAAATACAGATTCTGGGCAGCCCATTCTTGACTTTAAAGGCCATTTCAAAATACTTCCAGCGTTCTCAGCAAACCAGGGGATGGAGGATACACTTTTTAAACGCATTAATTTTCAAGCTGCAGGTTTTTAATTGAACAATAAATGTAAAAATCCTTTAAAAAATATACATTCACGGAAAAGTTGAAAAGCAGAGAAATTACTCAAACTCGGCAATGCTTTCCAGGGGAAGAAGCGGTAAGCAATACACAAATTCAGGTGATGTTGGTATAAAAAAGAGATTCTATGCTTAGGCTAAGCTGTGGTAGAAGTTAAGTCTAGACATACTTTGCTAAGACAATGTGTCCTCAAAAAAGTCCAGAAATACCATTCTCTCCCGTTGCGTAGAGGTAAGGATGATAGCCCTGTTAAGTGATAAAATAAACCAGCAGATTGATGTAGCAGCTAAAAGGTGATAGATGGGTGCTAATTAACATGAATGTTATGTGATGTTGCCTTGCACCTGTGACCTTTTTGCAGAGTCATTGAACTCTACTGGTTACTTAGGAAATAAATTAAATGTCCATGTGTTCTTTTCACTCAGGACTGCATGCAGCTGAGCCAACCATGTCGAGCCAGGTCATACAGTCATATAAGACAGCCTAGTGTGAGTTCTTCTGGATGGATGATTCGAGTGCCAAGGCTTAAATAGGAGGCCAAATAATGGAATGACTTGCAGAGACTGCTGAGTATTTTTCAGTTTCACAATACTATAATTTAGCAACCTGTGCTGAGCAGCTACAGGACAAGAGAGATATCTCGGGAGTTGTCACTGGTGTTTTGGTTTTTTATTAAATCGGGGAGAAACTACAAGGGTCTTAGCACCAAGACACTGTGGCACCTTCACAAGGCACATTCACGTTACTTTTTTCTACAACGAAAGCCAAAATGTAAAGTTGTGTATGTTTTCTGTCGTTATCCCAGCTGCAGACTTGCTGTTGTAATTGCAGAAGCAGGGGAAGGGAACTAATTAGTGAGATCACAAGTCCTGTAGTAAAGATATTACAATAGGATGTAGAAGAGAATTAATTTCCTAGATCTTGTATGGTTTTCCCAATGACACCTCCACCAGTTTCTGCATTTGTAAGGAAAGGCTCCCTGTCTACTTCCGGCTTCTTTTTTCTAAGCAAGAGAGAATATCAGACTTTTTAAAAAACAAACCAAGCCCAACATTATTAATGGAGATTTAAGCCCTTAGCTTTCTGGGGGGCTATTTGCTCATATTAATATTGACAGGAAACAATTATCTGTCCTCTGAACTGTTTGTGAAAAGCTTGAATAGTAAGCATTCTTAAAGTGACTCCACGACAACAATGTTTGTAATAACTTCTGCTTTCTGAGGAAGCCTGAGTTTTGGTTGGTTTGATTTTTTTGTTTGTTTGTTTGGTTGGTTTTTTTAATTTTTTTTTTCTATTTTGGTAGGAATCATTTAAGATCAAGACTGCGATAAAAGAGGGGGGGAGGAGAGCAGAGTGGTCAGATGTACTCACCCTGCTGCTGTGGAGGATTGCAGAAACGCCAGAAGTCTCATTCATCAGCATTCAGAAAACCTTGACAGAAAGCCACCTTACTGAAGCAGTACAGGATTGAAAACCAGTTGTTTCATTAGCATTGCTTTTGTTTTCCAGAGGAGCCTTTTGCTGAGGAACTGGGATTGCAGAATGCTTTGTCTACAGCTTTAGCTTTGTGCAGAGCTGGAGAAGGGGAGGAGGAGTTGTCATTCCTGTGCATGGCTCTGGTGCTGCCCAGCAGCCTGGTTACACCATCTAGGAAGAACAAGCCCATTTAACAAGCGGTAGGAGAGCACTGATTTTCTTAATTTTGTTCTTAGCGAGAGGAAGCATGTGGGTAGATTTGAATGGTCAGGGAGTTATTGAAACTTGGCTGGAAGAGGTTGATGTAATAATTATTCCCAGTGTGCTGAAAGGGTTGGAACCCACTGGACGGTATTTAGCATAGCCAGCCAGTTTCTAGCTGTTGACAGTAGAGCTTCAGCTCATATAGAGGAGACAGGGATGTACTAGGAGACTTTATGTTAGCTTTATATTAAAACAGAATTCACAATAATACTCTTAAAAATATATGTAAATTTAATTCTTCTGGTCTTTTCTTCCACTGTGAAAATAGATAATTTAGGGGTGCTATAGGCCTAGGGCAGGATACCTTTAGTTTTGGTTGCAAGATCTTCCTTGTTCTTTTCACCAACACCCCTCATTCCCCTCTGCCCCCGAACTCGGGCTTGGGCTGTGTAAATGTGGGCTGCAAAGGAAACTCTTTAAAATGGGAGCTGGCATTTACAAGGGGAAGTGTATTCAAATGATACCGCAACCACTGAAAATGGTGATTGTGTGGCTTTACTTCATGACGTTCTGGACCAAAATAGGCCCAAAGGAGGCTGAGGGAGGAGAAGAAAGAAACATCAGCAACGATGTCGGTTGAGCCCAAGGAACTATATGTGAAAAAGCCGTGTCTTTATACTGTTGTGTGCTAACTCAAGCCATCATATCGCACCCATCAGCAAGTTCAGTGCTCCCTCTTGTGGCAGATTCTTACCAGTAAATCCATTGTAACTCATACCTGTTAGTACAGAAACATGCTTATGCTTAGCTATGGGAGGTATCTGGCATCCACGCTATTTTAATGCTACTATGTACCAAGCTTAATAGACTTGTAAACACAAATAGCACTGAATTATTTGTTTTTTATTGACATTGGGGGAGAAAAATCTTTCACCATCTGATTGACTGAAGTTTGCCAAATGAAAATAGACAAAACAAATGTTTATGTACGTGCAAAACATTGCAGATCAAACTGCTAAAAGAAATAACTAAAAGACAGGTCTTGAGCTAAGATCAAGCAGCAGAAAAATAGCAAATAGGTAAATGACTATAAATAGGTCTTACTTTGAAACTTCCCATTTAAACGAAGAATAAACAACAATAACACCACCAAATAAAGCCACAGCAGGTAATAGTTGCTCTTCTAAACTTTTATACACTATATATTAATCACTCTGTCTTTCAGTTATTTCCTCTGATAAAACTGACTTCTGTGAAGTCTCAGCAAGGCCATCTTGGCTAAAAGCGTAACATTAGACAGGAGCCTGTCTAATGCCCTGTTATAATGAAGAAATGGTGGGGTTTGACTTCTCTTTTCTTTCTTTTTCTTTGTTGAATATGTCTGGAAACAAGAATCTGATTCTATGCAAATATTAGATTTAATTTTCCAATGCTGGCTGGTGTCTGAAGATCCTGGAACGAAAAGGTGTCTCTTGGCGTAAAGCAAGTTTCTTCTTGGTCCACAGGTAACATAGAAGAAAGTTTTTGGTTTTTTGTATAAATCGTGTTTTATTAAATTGCTTTTTTTATTTTTTTTTATTTTTTTTTTGTAAACAGTTCTTCTGGGTTTATTTGTTTAAGAGGTGAGCCATCATGGTGCTTCTCTATAGATATCTAGCATTTCCATTTTTGTCTCTAGAGGTCCATTTTGGCTCCAGTTCCAGGTTATGTCATTCTATTCTACATCATCAGAGGCAGGTGTTCAGCTTTAAATATTGACAGATTTTTTTCTCAGTAGGAACATGTTGAAGCTTCTAACTCTGCTAAACATATTCATTTGACTGTTACAATCCAAAAAACTGTAAAAATGGTGGAATGGAAAGATACAAACAGTATTATTGACACTGTATTGTCAAGTGTTTGCACTGAGACCCCATGTACCAT
>JAOXJM010000001.1:43350845-43362050 GCA_026413425.1 Tringa solitaria
TATTAATTCTTCATTAAAGTAGTTTAGTTCATTCTAAACTTCTGAATCTCCTTATGTCTTCCACTCCTCTCTTTTTTTTGGGGGGAAGGGCCATCTGTTGCTCTGGTTTTATTAAATTCGGCTGAAACCACTACACTGGGTCTCAGGCTGATCTGGATCTGGAAAATTTCAGGAGGCACTTTGTAATGAATAATCTTCCCTTTTGTCCAAGTGTCAATCAGTTCCTTACATGAAGAAACAGTTACTCAAGAACTGTGATCACAAAATTCTGAAAACTCTTCTGTTGCCCTTCAACCAACTTCACATCCCCCCTATGAGCAGTTTATCCTATGCATTTATCCCTGAGATTCATGTAATTTTTAAAAATCTTTCAAGTTTGATACAATTATGAAGGAAATATTTTTCCTGCATATTTTTCATATAATATACTGAAATCCAAAATTATTTTAACTTGCTCTTTGGTTTCTAAGCTGCATGACATTTTGACATTACTCTTAGAAACAGTGCATATACTAAAGTTCTAGTTCATGCCATCTTGTTGCTTCTCTGACAGGAGTATATGGTAAGTGAAAAAAAATTGTAGTGTCAGTCATCCTCAATATATTAGCCTTTACAATTTAGATGTAAATGTGATATTCTTATAGGGCTCTCAAGAATTTAAGATTAGAATGTAATTGGCAGAATAATGGACAAGCAGCAAGTACTGATGTGATACGTATCACTGATACTTGAAATGCTACTAATACTCCTATATAAATTGAAGTTAACTTGTATAGTTTATGTATTTTGAGCAAAAAGATGTTTATACAAAATCCTATATACATAAAGTGTGAGAAAAGTTTGCTACTTTACTTTTGTTTGTGGATCACTGCCTTTTAGACAATTTTTGAATACAGTGGGAATAAACAGTTTGGATAATCTTAAGGTAATTTTTGTTAACATACCAATTTTCAATTTCTGCCCTTGTTGCACTCTTCAAACCTATTGGAAAATATCACCTCATATGCCTGGCCCGTTACTGTTGGTGTTTGAACTTAATTTTTGGTCATACCTTATTGCTTTCAAAAGGGTAATTCTGAAGCATATGGGAGAAAAGGTATGCATCTCTGCTATCAGTTTCTACCCCCACTGAACCCAGTGAGAGCACTGTCATTGACTTTACTGACATAACAGCAAGCTCTAATCAATACATATGTATATAGTTTACATGCTTCATCATCATCTTTGTAGGAACAGCTGCTAAACTTACCTATTTTAGAAAAAAATAAAATAAAATCTCCTGTGCTTATTTTTCAGTGGTGGCATGAAAAGTTCCATTTTCAACTCAGTTAAGATTTTATACACTTGCAGTCTCCTGAAGATCTATGAAGTAAGGCTCATGTCATCAGAAGAATCCTGAGAAATCTATGTTCTCCACTGGTAACATTTATTGGTTCTAAGCATTTTCTGAACACACCCAGAATTAGTAAGGTCTTGATGGGCCCAAGTCTCTCCCAGTCTCGGGAATCTAAAAAAAGGACTTTCAGATCCTGGCATGTCTTGCCTACAGTATGTGACAGCTATCAAAGCATCTCTAATGCCTGGTGAGGTTTTGGTGCTATCCAAATATTCTTTCCAGCTCCCCTACAATCTTGAGTAACTAAATGGAAAAGAAAACTGTTTTATTGAGAAAATATTAGCATGAAATGGTGCTGTATTGATGAAAGTGCTCATCATGTTAGCATTTTTTGCAAAACTTGCAATGTAGCAGAAAACAGTGTATTTGTGCAGAATTCTAGAAGAGTGAATCTCTGAGATTCATAGCCGTATTTAAGACATAAGTGATGAGAAATGCAACATGAATTCCAGTACTGGATTTGATTCAAAGTTGCATTCAGCTCAGAATATCCTTTCTTTGCCTCCAGTCAGTTCTGAATGATTTGAGAAGTGCAAGAATGTCTGTAATAGATGACTTTGGAAGATTTTCTGTATAGGGGAAGTTTTGTTCTAGCTTTATTTAGCTACTTAATACTCTAAATGGAGCCATATCTCTCCTTTAAAAAAAAAAAAAAGAAAAAAATTTTAATCTCTTCTGCTTTACTAGTTTGGGTGTTTTTTTTTTTCTCTCCCTAGGTCCTGGTAGAAGTTCTCATAAAGTAAACACACTTCCTGTTCCCACTGCTGTCTCCCCAGGTCTAGCTTTAAGTTTGAGACCATATAAAATACATTATGGTTGGTGAACTATCATCTGGACAGAGTTGTCTGAAAACATTTTTCTTGTCTGCTAAAGTGGTTTCAGCAGAAAGAACCTGCTGTTTGAGATAGGGGAAAAAGAATAGCTTAGTGTCTCCTGGACTGATCTTGAGACTGTTGTCATAATCAAATGATCACCCTCGTGAGTCTGGGTTAGGTCTTGCTTGAATAATGCCAAGGAATATTGGATTTAGTGTATAAAGAGCCTTCATGATGGCCCCTTATGAATACTCACAACAATTCAGTGCTGGCTTCTTTGCTAGGCCTTGTCAGCATGAGTATGTGCGAACTGTTGAGCTGTCTAACCTCTGCAGTCGTGATGAAGCAACTGCAAATGGCAAAAAAAAAATAATAAAGAAACAAACCAGAACCTTTTTATAATCATGAAGAAAATAAATCAGTCTGTTTCCCACTGAAAGGATGACTAGTAAATTGTTCTGTGGCATTCTATTACATGATCTGGGCATGGTTTAGTTTAGAACTCAGAGTTTCTTCATGTCTGGTGTACTACTGGAATCTATCTTATACGAATATAGTTTAAAACTCAATTTTTTCTTAATTTTGTTGAAAGTCCTAATACTGTACCTATCATGCTGTTTAAATACTATAGCATTCTTAGGACAGGGAGACAGGAAAACAAATCGTGGATGAAGATGTAGGTCTTCAAAGCTACCTACCTTTAAGTCTACTGAATTCAGGACCCAGCTGGATAATAAACTGTTTGGAAGACCTCAAGTAAATCACAAAATCTCCCTTGTCCTTTAGTTCCCCATATCTTCTACATCATAGCATGGCTAGAAAAGGAAATCCATGAATGCTTGTAAAGTTCTTAGCTGCTACAGTAATGTGGACCATGGAAATGCCTAGGGAGCTAGTACCTTCATTTCTACATGGAATTTGCCTTGGAATGGATTCTTGTTTTACAACTTGATCATTGCCAAAAAGTGCAGGATTAAAAGCAAAGCGTGCACATGAGCAGTGGAGTCAATGGAATTAAGTGATGTAATCAGTAAATTATGCCATCTGTAACTGCAACTATAAAGTGAGTTTTTAAAGGTGAGAAACTTTAATGGAATTTAGATGGCAATATTGTCATACCTTGTTTATTCAAGGATTACAGAATGTTATCTCTACAAGCAGTGTATTAAATTACTTTGAGACAAGTCTATGAATAGACCTAAATTCTCTCATGAGGAAATAAACAGCAGTATTTGAAATGGGCCAATCTGTGTCCTGACGCTTCTCAGAACTTCAGGCACGCATGCGTGTCTTTATCATCTATATACCTGAAGGAATAGCTGCAATGGGATTTGTCACTTTTCCGTGCCCTCTGACAATGATTTTTAAATTTTACTTCATTTTTTAATTATGATCTGATTGTTACTTTTCCAATCATTGCTGAGTTAGTACGTCTTTTGGAAGTTAAAAGATTTCCAGAGAAAATTAAGACTGTTATACAGTGACTCAATTACTACTTGAAATTCAGTGTTTCCTAACTACACTACATGTCTGGTTGTTATTAATTGTTAGCAACTTGAGTTATTTGATGGCTAAGCTAGTTAGTTTGAAAGTCAAATAGGAACATAAATGTGTCAGCCCTTTCTAAGCTCATTCTCTAAAATACACTCTACCTGCTAAAGAGACGAATGAGCTGAAACATTTGCTTAGAAATCACTAGTATGCCAAGTCGATGCTTTCTATTCCCTAATTTAACTCTCCCAGACTCCATCCATCCTTATACTAGTTAGGTGAACGCAGCCGTTCCGGTGCAAGACAGACATGCACTAAAAGTGAATTTAACATGATAGAATAAGCCTCTTGCTCTCCAACAGTAAGTGCAGAAATGACTGCGTACCCTCAGTTGCCATCTTCCGTGACTGCCCTGATGTTGTGGTTAATCTGAACCCAGCTGGCAGCGTCTCTGAGGAGCCTGGCATCATGCTGATCCCGTGAACCTCGCGCGGAGGAAACTGTCGTCGCCAGGAGGGCCCACGTCTGAAGTTCTTGTCGTCACTCTGTCAACACACAGAGTCGTATTGGATAAAGAAAATTTTTTTTCATTATTAATTATCCTGCTGTCTGCTGCCTCTCCCATTGTCAAACGTATTCATTCCACAACTACTCTGCTCTGCTGCACTGCATCTAGTAAAGGTAATGTGTTTGAGACACTCTTGTAAAAGTAAATTCTTTAGAAATATTAAACTCTATGGTGGAAAACTCTTTTTAAATCTCTGACTTGATATAGTTGAAGGTTTTAGTATCAGCTAAAGTAGAACTTTCTTAAAAGTAAGATCGCTTTCAAATACGGTGACAGAACGTAGAGTGGTTTTGTCACTACATTAGGAGGCTTAGGAAAAGTGCTAATAAAGAATTAATAAGAATTAATAGAAATAATAATAATAAAGAATTAGTAAGAACTCATGTGCATACACAGAATTCATAGGCCTCTCATATTCAGCAAGTCCCTAGAGGTTTTATTCCTCCTCGGCTGCAGAAGTCCAAGACTTTAACATTTTTTTACTGGACTCAATTACCTTATGATTAATATTTTCCATAGGTGGATTTGAGATTCCTCATCCTAGATAACTGCCTCAAGTCCCACTATTCCATACTGATTAACTTTGAAGAACCAAAATACCCACCCCACCAAAAATCCACTTTTCTTCCTTCTTATTTTTAAAGCAAGGTTGTAAATATCCTAAAGAATAGGTTGCACAGGCATCTGCCTCCGCACCACTTGCTCTGGCCAGTGAAACTTCCACCCTTTTCTGCATATTTCCTCTATGGAAAAATGTTCATCTTAAGCTCAGAGCGCAGTGCCAAATTCAGCATCCAAAATGATATGAATATGGAGCCATACTGAGGTCACTTTAAAAACCTTGGCTGGCATTTTCTAATTCTTTCTTAAAGCTGGAACTGATTCTTTTCAACAAGGTGCAAATAAACATGTCTTCATGCATTCAATTTAAGTTTTATATTTCACTGTGATATTTTATAAATACTGAAAATAAAATTAATTACTTCCTCAAGTCGTCTTTCAGTTCCTAGTGCTAAAAGGTTGTTGTATTCTCTCTCAAGGATCTGCCGCGCCTAGAGATACCAAAGTATAAAATTAAAATGGTTGAAGATGAACAAAAAGCAATAATGGGTACAGATTAACCAGAAGTAGCATGAGCAAACTTGCCTGGGTGTTTTGTGTTGGAATCTGTAATAATAAAGCTAAACTGCTGTAATCAAAGTTTTCATCCAGTGCTATAAGTGAACCATGTACACCGCTTTCTAGAATGTTATTTGCATATTCTCGGAGGCCAATAGCTTGTATCCAGCGTATGACTCGATCATTGCTCCATACCAGCACATCTGTAAGGACATAACACCAGTTCAGTCTCCTGGTACCCGGGAACTTCCGAGCTGTACAGGTGCATGCATAAAGTTGTGCATGCTCTATGGGTGTCATACTGCTTTGTTTCCTAACTGAGGATTGCCAGCAAACTATTCATATAGCTTTAATATCTCCTATTCAAAACCTTGTGTGATTTCAGCTACCTTCAAGTTAAGTGTTTATTTGAAATAATGTTGCCAAAGGAGAAAGGTTCCTCCAGAGGGCATCTCCAGAATGCAATTCCTTCCACCTCCGATACCCTTTTCAATTCTTAAGCAAGATTTTACAGTTTAACAGTGCAAGGGCACAGGAGAAATACCCTTTCCTCAAGACTCCACTTGAGAGTTTTGTATTAAACATTTTGAAAGTTGGGTCAGCATCTGCCATTTTATAGCATGCTATAAAGCAAACGATGAATTCGCAATTTTAAAGACTAAAACTATTTTTAGTTCAGAAAGCTGGTTAAGCTGTTAAGGTCCATGTCAATTATAAAGCTAAGGCAACAAAATGAGCTAGGAAACCATTTTTCAGGATTTGGCTATTATAAAAAAAAGTATCCTACCCTGCCTGTAAGATTAAAAGAAATTTACTTATACTGAACTTTTACTTGTGAGTGGGAAACGTAATCCCGAGCTGTGTGTTATTAAGCGATGATGCTTCTTCCTGAACCCTTAGAAGTCCAGCTGATGTAGCTGTTCTAGGATGAGGCATTCTCCATCCCCTGACCACCAGCATCCCAGACTTAGGGGTCATGATCGGCTGAAACACAGTGTGGCAGCCAGGGACCACTGAAACCAAATCCCACCTGGGATTTTTGTGTCCAACTCACTGATGCACGATGGGGTGAAGGGTGCTACGGGTTATTACCCTTGTCCTAGAAGTGACCAGCACTGAAGCAAGACCAGAATTTGAGACCAATACCCAATTTCCTCACATCAGTCTCTAGCTATTCCCACTCAGGCTGACTGGCACTGAAGCCTCCACATCCAAGGCAAAGTCTTTACATTAGTGCCCTCCCTCATCTGCCTTGAGCAAATGCATGCTTCCCCTGTACCATTCCTCCTTCTAATTGCCCACCTTTCCCCCTCCCCCCAGCTCTTCCAATCAGCATTGTGTTTGAGAAATAACTGCTGTATTCGCTAGAGCTTCAAATACTTAAAGGGATCAAAGGATTCACTTCTGATAATGGAAAAAAACCCACAACCCTAATAGTTATATATAAAAGGAACCTTGTAGTGAGTCTGCAACTGCTGTAGAGAGTTTGACACAGAAAGATACTTTTAAATCAGCTGCTAAATCTTATAAGGCCAGTTCTGTTAGGAAGTATTCTTATATACCAACCAGCTGCCTCAGCAGCCACCTCTCCAAGCAACATTTTCTATAATATGTATTTTGAAGTAAGAAATCAAAGGCAAAGGTTTTCAAAAGCAGGAGTACAGTCTTAGGCTCCTGAGGGCTCAGATTTCCCAGTGTTGCCCCCAGCATGTCCCATAGATCTGCAGGCTATTTGGCCTTCTGAGACTGAAACAGGCTAAGATAAGATCCGTCCCCAAAATCCAATTTAGCAAAATATATGTATCAAACCGCCATTTGGAATTGCAGCCCCAATTTAGCAAAGTACTTAACTGTGGCTAATTTAAGGAGACACCTCGTGTTCTGAAGACAGATGGACTTATGTTAGTTTTACTTAAAGCACATGCTTAAATGCTTTGCTAAAATGGCATGACAAGGGGTTAATAGTGTCAAACTTCAAAAGAAGAAACATTCCCAGTATTCATTCCCAGGAACTATCACCTTTTATTTCATGCTGACTCATTTCTCTTCGCTTTTCCAGTTCTTTTCTATCATAATTCAACCTCTTTAAACACATGATTCCATATTGCAAGCTTGTTCTGTTATTTAAAGAGAAACATTTACAGAGTTAATAAAGATAATTTTGAAGATGGGAACAATGTAGGATGTATTTCCTGCATTTCACATGAGGTGTTTCATGGTGCCCATGTAGCAAATCTTGAGGACAGAAGGGAGAGCAAAACCATTAAAAAAACTCCACAGACTTCAAAAATGAAATGGACAAAAGCAAAATGAGTATGTCTGAATACATGTTCTAGCATAAGAAACCCAAAACATTAAAAATTATATTCAGAAAAGGTCAGCCTTTGCGAGCTGTGAAATGTTTTCTCAAATCAGGCCTCAAAAAAGTGCAAATTGGACAGTACATTAAAAAAAAATCCACTTCTTGTCACATAAACATCATTCTCCCTAAGGTCTAAATGTCTTTATTTCCATATTTTCAGTTTAGCTTTCTGGCTATATCCCTAGATAACCCAAACAACTGTCAGTTGTACTGTTAACAGCTTTTATGTGCTACACACAATAGCTTTTCATTATTATGAGATCTCAGGGCTTCAAATCTTAGTCCACCATTTTCTGCTACTTTAAACCGCTTAATAAATTATTACTGTTTCTGTGTTGTCAAGGCTTTATTTATAAAGTTCCCTGCTCATTATGAAATTTATCTGTACTGTTGTACTGTTAGTTGTTGCTAAAGGAGTCTCGATTCAGATTTCTGACACTCACTTTTCAGTGCTCAATTTTCTATGTGGTTTTCCACACCAGGACAACAGAAAGTAAGTGTATTTATTCTGTGCAGCACTGAGCATTACGTCAGACACATAAACGTCTATATAGGTGTAGTCTTTATGCCAACATACCGGTGAAAGCTATCCACCATTTTTAAGTGCACACGCAGATCTTTCTTTGTCAGGTGATCTAACATCCTTGCATCTACCAGGCATTCCATAAAATAACTTCGGTACTGAGGTAAACCCAGACTGGGGAGCCATTCGTTACCTATCCATTCGTGGTTCATATCGCCATAAGCCAGAGTCTACAAAGAAGAAAAAGAAAGGAGAAGGTGAATAAATTCTTGAGTTTGTTCAAGGTTGTACCACAGGCTGGACACAGAATACCTTTAGGCAATGGTTTTTTTTCTAGTGAGACTTCCTAGCCTAGAAATTCTGTATAAAAGAAAAGTGTATTTCACATTGTGTTGCCATTAGGGTTGGAAGTCTCTGTGAGGTATTTGTTACTAATAGTTTTGCCTGTTTTGTCTTGTTTTCTATCTTTGTAAAATGTAGGTAATTTTTTGTAGTAAGAAATCATAGTTCAAATGCAGTAGTTTTAAATGCAAGCAAACTTATTATACAATGAAAATGTGTTTGTTTCATAATCTTACTTGCTTTCAATTGACCTCCTAGAATATTTATGCTAGACAGATCCTACATTAAACTTGGTAATACAAATATGGCCCCAGGGTAACAACTGATGTTTGTATCACTGTTTAGTGGGAGCCAGGATTTCCTAAAAAGGATCTAATGACTTACTTGACCTGCCTCCAGCATCAGCCAGAGCAGGTGACAAAATATGTTCCATTAATGAGGTCTTTTCAGCTGTAAACAGCTTAAACCTAAGTACATCATATGTGGAACTCAATAGATTAATTCTTTAAGATAGGAGCAAACCAGATTCCTCCTAGAAGCTGGCATTCTTTGAAGCTTCATTGTTCAGCTGAAATTTCAATAGGGTGAGGAAAAAGTATATGAAAAACAGACATGCGTGTTGAGCTACTTTTATATGGGTTGCATGACTGTGATGCAAAATAGATAGATTGTACATCTCACTATTGCCGATTATTTTGGTACTACTAAAACTTAACAGAAAAGAGGACAGAAAATAAGGTGAACACCTCCTGATTGGATCGTGCTCATCTTTGAGCATCACTTTCAAGACTAACTATCCTTTTGTTTTTGTTTTTAATGTCTCCCTGTCATTGTAGACAAAAGGATAACACAGTGTGAGCTGGATATATTTTCTGTGGTGGAAAATACAGTCCCCTCATCTCTCATTCTTGTGAATTTTGAAGAGAAAAGGAATGCTGTAACTAAAGAAAGAAAGATTATGTAAGTGTGTGCATACATTAGAGAGAGATAAAGAAGCTGAAGAATGTAAGTAATTGATAGTCTAACTAAAGGGAAAAATTTTGTTTCTAATTATACAAGACTATTTGTAGACTGATACTTGGGTGTGATTTATACAATTGTTCTAAAAAAATTCAGTGTAATTTTAGAACTGTTAGATCTCAAGCTCTTGGCATATTTTATTAGCGTATTCTCAAAAAAAAAGGAGAATACTTTTGCTTGATTCAGCTGGGCGCTAGAAGATGTCTCTGGAAAGTGGCCATTTCTTCTAATAAAAATATTCACAGCATATGTGCCTCTTTGTGCTTTACCTAGCAAACTTGTCCAGAGAATATTTAATTTCTAATAGAACTCTAAAACATGTAAATCATAATTCATTCATTGAGATACTATACTCCCCTATGCATATTGATACACTTCTAATGACATTATTAGCTTTCTGTTGAAAAAATTCAAGTGAAAGGGTCATACCTGAGCCCAGCTGCCTTCTTCAGACTCTTTCTGTGTTATCAGCGGGAAGCAATTAGTAAAGCAGGTAAAAAGACAATAAAAATTAGTTATAAAGATGTGGTTTTCATGTCTATGTTAATCTTATACAAATGAAAACATACATGTAAAATGTACCAATAAAATGGTTCCAGTCAGTGGCAATGCCCTGGGCTAAACTACCGTTAAAATTACAAAATTAAACCCATAAAATCTTAGCGGGACAAAACTAGCTAAATTTCCAAAATATAAAATCATTATAGCTTAGTGAAATTTTACAGCATTATCTTTTTTATGGTTTCACAATCAAAACACAACCATCTACTTAGAAAACTGGGCATTAAAGATGCCATTTTTTTTGGTTTTTTGTTAAATTTTGCAACATTCACAATAAAAAGCTGTCTTCTTGTGAACGTATTGTAAAGGACCTTCTTATATAACATTTTTTATGGCAAAACTATATTTTTCTGGCCGGACAGTTAAACGGGATCAACTCTACTTCTTCTCAGCTGAGTGTCATTATATTTGTATTTATCTGTACTAACAATAATAAAATTAAAATGGAGCTCAGTTGTAAAAAAAAAAAATAATTATGAGAATCTGCATCATGAATATTCATGAAAATCTTAGAAATTTGTGCTTGCTGTACTATTTTAAGAAATAAGGCTTTATGTCATCAAAATTTAGCTTCAGTACCTCCCCCATCATTTGTGGATTCAGCTGAGTATAAAGTTTTCCAAACTGAAGACAGGTTTTTAATACATCTCACTGTAGGATTGTATCGTGTTTTATAAGCACAGTCATGGAGTTGTTATGATGCAACACTAAAAACAAAGCCTAAAATAACATTTGTTCCAAGTAAAATAAATAAGTCAGAACTATTGAATAAAATCTGTTAATGTTTACTTATGTCCCCTCAAAGCAGGGACATGTTTGACAACAATGAATAAATAAATGACACACTCCATGCACCCTAAATCAAAGCGTATGAACATACAAGTATGGACGTGAAAGACTCAGCATTAATGAAAACACTGAGTTGTATAATGCACCATTCTCAAGCCTTTTTTATTTCTTATTATTTCAGCAGATATAAAACTATATTTAGAAGAGGTACTAGGGGGA
>JAOXJM010000001.1:43411069-43421261 GCA_026413425.1 Tringa solitaria
GCTAAAAATCATTGTTAGTATTTTTGGTGACCTGCATACAGGAATGATGGAGTAAAATGCTGACTGCTCTCTTGCGATCAGAGAAGTAACATGGTACCTCTGCTGCACAAGCAGCCAAAGGAAGAGTGACTACTAGTGGGAGTGAGTGAATGGAAGTAGGTGGATGCTGGTTGTCTCCACTACACCCCTCCTTCAATACATGCAAGGAGAAACCATGTTCAACGGACTAACCATCTGAAGATTCTAGGTGCTCCAATGTCTGTCCTTTCTGAGAAAAATAAAAGTCTTATAGGACAAAGAAACATTTAGTTAATATTGGAGGGAGGTTCTTTCTGCAACCAACTGCCTCTTCTCCAAGGCAGGCAAACAGACTGATACTGTGAGAGTGAGTACAAGGCGGCTCAATGAATCATGGCGATCTAAACCTTGGATACATGCCGAGAGCTGTGCTACTTGTCATGACCAGACGGTTACCAGTGCGATGGCCAGGCAGGACAGCACAGTACATGGGATCATGCTGTTCCAGGTTAGTCTGCCACAGGCTGACTAACCCTCAAGTTGCTCACCCAACGGGCAGAACACAGTGAAAACAAAGCCAAAGAAAAGTTCAAATGATTCAGGTAAATTTACGGGTACTTATCTGAGTTCAATGTATTGTCCAAACTTTTGGAAGTTCACTCCTTATGAACTATTTTGGGCATGGAAAAGTAGCNNNAAACATTCACTAGCCCATATATATATAAAAAAAAACCAAACAAATTTATTTAAAAACTGTTGCCACAGAAGGATCTCATTCTCCATCCTTCTTTTGCAGAATCCCAAACCAGATATATTATGAGGAAGAGTATAATAAATTGAATGCAGAAATGCAACATGCATATTTGAAACTTGGGTGGGTAGGGGAAAAAAATCACATCCAAATTCAGAATATGTTTGTTCTATCTCCCCATTTAAATACACGGTTTTATATTTTGCCCACAGTTAAGCAGTCATTGTTTCCAGTTATCCCATACTACTTTCCTTAAAAAAAACATATAGAATATTAGGCTTAACTCACCTCTTTCATATGATTGTAACCCATTAATCTCAGAGAAGCCACTTTCATTGAGGTAGTACAAAAGAAAGGAGAATCAGTTTTGACTTTTTTGCAGTGCAGAAAGACTAATGGATTCAGGGGGCTCATCTTAGTATACATGGACATGCAGTGACCGTAGCTCAGGTAGGTAGACTTAAGGTAGTCTCAAGCCAGCTAATTTAAGGCCTACCGACAACGTGTACGCTGGCACAAAGCTCAAAGGCAAAATTAATTAAGCATTATACAGCCCCTTAGGTAGGTCTTGGAGCTTTCACTGAATAGCTAGCATGGTAACAGTATACCAGCTATCTAGTTCAAAACTACTTAAGTAAGCTGCAGCGACTAATGCATCGTCCTTGGTTCTGAGCTACATTTATGTGATCCATGAAAAGTGCCGTCAAACCAGCACTTTAAGAAGCTCTACAGTTTGCAAAGATGTTATATACAATATATATAATTATTTGGCTTATTGGCCAAATTCTGACATTCTTCTTGTCATGTATTCCAAGACACAATTTTAAATAAAATACATTTAGATTTCATGTAATCACAGAGAAATGAACAGAACTGGCATTACAGTCTAATGTACTTCCTAGAATGTCCCGCTTGGCAAAAACTTTGATAAAGTACATTCATGTGAAATGGGGTGGAGTATCAGCTCTGTTCACAGCTCTCTAACCACATCCCATGATATAATGTAAGAAGACAAACAGAGATGTACACTGCAGCTTTATGGTCACAATAACAACAGTATCTCATGGTCCCTGAGTGCTCTGCATGGTTGAAATGGGATTTCTTCTTACAATATTTGTCATTGATATATGTTCAAGGAAAAATGCAGTTGCAAGAAAAGACATGCTTGAGACTGCAAAATACTTACTGGTGCCTAATTGCTGGAGAAATTATTCAGGAAAAATCCTCTTAAAATAGAAAACAGTATTTTTAAGCTACTGAGGGCATTACAATGTGTGATTATTTGTTGCATCAGAAACAACTGGAAAAAAAGTTAAAATGCCAAGGGATTGCTCTTATGTACGTCTGCGTTTTTATTAAAATGCAATGATATTTGTTTGGTATTTCATGTAGCTCCCTTTTTGTTTATTCTTCTTTTTTCCCCCACTTTTTTCAGTTTCTCTTTCAAATTCCCACCCAGTCATATAAACCTAAAGTGGACAGCATAAGATCTTGATTACTGAGTAATGATCTTACCTTAATAAAATAAAAAACCCCATCCAATCATCAAATGCCCCAAAAGCTTCTCTTTCTTTCTACTTAACTAAAGTACTTAAAAATTGGACTTCAGTAGTGAGCTGCTCTGCAATTAAAGCTTCACTATAAATGGAAAAAGACAAGAATTGAAAAAAAATTCATCAAATATAAAAACGGCTAGGCATATTAATAGCTAGAAATATTCCTTGGCAATAGAGAAAGAAAAGCTTAGAAAAATCAGAATTATATGTAATACAATCTCTTAAATGCATTTTTCTTTATTTTTCTGATTTTAAGAGATGAAGAATAAACATATTATCATTATACGTCTTTAGGAAGCTGATAATACCTGAGCTGTAATATTAACTACATGCACATCTAAAACTATTAGAGGCCAAATATGAAAACCACACTACTGAAATTTATTTTTATCTTCTTATTTTTTCTGCAAGAAAGCTGCCATATGATGAATTCATCAGACAAGCCAGTTTGAAGACCTCTCAGGGTTTCACATTTATCTTTGCAAATATATGATACAAGAATCATTTAAAACAAGCCCTTTAAGTATGCATTGCAAGTTGCCTCCATTTATGTTGTACAAATGATCCCAGCTGCCATTAAGATTTGTTTTTATAGCACTTACTGGAATTAAAATAACTGTTGTTTCATATATATTGTGTATGAAAACGTCCAGAAGAACTAAGTATGTGTAGGAATGGGACTTTCCTCTCCCCTCTCACCCTTAAATTAGAAACTCTTATACAGTAAAATGAATCCTCCTAGGATAAGTAATGCTGATGTATTGGAAAGAAATGACTCCTTTGTAAATATGGTGTAGACTAACTTACAGATAACTACTTTTCCTGTTAATAAAATGCTAAGAATTACAAACACGATGTTGAGACCATTCCTGGTTAAACTTGTGGCACATACTTATTAGGAAGCATTTTCTCCTTTCAAATCAGCTTGATACTACTTTTGTTTTGTCCTTGAGGTGAGGAATCAGGATGCAAATCAATGTTAAACAGTGGGACTTCTGAAGTGAACCTATTCCTCAGAGCAGTACCTTAGTCAAAGCTGCAATTCTCTGAGCCAGCTCAGCTTCCACTTCAGGTAAGGTTTCAGCCTTCCTCATCGTCTGCTGTAGCTTCTGCTCAGCCAGCTCCAGACGCTCTTGCAGTTGTCTGTTCTTGTCTTCCAACTGAAGGCCAAAGATAGGTAAGCAAGTATAAGAAATAAAATCAGAATTAAGATTTCCCTTCAATTTCTTGGTACTGGGGAAGCGATCAGATCTCACTAGATAAGCACAGATACTCCACAGCCTGGAGGAGTTTACTGGAAAGGTATTAAGCATGGAACTGTGTAAGCTGCTGGTCTCCCTAATGAGTGATCTGAGGCTCAAGGATCATATGAAGATGAAGAAAACGAGTTGTAAAATGGTACTAATGAAGGTGAGCAAAATGGTCCTCTGATCGATGTGTTGTTTAACTAAGCAAAATAAAAATATTGGTGCCAGTAAAATGAAAATTTTCCAAATGGAAATATTGACTTCCTCTCACAGAAAAGTATGAGCTAAAATGGGACAGGACAATTCCAAAGGGATGGAATTCCCAGCAAAGCTTATGAACAAATTGTCAATTGCCAATTTTCTGAACAAATGCCAATCATATATGAGGAAATGTTAATGTCTGTGGTAACCATTAAAGAGAAACAGGAGGACTTTTGATAACTGCAGTATTTTCTGGCCTCCACGATTAAGAATTTTTTAATGGCTTGATAAAGGTTTCCTGCTTCCCTGTTCATTCCAAGCAATAGAAGATATAATGAAAAAGGAGTGTGCTTTTAGATTCTTTTTTAATCCTTCAAAGGCATGAAAAGGTGGGCTTTTCACATCACAATGCTGCAAACAAACTTTAAGTCTGCCTGTATATATTATAAGCCTAATTCTATTGATCACTGCTTTGAGTAGGTAGAACTCTGCAGCACAGCATGACTTACACTGGCAATAATAAAAACTCTAAGGATAGATGCAAGTACATTACTTTGTTGGGTGGTTTGTTTGGTTTTTTTCTAACAACTTAAGACAAGTCTTAAAATAGCCAAAGGAAGCTGGAATATGCCAGAGAGTTTGAATTCTGATGCTTTAATTTCCCTGAAGAGGTAGTCACATACGTAAATATACACACATACAGAGGGATGTGTGCATGTGTGTGTAAATACATCTGCATACAATCACAGAAGCAGAGATTATCAGATTATACAGGTTTATTACTCATATAGCATTTTATACTGTTTGAAGACATGATAGGTGAGAAAAATAAAGAAGTCTGATACCGAGGCTGAGGAGCAATTTCATCTTTTACAGTTTCAACTATATTAATTTCATGTTAACTTTCAGCTTACATTGTATTCTTCAACTTAAAAAACATTTTTTTATGTTCACTTTACACTTGAGCTTTTGGAATCACTGTGGAAACAAAAGACCATGAGAAAAAACTGAACTATTGTGTTATACTCTTTTCTAAAATATACTCACAGATAGTTTATCTATGCATAACTAATACATAAAATAATTAGAATCTATTGCATTCAAATTTCGGTCCTGCCTACAGAAGGAAATTTCTTTTGCTTATAGTGTTTTTAGGGTTGTTGTTTGTTTAATTAAATGCAGAAAATCATTGTATGAGAAGCAAAGATAACCATTTACTTAGGGTCTATGACTATGTGCATTTATGAAAGATCCTATTAGAAAACACAGTTATTTTCCAGTGTTGAATGTACGCAATGATTTAGTATTCATGGTTTTAATAGCCGATATGAAGTTGAGATGTTGAACACTCTGATTTTTTAGATTAAAAGCCTGATCAGTTGATTAAAAATGAACAGATTAACATAATGGAAACCTCCTACTGTAAATCTGCCCCCTTTTTTGCATTAATTTTCATTGTTTATGAAGAAAGGAACTGACTAATGCAGATACTGCACCTGACGTAGGATGGCTTCCTTGTTTGCCAGTTCATTTTCCAGCTTGTCGTTCATGTCATGTATGGAGGTGGATTCTCTCTGTGCACTGAGGTAGCGCTTCTCCAGCGTAGTTATTCTTTCTTCCATATCTTCCTTTTGTGCCATTGCCTAATGTGATAAACAAAACCATCAATAACCATGCAATTAAAATGCTATATAATTTTATACTAGTTTAATTTTCATGCTAACAGTAAACAGAGATGTAAGGCATCTTTAAAACAGAAAAAAATACTGCTGAGCATAACTTATTTCCTTTGGGATTTCCTATAACTATCATATTTAAAGTGG
The DNA here is from genome assembly GCA_026413425.1 of Tringa solitaria. NCBI lineage: Eukaryota > Metazoa > Chordata > Aves > Charadriiformes > Scolopacidae > Tringa > Tringa solitaria. Next base: position 43,416,666 of record JAOXJM010000001.1, read on the forward strand.
TAGCTGTTGAGTTGAGCAAACAGAAACAATCCTCACCTTTTGTATATTTCTAGTTTCTATATATTTCAGTGCAAAAAGCCAGCAAATGTAGGTCACATTTACTTGTTTGCTTCTTAAACAACAGTAGTCATAATTAGAAAATAGAAAAATGCTATAGTTACACAATAGTGGACATATAGTGCAATAATGTGGGGAAAAAAATATATATGCTTGTTTCTACTCTTATTCCTGGGTACTGCTAAAATTTTATGCTGAAGTGTATGTAGCAAACAGCAGGTAACATGTCCTGAAATTTCAAGAAAAAAAGTGACCACAATATTGGATACATAACAAAACCATAATGCACAGCTGTGTGATCCATACACATTATGGATAAGAATTTGTTTAAAATATGGAGCTGGTTTTATTTGAGAATTTGTTTAAAATATGGAGCTGGTTTTATTCATGTATTACAAGCTGGCCTAGCTGAAGTCAATAGCTGTAATCCAGACAGATTATTCATTAGTCTGTCTATTACATTGTTTAGTTCTCTTCAATTAGTTTTAGCGAAAGCAGAAAATTTCATTAGTTTTAATCTCATGTCTGGCTCACAAAATGACTTACATGTTGCCACACAATCTTTCACAAGGAAAATATTTACTGATGAGCATGTCTTGCTCTTTGTTGTATTACATTATGAAAGCAGTGTTGAAGTCAGTGAGGTTATTTTTCAAGTAAGATACAATGAACATATAACTTGATCCCAATAGCCAATCCTAAAATGGACCATATCCAGGTGATCCTTTTGCATATTGCTGGAAAAAACTCATAAAAATAGTAATTACAGGTGGAATTCATTAAAAACACACTGAAAAAAAACCCCAATAATTTATCCAAGTTATACAAACTAAACTGCCCTTATTGTTGCAGGTATTTAATTTTCTGTATTGGGAAGACTATATTTTGTGGCCCTTCATTAGAAGCCAAGCACTTCCACCTTTACAAATACCCTTTGCAGCTGATTTGGCACTGATATTTAGTAATTATTCTACATGCAAGTGTATTTAGTGGCCACTTTGGTTAGAAAGAGAAGGGCTGAAAGCAAGTAAGCTTGTGGTTTGAAGGGTGGCAGAGCACTGGAATAGGCTGCCCAGGGAGGTGGTGGAGTCTCTGTCTCTGGAGACATTCAAAACCCAACTGGACACGTTCCTGTGCAACCTGCTCTAGGTGGATCTGCTTTGACAGGGGGGTTGGCCTAGATATCTCCAGGGGTCCCTTCTAACGGCATATCATTCTGTGATTCTGTAACTTGGTGTAACGTGATACTTAAGGGAGAAACAGAAAGTGGCAATCAAGTGTCCTTGAAACAGCACTATTTATCAAAAAGTAGACGAGAGTGGAGATATTAGAGACCTCTAGTCATATAATGTAGCAGTGGTGAAAAAGGAGAAAATTAATTTTTGTAGCCAGATAAAAATGCTTAAATGCTTAAAAAGAGGCAGAATGTGATGATTGGAAGGCACTTCGAGGCTGTCAGGCATCAGAAGTTATGAAAGAACATTCCCTCCAGAATACTAGAAATAACAGGTTAAATATATGCATACATATACATATATATACACACACACAAATCCATACGGAATACCTATTTGTAGAAAGGAGCTTAACAGAAAGATAACTAATTTCAAATAACAAAACAGATTCCAGAAGCTAGCCATCCACATATCTTGAGCTCCACATAAGAGAAGATACCCTGAAAAGCACTAAGAAGCACTAGAAATTTAAGAAAGAAAAGGAAAAAATGAATTCTACTTCCGTTTATTAAGACAACGTCATAGCATATTATAACAGGGATAATGAAGTTACCACACATGAGTAAATATTGTAATTGATTATGTAAATAACATCATTTTATGAAAGAGCCCAGGAGTTTTAAAAATGTACTTTAGACATCTCTATTTAACAGAGTTCATCTTAAAAACTTAAAATAACTGAAAACTTGCCAGAATGCACTCTAGTAATGCTAAACCACAAAAGAGTTGGCCTTCCTCCTACTAGAGTTGCACATATACACACCCACTTTTAAGAACACAGTTTTATAAAGAGATTTCTAGTACTATTTCTTAATGTAAATTTTGTGCTTCCTATATACAAGGGCTTTTATCAGCACTCAACTTTTACTGCCCATATTTGTTGGCTTCTATCAGTTTGTAGTGGGTATCGCTGGAATGACAGTCAAGAAATAGAAGGTGGTGATCTCCTTACCTCTCTAATGTCTCTCTGATATTTACTGTTCATTTCTTCCGTTTTAATGAGCTCCTTTCTGGCAGTCTCTGCTTCCTGCTCTACCTCTCCCACCCGGGAAGACAGTGCAGCCAAACGCTCCTTCATTTGTGCCATTTCATAGTTTTGCTTTTCCAGTAGTTCCTGAAGTTCAACAACTTGACTGGCTTCATCATTTGAGTCTATGGAGCCATTTGATAGGCGCTGTTAACAGAGAAGTGACACTATTTATTAATTACCTCTTAATATGGACTCTATCTGAAGAATATCTAAAACAAAGATGATTTTTAAAATTACAAAAGCAACTAGGAAGCAAAAAACAATAATTTTCATGGTAGATAAGACAGGTGCAGCTATGAGAAAATTGCAAAAGCTTAGTATTCATTCATATCAAGGGATTCTAGGATGTAACATCACACAGAGAAGTAAATGTTTGCATTAAAAGTAGAATACTATATAAAAATAAGTTTAGTTTGACATTATGATTATTCAAGTACAAATTGCAAGAATACTACTCCTAAATATAACCGAGTTGCATGCATACATCTTAGCTAAACTTACACAGCATTTAAACTTAATCAAGGTCTATTTCATTTGCAAAATAGGCCATGCTTCAGACAGGAAGCAACACTAATAAATCACAAAGTCACTGTACCAGAAAGTACTTAGAGTTTAGGTATACACTAGAAACAAGTTCTGCTGAAGCAATTTGTGTGCTGCTGAAAGCCCTGGTATGAATTTAGTTATAAAGAAAAAAAAATAATCAAGAGTCCAGAACTCACACTGCATTTGGAATACGACTTATATTGCAAATAAATAATTTCAGGAAAGAAGTATGTTCACTAGCAGGACTTGCTGGCATTGCCTCGTTATAACAGATAGTCACAGTAGTGATTTCCAGCACAAGGTTAGCCATGGTTTCATACACATTTAATTTTCTTGCGTCGAAAAAATAGGCAAAAAGAACAACCAAAACCAGATGATTTGATTTTGACCTGTAACACGAAAAAATAAAAGTACTGCAGTCTGCCATTAACTTTCCTAATTAGGTGTGATTTTATCGGTTAAATTTATATTATGCAATTTAGGAACAAAGTATTTCACTGTAACTGTCACTATGATGCTCTTTGAGACCCATACAGGAATATTGGTCCTAAAAGGCACTTGTCTTTCAGATGGTAGGGTGTATAGCAATGTATATATGAAGTATTCCTAGCAAAACCTGAGAGGAAACCGAGATTGCTTTCATTAGCAATTCTGTATTATTATTTTCAAAATATATTTATACAGAAGTCTTCTAGCAAATTCAAAGAAAATTACTTTGCTTAATGGCTTTAAGAACATTTTTCCCCAATCAGCCATAAAATGAACCCAGATCAAGACCACCTGCACCTCTGTAGATCATTGAATAAAATTATTTTACTCTAAAAGTTCATTATATAAAATAACTCAGTTCCAAAATTGCTTTCTTTGTACTAGTTAATTATATTAGCTTGACATTTTATGTTAGCAGCTGAATCATCGTTGCTCTACTTTCAGGACACCATGATAAAATGACAATAGCAAGTAAAAAACTTATTTACACTCAGTTTGTTGTTTGGAAAGTGTCCAGTTAGTTTACTTGAACCAAAATCCCATTTAATATGCAGTAATCACATATGTAAATAAAGTATTACTCAAAGAGGATAAAACATTTAAATCAGCATACTTTATTCTATTGTGTAAATTTGAGACAACTTTTTATCTATTTTATTTTTAATCTCTTTTACAATTTTAATCTCATACAGCAATTTTAGAAGTTGTCACAGATGAACATATTTTACCTTGCACTGAATTTGCCCTATAACTCTCTAAATAGCGGTCCAGGAATTGCTACAAGATCATAATAAGCCAAATACCAAATGTAAAAAGCAATAAATGGCATGTGATCTTGCATCTTATGTGATATAAATCATTGTCATTTTGAAATAGCAAGTTGCAATATCTACGAGCATGTTCACCAGCAGAGAAATATTATCATTAATTAAACTTTTTGCCTGAAGATATTAATAACAAAAATACATACATTTAAAACATGAAAGATAGTAGTTTTTTCTATTAATCTACTCAATATCTGAGATTTCTGGGAAGACAAATAAAAATATATTTAAAATTAATCTCTCGCCAGTGGGCAAATGCTGTGATTTCTAGTTATGTATATATATATTTTTATTTATGTACATAAACGTCACAGAACCACGGAATTGTTGGAGTTGGAAGGGGCCTTGTAGAGATCATCCAGTCCAACTCCCCTGCCAAAGCAGGATTGCCTAGAGCACATTACTCAGGACTGCA
>JAOXJM010000001.1:43421361-43439691 GCA_026413425.1 Tringa solitaria
CCCTCAGCCTTCTCTTCTCCAGGCTAAAGAGTCCCAGCTCTCTCAGCCTTTCCTCCTAAGGGAGATGCTCCAGTCCCTTAATCATCTTCGTTGCCCTACGCTGGACTCTTTCCAGTAGCTCCCTGTCTCTCGAACTGGGGAGCCCAGAACTGTACGCAATATTCCAGTTGTACAAAGAATTCTTTGTACAAGCTCCTTTAATTTTACTCATTGTTCACTTTTGCTTTACATTATTCCTGTATTCCTGTACAGAGCTGGTTGGTATTTAAAATTTCCAATTTACCAAAAATTTCAACATTTTAATTTTTCTTAGTACAATTGCAATAAAATTTTTTTTCTTTAAAAACACAATTAAAAATAAAAACTCAGCTTAAAATTTGGTAGGTTTAGAATTTTGATGCATACTTTAAAACTTCACCTAGGGATTTTATCTGACATTTTGTCACTTGCTATTATTTTATTCTATATCCCCTATATGGGTACATCACATGGAGTAATCACTCCAAAAGACAACATGTAGAAAGTTATTAGCCATTAGTTCTAGGAGTAACGGACATAACATTCCTCAGGAAGGTTTTTATCAACAGTTCTATGGTCATACTTTCCCTTTCTCCCAAAAAAAAAGCTTGAACAAGAATGTGAAAATATGCTATGCCAGTAGAAGCAAAAGGCATCCTATAGATGATACTGACTCAAACCCATTTTCTGAATTAGTGAAAGGAGCAGGAACCTCCCATGCTCCAGAGGAATTCCATATGGAATAATGGGAAACAGAACTGCAGCACCTTCTCTGCTACTAGTTTTGTGAAGAATGTCCATGACCCTCATCTTTTTTTTTATATATATATTTTTTTTTTTAATCTGTAATTTTTTTAATGCTTTTTTTATTTTATGCTGAAATATTTCCTGGTACTCAAAGAATTTCCTCTTGATGACGTGTATGAATGGCAATCCATCTGTAAATAAACAATTAGCTGAATGCTTATAATAATGAAATTATTCTCAGGAATATTTTTCAGGAAATCTTCTCAAAAGAGCATACACAAAAAAAAAGTTTCAAAGTAGACATTCTCTACTGTCATATCCCTACACTACCCCAAATCCCAGATATACACAAGAAATAATGTCAAATCTGTACAGGGTGGCAAAACTGAAAGTACTGAAAGTAAGTTGAAACAATTGCGAACACTTAAAGTGAGGGGAGGAACATTAAAGAAAACTTTTTAACCAGTTGAGGCATTCTAGCACAGAAAATGAAAAATGAATATGGTCCCCAGATCTGGATTACAAGTTAGTCATCCAGATAAAGTCTTCAACAATTTTCATGATGCTGTCTATCAAATGTGGTCATGAAAAAGCTACATATAGACGCATTCCTTAATTTCACATTAAAGTATCTACTACTAATAGCTATTTTTCCTTGAAAAAGGAAATGTAGCAAAAATACCCTCCAATGCTTCACTTTTTTTACTAACTAGTTTATCAAATAAAAGATAGTCCATCTATTTCTATCACATTTACTTATTTAGACCACTGTGCTGCAGAAATAGTATCATCATATATTCTTGACTTCATTTTGTTTTGCTTTCTAGAGACACAACAGGCACATGCAGCTGCAATGTGTGCTCAACCTCGTACCCACACCATAAAGGTCTCTGCCCTCTTCCCCTGCCCCCTTCCAAGGGTTTCTCAGCTAAATGAGAAACCTGGTTGGCATCAGCCTGAAAGACCTAATGCAAACCTCAGATGTCTTTACTTGGGCTAGTTCAGAGCAAATAAAGGTAAACGAACAACTGCATCAGTACCCAGCAATGTAACACTTGCTTTCCTCGACACTGGGAAGAATGAGGGAAAGAGCAACAGCAAGAGGAAGGCCTGCTGTGGGGTTTTGGAGGGTTTTTTTTTAGTGGTATGTCACTGCATACCAGATAGGCAACTGTGAAATCACAGTCCATACTAAGGTTTTCAGAGACGCTCTTACTTCATAAAGAAAGCTTTTACACTCACCCAAATATAGCAAAATGAGCTAGGAGGAGAAACAGAAGGGAGATGAAATAATTGTCAAGTAAATCTGACGACAGTGATGGTATTAACTACAACAGAAGCGGCATACCACAGAGGAAATCAAAGTTCAAAAAATATCCTGTAGGAATGAGTGCCATAAAGGGTAATAAGGATTAAACAACAAACATCTGAGGGGGAAAAAATTTCTTTGAATTGCTTATGGTCTGTGGAAATGGAGGAGGGAAATAAATGTTCATGTTCCTTACTGCTGAACAGTATGAAAAGGAAACCAACATCCCTGGTATCAGATTTTCTTTCTTTCAAGAACCAAAAAGCACAGCAGTAAGGCAATCTGCTGCTTGTATAGGAGTGTCAGCAGGGAGAAGGACAGCAAATTGGAGCATTACACATAATAATAAATCCTCCCTAGATTGTTGCTTCTCTCCCCTATTCTCTCTTCCATGAAATAATAAAAGGAAAACCAGCCGCAGACTGGTTTAGAAGTGAAAAACAAGAACAATGGTAAAAGGAACACCAGCAGAAAGTGTAAAATGACTAACCCAGAATATTATAGCGTCTGTTGATCCATTTCGTATTGCACTTTCAATTCTTATCAATAATACTGACAGCAAACTGGGTGGAGGTACATTTAAGTTAAAAAAAAAAAAAAAAGAGTAAAGGCACCAGTGAACTATAGCAGTTAAAAAAGAAATTGTAAAATTGCCCCAGGGTATTGATTGTAAACTACTTCTCCATTGTATTTTGTCGAAAGAACCTTACAGTCAACTATGTATGTAACAAAATATACACAGGAACCTAATTTTATAAAGGCAAAATCCCAAGAACAATAAAAAGCATCCCCAAGCAATATTTTCTCTCCAGTTATAAAACATCTGACACAAATCTGTTTGGTCTAAATACTATCAACCAGAATTAAATACGTATTTTGTGCTAGAATTTAACTTCAGAGAGTGGTGACAAGAATAAAAAAGAATACCTCACAGGGTTAGCTCTGAACAACCAGCAGTGGAGATAGGATTTGCTTACTTGATAGAACTAATCAGTGCCTCTTGTGGTAGCATGAGCACAGGTGATTCAAATGATGCCCATGTGCATAAGCATTTCCATGCCTGAGGACTAAATTAAACTCTGTTTAACCACAAGGTACCTTTGAATAATTGAAAGTAATCGTAAAATTCAGAAGCCTGGTCTTTTAGAATTCTTAGAACAAACTAGTATTTTTATGGTGTAAGCACTGGAGGAACAGTGGTGTGTGGTTTGTTTGTGGTTTGTTTTCTTTTTAAACCCTAAAAGTGTGTGCTTCGTGTCTACTCTTTACTAAGACACTCTAAATTCTTTTTTAAAGAACTATTGGCAAGTTAATTGCACCATAAATCCCTACTGTCAAAACTGAAGTCCTCACTATCTTCTCAAGTCAGTATACTGTCACTGTGGTTTTTAAGAGCTCAGGCTGAACAAATTAGTCTCAGGTTCTCCTCCCAATGTTCACGGCAATTGTCGGTGTTAGTTAGGATGGCTACCTTTGGCAAACAGCTAAACTCAGAAGACTTTTGACACTATGTTACATTAGAGTTAACTCAGAATTCAGTTATCTTTAAAAACACAAAAAACTTCTGTTAAAAACACCCTTTTGATGACATAAAATCTAACACTAAAATGTTTTTTCAAAGGTCTGCATCTGGTGAGTTCTATCTGCTATGTGAAGCTGCATTTGTCCATGTAAACTTTTTAAATAATGTAAGTAAAGAACATAAGCTTATGCAAGTTCTCTCTGAACCTTATAACACACCAAATCAGGGGATTTTGGTATTTCTTTTTTTGCCAGTATGAAGTTGGACAGGAAAGCAATGATTTAAAACATAGATAAAAGTAAAGCAATGGATACAAGCTAAGTCTCAGCAAGGAATTGTTTTCAGAAAAATCACAATAAATAGAAAAGGCTATAAAAATAGGACATAATTGTTTCTAAATAACAGAATATCATTGCTGCAGAAGCTCTTGGAGACTGGAATATACTGCTACCTGCCTCCAGATATGACATATCCTTATATTTGACATAAGCCTCTGAGCCTATTGTTTATGGTGACTGGACTTCAAGATAACCCTTTTTCATTCCCTGTTATTTTAGGATGGCATCTCAACCTAAAGAAACATCGCTGACTCACTTCATTTTATGAGACTTCTTCCCTTCATCTTCTATTAAGGCAGGCTCCAGCTGTTTCTTGATAAAATATGGATATATTTGGTGAGCTGCTCTTACTTCTGGTCAGTCAACTGCTGATATGGCAGCTGAGATATGAAAGTTTTCCTGTACTTCATATGCAATATACAGAATTTCAGTGGTACAAATCACTTTAGAAATACTTTGGAAATACAACATGATCAGTAGTAGTACCAATTTTAAAACCTAAATTATGTTTAGACTATCTTTGAACCAAGATAATTCCTACAAATAATACAAATATAGAAAATTCAACATCAGAAAGAGTAAGAAAGAAATGCCATATAGAGTTTAAAAGCTTTAAAAACAGGTGGTGTAGTTTTGTTGGGTTTTTTTGTTGTTTCGTTGTTTTTTTTTTTAAAAGCTTTTAAAACAGTTACGCAATAAAAATGAAAAATTTTGTCCCAAAACCCAGGGAAGAAGGTTTTTTTTAGCTCTGTAGTGGTGGAGATGTTCCTTCCAACTTAGAAAAGCTGGCCACGAAGCTCAGATCATCAGGGGAGAGACACAAATACAGTATATTTCTCAGGTCAAATAAACTTGTCTGAATTCTGTAGTATAGAAATACTAACAAGGAAGTAAAATAATCACTAAAGGAAGTTAAATTATACACGTCACTTGACTTCATGAAAGTAAGAGTAATGTTTACTGATGCTGCTTGAGATGTAAGAATAAATGAGCAACAAGTTACAAAAGATGATTTTTACTATAGAGTTCTTCCACCCCTATTCTATTCAAACACCTCGTGCAAAAGGTTTAAGAGAAAGTAAATGACATTAACACAGATGCATAGCTATGTGATAGCCCAATCACAAGCGACAACTAAAGAAGCAAAAGCAATATGATCATCATCCATATAAACAGAACACAAAAGAGAATGTGAAAAGCTATGTCCAAAATAATAGCATTACACCTAAGCTGTCACAGTAATTTCTAAGTGGTTGGATGCCTTTTCATGTTTTGGTCTGTGTCAGGGAGTAATCTCATAATCATTAGAGGTCTCCTCTTCATTACTTTGAATTTTCTCAAAGCTCTAATCAACTATCGAAGCCAATGTTCTCTCAACTGAACTATTTTTTCCCCACCCCAATACCGATGTAAAAATAGCTACCTTCTCCAGCACTTTTCTCTTCAAACATCCTCATTTTCTTTCTACCAAGCCATCAAAAAACTCCAGTTTTTATTACTGCTTTAAAGATCTGGAATAACTCCACTTCCTGATCAGCTTTCAGCTCTTATTCTTCTTTGTGATGCCTATAATCATCTGTCACACTTTACTCACTTTGCAAAATGGGGTAGGGAAAAAAAAATAAAGTTTACTTGATAGATGAGCATTTTTCTTGTTGTTGCTGGTTTCTTTGAGAATAGCTGCTTATTTCTCTTTTACACTACTAGGGTTTCTGAGATCTTACACAGGAGAGAGAAATCACTAGCTTCTGCTTTATTATTACAAGGGCTAGTAAGCTGCCTAAACAAAATTATGCATGCAAACCCCACCCTCATTCGGCTTGACCAACTAATTTTTCTTAGTAGCCTCACCAGCCCACCATTAGAAATGAGTGGCCTGGCAACTCCTTGCAGTATATCATCTAGCAAAGGTCACTCAGCCAATGCTGTCCACTAGCACAGTGCTTGAAGAGTAAAATTCCCCTGCAAAGGTAATGAGACTTTTATAGCACAGTTTTAATAAGCTTGATGTGTAGAAGTATATTGGTGTTTATATTAGGCAAAAAAGAAAAGAAGTTTTTATAACTGAAAGACAGTTTAACTTATATGAAAACAGAGAGCTGATTTATTGAAAAATTAGGGACCTCCTAAGAAATCTATTTATTTATCATGTAAATAATGCACAAGTGAAGCAGCTTTTCAATATAATAAAATCCCTATGCTAGTGTTGAGCCTTAAGTACTCATACTCATGCAGGCATAGTAAATTATCAAGCAGAACAGTATTTACAAAATAATTGCCTAGACCCTTTCAGAGAGAATATTGCATACTCTCCCAGATTCTCCTGAGATTCCTGAAGACTTTTATTCCCAGGTGCAGCATTTATCCATTCAGTAAAAGCTCCTCCCCTCCCCAGAGGGAGGGCCATCAGTCGTCATTAAGTCCCCTCTCAGCACATGCTTCTTTAATTAGCTTTAGCAATATTAATCCAGAAACAGATAATTAGAAAGCCAGAAAGATATCTGCACTGCTTGGAAACAAATGCATCAACTGGTTATCAAAGGTATTTTATGCCTGAAGTGTATTATTTCTCTAATTCAGAATGTGATTGCCTTGGGGCAAGGATATCGTCTCTCACTATTTTTTATACATCATGCATTATGAGTGGACTCAGTAAACAGCAAAACAGAAAGTCCCTACAGCAAACTTTTTCTAAGTTACAAACACCTCTTTGATGATTGGTGTTCAATCCTTACAAGGTCCTCTTTTAAACTGGTGCCTTTGAGAAGGGTTTCCTGTGTCCTTCTTTCACTCCTTTCTCTCCCATTCCACTCTGCTGCCAGTTAAAAGGAAAATTTTTTTTATCTATTCATTCAAAACAGAGGAGCACATGTGATATAAATTAATAAGTAAAAACTGAAACTGAAAGTTCTATTCTGCATTTCTCTACTAACTATAAAAAGTGATCAGAAAATCCAAAAATAGTCAAGTCCAAAAATGGAACATATTCAGACAATTGCCCTGAAAGAGACCTGTTATTTTAATTATATTATTCCATTTTAATTGTATTTGATGTGCACCCTGAAGATTTTAGCCCACTGTTTGCTTTGGCAAAATACCTTTTAATCATACAGTATGCAATGTCTATAATTGTTGTCAATGTTTTAACAGATTTTAGTATTTATAAACTACCAGCATTTGATTTAATTATTAGAATATGCTAGTGTAATGATTAAGAAGAAAAAATGAATTCTCAAATAAGCTAAATGTGACTGCCTGAGGTATATTATATAAGAAAACATCCCTATCTGTTTAATATGTGTAAAAATTATATACATCTCTGAGTTCCTCATAAAATATAGCATTATTTATTTAGGAGAAAAAAGTCTTTGTTGCACCAGAACTATCAGACTGTTTTACCTATCTGGTATATGTAGCTGTCTGCATGTGTGTAAAATATTCTGGTTTATTATTTTGAGGGGAAGGGAACAACCACACTGCTAAAACTGCCCTTTCTATGGGTAAGACTAGGGTAGTATACTCGTTAGGAAAAGTAGGTAGAACCACAAAAGCAATCAATGAGTTTTGATGATATAGTTATGGACCTCAGAATAAGGAAAAGTTCCCTTATTAGCAGGTTATATGTATCATAGTGACATATGAAATATTAAAAAATAAATAAATAAAGGCACCAAATAGGGACAACCAGGCTTTGTTATTTACTAGTGTTTACAAGTTGTGGTTACAACTGTCAGCAATAAAGTCTAAAAATAGAAACAGTGTGCTTCTAAGGAGAAACACCCAGATTTACACTGCACTTAAATGCTTAGCTTTCATGTCTTCAGTGTAGCAGAAATCCACACTGAAGTGCTTTGTCAAGCAGGAAACAGCCTATGCGTAGAAGGCATCTTTGAGGATAAAAATATTCATTCCCCAGGCCAATTTGTCTCTCCTAAAACTCCATAAAATTCAGAATTATAGCAATTATTTGTTATTTGTTTGAATTAAAAGATGTGGCATGGAACTTACTGAGGAATACTCTCCAATAAGGGCCAGAAATAGGCAATGAATTTTGAACCATCAAGGAAAGAGATGATTCTAAGTCTAGGGTATACTTTAATGGTGGACATTTAAGGTATGCAAACATCAGAAGATTCAATGTTTCCTATAGCAACTTCAGTCCTTCCCAATTTGCATATAAGCATTTCTGTAAACATTCCGTTTTATTGAACAATTCAGTTTTCATTGTTCTTACAGAAATTTTATAGCAGAAACTTATCTGAATGGATAGCAAGTTTTTCCTACTTAGTCTACTACAATATAACAATCTTTTTCTACATCAACCCATTAACCACCGACATTTATGAATTTTTATGAAAATTCATATACTTCCAACCTAAGGGTTATGGTAAAATGCATCTGTGGGCTTCTTTTTTTTATCATTCTATCTCAGTAAGGTAGAAATCCATTGGTCAAAGGCATTCCAGCTTTTACACAAATATAGACTGGTTTTGCCCGTCAGCTCCTGAAACACTGTTCCAGAGCTGAGAAATCCAAAGGTCACTTGGCAACACCACCTGCACAGCCACATTTTCATCTCCAGGATGTGTCTTTCTTCTGAGCTATGAAGCTAATCATCAAAGACTGATGAGAACTCTTTTCCCCAAGCTTCATCATTATTTTGGGCTTGCTTAGGATAAATAACCTCCTGTAGTATTGTTGCTGTAATAATTTGAGGCTGCAGATGAACTTTGGTAATACTTTACTAACACCTTGCATTCAATTTTTCCTAGTGGTACATCAGGTGTAGTCAACAGCCCCTCCTCATATTGTCAGGAGGGGCTCATCTTGTCATTCACCACTGGCTGTTTCAGGTGGGGAACTATCAATATTGAGAAGAGGTACACATAAGCTACCCCTCCTGCAGAATGGGAAGCTTCTTCTTCACTGTTTATGCCACTGCAGTGCTTCACACCTGCCCAGCTTCTTTCCTTCAACACCCCTGCATGCATCCTACCTGCTTCCTAATAGATTTCCCAATAGGAACTTTATTCACTGGGAATTCTGCCTTTTCTGGCCTTCACTTGTGGGGAAATCAGGCTATCATGCTTACAGACCAAGTGAAGTTTTCGGATGGTGTCAAGGAGTGTCCAGTGATCACAGATCTATGTGGGAGAATATCTGATAATAGAAATGGTTGCATCTTAACCCCCGTGGCAGGTGACCTTTGACAGTTTTTTTTAAAACAGTTTTTCAAAGTCCTTTAAAGCTCTTCTGACTGTGCAAGTTGGTCTCTTTGCAAGTTTCTGTATTTGCTAGCTTTTAAATTACTCTTGCCTACATGACACAGCTAAGAAGCTTTATTGTCATAGAGCAGAAATTGTAACATACCTGGTCGAGGCTCCTCCTAGAAAACATGCATGAGAGTACCTGTTTAATGACCTGGCATCCGCCTGCCAATGAAAGCAACTCAGTGCAATCTGCAGCCTGTTCCAGGCACAAAGAGCTAGACCAAGATGCTCCTTGTTTTTTTGGTTTGCTTTGTTTTGTTTTAAATCAGGATGATTCCATGTTGGAGTCCCTAATACTTCCCTATAGCAGACATCTTACAAAGTTTGGAATTCTGTGATATCATAACTAAAGGCTATTCCCTGTTTATTTTCTTAGAATGTTTCCTTTGTTTTGTGAAGTAATACGTATTCATAGTTAATACTTTGCTTTACTTCCTTTTTACCATTATTTTTTTTTGACATGTTTCATTTAAACTTGATAATGAGTCTCCATTTATTATTACACCATGTCATCATTAATAAGATTTCTATTTCTTAAAGATTAACTAGCTTGATTTCCCTTACTACTCATTTAAAAAAAATAATTACTATGTACTGAGCCTTTGCTTGATAGAAATCAATTTATGGTAAAGTAGAAAAATTTCCTTTTGAACCAATTTTTCTGTCTCATAAAAATATATGTACATAAACTACTTTCTATAAAATGTATAAACTCTCATTTTACCATTCTTGGAATGTTCTGGAATTTTTTTAACTCTTAATTTTCAGTATTAGCTCTTTCATAATTTTGCTTATATCAGTGCAGATAAACCTGCTAATGCAACTTTGGTCATGTATTTTTAATTATTGGCATTACATTAACTTTTCATTCCTATGGTGATGTCTCATTTTTCCAAATTGTTTTGAAAAAGAAAATAAATGGCTCAGAAAAATTCTTGGGCTGTTATTTCAACCCTCTTGACAGGAAGTAGCTTAAAAGTATTTAGTTTCTTTTAGCACCTATTCTAAGCATTGAAGTAATGCAAAATACTTCTGTGTTCCTGTGAAATGCAGTCAGATTATTTTCCCTTCCCCCCCCCCGAGTATAGTAATCAACTGATACTAATGCTGCAAATGAGCTGAAGTCTACATTGCCATCTTTTTCCTAAATACGCAGGAAGTTATTCCACCTTCAGAATGAACGTTAAACTTTGGCAAACCTAAATCTCAGAAAACAGTCCAGTCTTCATGTTTTCCATGTTATCCATGCTGGGTAACTCCTTCCGTAGGTAACTTTTACCTGAAGAATCCTCTAATCGCCTGTACCAGTTTGGGACTACCTGTTCTGCGAAACTAGACAAGCTCTACTTTTGAGGTCTGCATAGAATTTACCATGTCTGTATCTCCTGGGAAGTCCAAGAAAATAGGCATAATTAACATGATGTCTTTCTGAAGGTACTGCTTTCTGAAGGTACTGTGACTGTCAGTCACACAGTCAGAACCTAAAACGTAGGACCTACTCAGACTGACTGAAACTGAACTTAAATCTCCTGTATTATATGAGGGTGCAAACCATTACCTCATAGCTTATTATTCTCAATCCCTACTGCTGAAGCTGAAGGAATATTTTCTAAATGGATGCTTAGCGTCTGCCTGGTCTTAAGCTGAAATATCTTACTAAGTTGGGACTTCACAAAATAAGAAGGAATTGATGGTTAGGCACTAAGGCAGTAGCAGCAAGGTGGGTAGCAGCTAGTGCAGAAGATAAAATTAGAGCGCACTGGTTGATCTGGTGTCACTGTAGCCTCCTGTTAACTCCCTATCCAGTATGCTTTCATTACTATAAGTAAAAATTAGTAAGCACAAGCCTGTAATTGAGCTTAGCAAAAACAACTTAAATTGTTTTGATAAGGAAGCACAGAATTTTTCTGAACATAATATTCTACAAATATTTTATATAAAATTATAATACTGTGTTACAATAATGTGTTACTTTGGCTTTCATTCCTCTTTCATTAATGTTTAAATATGCAGATTTCTTAAAGGACAGATGCTCTTGTTTCCACTTAGTTCTGCTTATAAACAATGAGGCCAATGGCTCAAATCAGAAGACATAGCTTGCAAAGAAAGTGGAAAATTAGAGATTTTCAGCTAAGCAGGGTGGTTGTATCTAAAAGCACAAGTGAGTGGGATGTTCACTGTTTTAACAAAATTTCACACGTGTCAAAGACAGATTTTGCAAAGAAGAGGAAAGTAGCTGAACAGTATTTGTTTACTGTGTGTTTCTCAGCCACATAAATTACTCAAAGAAAAATACACACATAAAATAAACTGCAAAACATGTCAAATTAATGCTTGCAGTGCAAGTGCACCCTTGTAAATTGGATTGCCTATAAAATAAATAAGTAATGATGAGTGTTATTTTTGATAAGTATGATTTATTCAACTGTTCATCACATGCTATTAGACAAAAATGCACAATTAGAGATCCAAGCAGCAGCTCTACTCATTTCAGCTGTCTGCCAAATGTTATGTTATGCTTGCATTTTAATTTAATAACTGTGAAGCAAGAGAGGAAGATATGCAACTTGATTTTATCAATATGGAAAACTATGGATTAGAAGAAAACTTTGTTTCTAAATCAGATATTCTCTACCTTTTTTCTCTCTTTCAGCCTTACGCAGCAAATACTTAGCCTAAATTCTACATATCGATTTCTTAAGGAACAGTAAGTAAAATGCTCTATCTATAGGCAGCACAGAGGAAAATGAACTTTTTCTACTTCCTAGATTTCTGTCCTCCTCTTAATAGCTATTTTGGCAGCAGTTTTTGCATATATACCCTTTCACATATGCGTGACACTACGCTTTGCTCTTCTGTATGTGAAGTACAGAGGATCACTCAGTAGGATACAGAATCCTTAATTGTAGCATTATGCAAAAAATTCCAAGAAAAGTTTGTTATAAGCTGTAGGACTAATTCAATACCCCATCAAAGACCAAGGACCTGCCCATTTTCATTTCCTTTCTATTTAAACAAGCTCATTTTTTGATACTGGTTTCAGTTGCCAGACAATATTCTAAAGGACCACCCCATAAAATATTCACATTACAAAAATCTAACACCTTATCATTCCTCATATTGATTGTGTGATCCAATTAAAACATTTTATACCTTTTCATGAACCTTTTGCCCAGGCTCCATTCCTTCAATATGCTCTGATTCTGCAGGCCCTTCACCAGCTACCATTTTCCTTTGAATGTGTGCATTTTGTTCACGCAAAGCTACAATCTGCAAAAGAAAGAAAATAAGTGGTCAATATATGTAAGAAACAAAAAAAACCAACCACCTGAGCAGACAATTTGTTAAATCTATTAACATTTTTATCCTCTATTGGCTATTTGTAGTATTTGCAAAATTACAGAATCATGGAATGGTTTGCGTTGGAAGGACCTTGAATATCATCATGTTCCAACCCTGCCTGCCACTGGCAGGGACACCTGCTAGACCAGGTTTCTCAAAGCCCCTTCTACCTGTACATGCATAGAAGTTTAAAAACCAAACATATTGATAATGAATAAAAGCCATTAAGGATACAAAGGAACAAATAAATAACAGGATAACCAACATTGTCTTGTTTTATCTTCTATCCTTACTTTTTGCTGGGATGCTTTCATTTTTTAGCTTGAAAGATGAAAGATGTGTTAGGCATTGATTTCTTAACACTGCAGAAACATTCTTTCATACAGAACACAATGGATGCCAAACTGGTGTTATAGGAAAACAGTGCCAAAAAGCTACAAATCCAAACCAAGTGATGTAAAACAAAGTTCTAGCTTTCTGTTAGCTTCCCATCTGTTATTAACTGCAACATAAATTTAAATGGGTTTCGTTAAGAAAAACATGTAGGTAAAAGTCCTCTACTGTGGTATTCATTGACTGTTTTAGTGTATACACAAGTGGGTTTTCTTGGATTAAAAAAATATTGTTTTATTTACTGGAAATATTATTTAAAATCCCACACAGCTACTGGAAAATAAGCTGCTTTCTCTCTTAGTAATTTACTCTGAGACAATGCACAGGATGGAGAGTCAGGTCCTAAAATATTTTTACATGGCATACATCTGGCTAATTTAAAAGTTAGTTATTTTGATTAATTGTATGGTTAGATCTCTCTGTACTGTTCTGCTTTCATAAGCACATATAATAAATAATTTAACAAATGGATAACATTATGTATTAAACACAGTAGACTACTGGTAGGATGTATAGATGCTGTTTTTGGAAAGCTGGTGAAAATTTAAAGGCTTCTGTCACTGTATTGTGTCTGCCTAAATCCTAACTCAGAAACACCCTAAAACACTGTCCTTTCCTAGAATACAGAAGCATGGGGTACAAAAGCAGTACTACCTGGTAAGCATGTACAGCAGACAGGATTTTGTGGGACATTTAATTTAATTTAATATAATTTAAATTAATATTAAAAGTAGAATTCCTTTGCCCTAAATAATTTAGTTAATTTTTTAATTTCTGTTTTTCAAATGGGTTTTTAAACTTATGTTTAAGTTCTTATTGTAAAGACCATTTCAATCAGCTCTAACCATTTGAGATCTCAGGGACATAACACTTAAAACAACTCTTCCTTAATATAAATCTTGAAAACAGTTGTGGTATGAGTTCACTGCTCACTAAATCACAAGTTACAGCCCTTGTAGAACTTGTATGTCTCCCACTGACTTCAGTGCCAAGACTGAGAATTGAGGGTAACATTTCATCCAAAGCAATTACAGGAAAATATAAGAGGGGAAATTAAAACTGTCTGAGACAATCTGTGTCTTTGGGGTTTGTACAAATACTCTGAGCTTTAAAATGTGTCACTTAAAAAGGAGAATTAGGTCTGTCTTAAGTAACAGAAAAAGGTGTTTATGATCTCATTAGCATATACTCTCTTTGTTCACAGAAATCAGTAATTTAATAACTTTTTTTTTTCTGAATAGCTTCACTCATGTCTTTTCCTTTAGAGTTCCAATGGTTCTCAAATATAACTACAGAAATTATGGTACCCATCAAGCAAGATTAGCCATCGATTAGTATTAAAAGTGACTTTCAGGTAGATTAGGGGAGATGTTTAAATGTATATATTATAAAATTATGATTTATGGAGAGTAATTACACATAATGAGAAATAAATGTAAAATCACAGGGTATGTTAAGTGGCAGCCAACAAGAGATTTAGATTTTCATATGATAATATTTCATTGATCAATTAAAATGCAGACTCTACTCTGCCTTCGTTTTGAATTATCATCTCTGTCTAATGCAAATCCTTAATCACCGTTTAGCGCAATAGGAATATTGTATAAACACTACTATAAAAAATTATTATTTCATCCCGTATTCCACAATAGTTTATTTGTTCTTAACCTCTGCTGGTCTTTAGACAGCTTAGGATCACTGCTTTCTAAATAAGTAAAGAAATAACATTTAATTATCCCTTGAACATGAAAGGCTAATAAAAGAATACAATATCATGTACCATTATTTTGGGGGATTCACTTGATTTTTGAATGTATGGGAACAATTTTTTTGCTAAAAATCCATCATTGTGAAAGCTTATTGTTTCACTGCTTTTATTACTGTAATGAATGCAGAGTTACTGTAGACAGGAACAACATGAAGGAATTTGAAGTCTGGCATGTCTTAAAAGTTTCAACTCTAGGGTAGTCATCAGATAACAGATCTAAGTTGTGAAGAATTACATAGCTAACTTGCTTTCATACTTGTTCTCTCTTCTGGGTTTAAAGAATAAGGCAGAATTAATGCTCAAGGAAACATGGAAACTGTCCTGTGTCTTACAAATAAACATGAATTTTTTAATTTTCAGTTTGTTGAAACAAAAGGTTTTTAATTACTATCAGACTCTTGCTTATTAGTTATTTCCTATTTAACATTCAATAACTTGCAAATTATTTGAAAATGTGCTAATTTAATCACTGAACAATTTGTGTAACTTTCTACATGGGTAGCCAAAACACAGCTGAATGGATGATGACGATGAAACAGGTGAAGACACAGGTGACTCAATTTTTCCCTAGGTAGCCACTGAATCTTCTTAAATTTTAATGATCATTACAGCAGCAGACAGTGATAATAGCACAGATCTAGGTACGAAACTGATTGTTCAACATAGATAAAACTCAGTAATATTACTTTTGAGAAATGCCTATTTCTTATATTGATGCTTTTATGTTTATGATGTCCAACTTATATACTACAAAACATGTTTACAGAGAGCTTTCCAAGTACCTACATACTATTTAACCCTCTAAGGTTAAAATCTTAATTGTTTTCATGTTAAGTTCTCTTTTGAAAAAGTACAAGGTAACATTCTGGAGGATGGAGTCATATCTACTAAAACCAAACCAAAAAAAAACAACATTAAAAGGCAGTTTAATAGAAATAAATGTACCCAAAACTGGACAATCAACCTAAACATATTCAAGTCCAAATAATATGTACTAATATATGTTCAAACATCACATATTTTTTTCCTTAAAAACTTCTGATTGTGGACCCCAAATGACTAGATTCCTTTTCTAAATTGCTGTCACAGGCATTATTTTCCTATTTCACACACTTATCAAGATTTGACCTGAACCACAGCAACGTATTTCAACATGACTCTAATCTAAAGTGAGCATAAAATTGCAGAGATGCTACTGTCTCGAAAGTTAGGTCTAAAAATAGATTCCTGTTGCAAGTCTAAATTTGGCTCCTTCAGTCAGCTGAACTGAAAAGTTGGTTTTTGATTGAGAAAAATGAAACAATGGATGTGAATTTAAGAAGAATAAAATGTAGAGTATTACCTTTCTAGTTGAACCTCTCTAACTTTTGTGGCTTAAGCCCATGAAAATTTAATAAAGAATGATTCCTTTAGCTTGTTCTCTTCTAACAAGCATGTTCATCTGTAACATTTTTCTCACTTTTGTAGCCACTTTTTATGCCTGACAAGGGACAATTTTGTAAAATTGAAACTTTAAAGGACGTCCACCGATTTGAAATCTGTTTTTTGGATTTCAAAGTTACTTAGAAACCAATGACACAATTTCTGAAGCCCCATTCTGTCATAATCATTATGAATATATTCTTACACAACTTCTAACTTGTCTCAACTCTAAAATATTTTCAACTTTCCTAAAGCACAACTTTTTGAATTACAATATTGATAAATATTCCTACTATATTATACACATAAATTCCCTCTAAAACCTTAGCAGAATTTATTACCTTAAACCTTAAACCTTAGCATTATCCATAGACATCACTGAATCACATGCTTTATATGAAGTTAGTGTTCAACAATTCAGATTCAAAGTTACAACTGGTCTTTGTTTCCATAAATGACCAAATCTACATCTCATGACTGTACACTTGAAAATTATAATCTGAAAAAATAATCTGAATATGGGTGTTAAGAAAATATTAATTTCAAGTATTAAAATACAGCATAGAACAGAATATCAGTACATAAGCCAGAACTGATCCAAAGAAGTACCTGATGTTATAGAACCATACCCATCAGTCACGCTGGTGAAAAGGACAATGTAATAAGACAATAATTTAATAATGAATAAAGATTAAACAAGTATATAAATCAGTAAGCAATAAATTCCATCTTTTTAGCAAAGGATAGTAGGACATAGTAGGACACTAAGATATACAAATGAAAGAAATAAAAGATTCATATTGTAGTTGCAAAAAATACCAAACTTTGAAGAATAACTGAAAAAGAATGGAAAAATCAGCACACAAAAAATGGCAACATCTGAACTACGTTCATTGGACAAGATAAAAGTAAACTGGAACACACAAACTGTACATGAAGGTGCAACAGATTTATTCACGGTGCCAAATCTCTCACAAGACACAAAATGAAACAGGAAAAACATTTTCTCTATGTTTACTGTGGGTATTTTACAAAACAATTTACAAAATAATTAATTTAAAATTATTTGAGAGGTATGAGATCAGAATAATTTTCTAAACATACAAAATCCTAAGTGAGTGGGTACCTCTGCTGCTGAAACTTAATCAGTTCTCTACTTCCAGTTGTTTAAGTGGCTGTTCTTTACCTCATTATAGTTTCAGGCTTCAGGTAATTAGCTTTACTATGAATACTTAATATACTCACCTATAACAGCAATGAAAATGAACTACCAAATTATTACACCTTTTTATTAACAGTTGCCTACTCTGGATCTATTTTTTAATTATGTACTTGGTCTGTGCAGTCTGATATAATTTGAAAATCTGACTTACATTTACAGAACTTGTCTTCTCTCTTTACCACTGTACACATATCTTGGGCATCAATGGTGAAGCTTTTATTAGATTTTCTAGGAGCAGTAATTGTCTCACTGCCAGACTTCCCCTCAAAGCACCAGCACTCTTCAACCCCTTATGGTTTTTTTCAGAGATGTATGACATTTTGTCTGGTTTTTGCCCTGTGTTTTGGTGTTGGTGGAAAGGAACTAAATGCGTTCTTTTTTGTGTTATGAATCATGGTGATATTTGGTCCATAAGTAGCATCCTGACATCCTGACAACTCCAGGAAGGAAGAATGATAACTTTTGACGGAAAGAATGATTTTGTAATTACAACTCAGAGGGACTCAGGATTTGGAAGTCTGAGATAATCACTGATAAGAATTGGGGTGAAACAGAATATTGACCAGTTACAGACCAGACAAAGTAATGCTCTCGCCACTAGGCTTCCCCTGTAATTGTTCGGACATCCTCAGGGGGAAGCTGTTGTTACTATCAATGTATATCACATACTGTAAATTACAAGGATCGTATTCTGGGTACATTTCCTACCTATAACAATTTTCTTTCCTTGGAAACTTGTTCCCTGAGGCCTTGTTCCCAGTGCTGCTGTTCTGTAAAAAGTGAGTTCTTCGTGTCTGACCCCAGCACAAAGCATAGTATACTTAGAGCAAAAATGCTAAGTTTCAGCATTCAGCATCCTGTTTTACCCGGTGACTTAAGGCAGAATTACAATAACTGAGTTGAAAATCTTGAAATTAGTCATATATTTTCAAAAGTATATGGTCTCTCTGTAGGCTAAATAAAATTCCATTCTAATTTT
>JAOXJM010000001.1:43440074-43454538 GCA_026413425.1 Tringa solitaria
CTTTCATACGTTAAACAGTCCCCCAAAACCAGTAAGAACTTGGGTCACTTAAAAAATGTAAGGCATTAAATGCATTTTAAGCTTTTGAAAGCTGTTTTTTGTAAACTTGGCCTACCTTAAACCACTGAGCTTGTTTATTTGATCTTCCAACATTGAAACAAATCTGTCGTAAGCAATTAAACTCACTGATAACCATGTTTTATTTTGCTACAGCTGACAGATCTAGAAGGCTTTTCGTTTAATCTCTTATCAAGAAGGTGTTTCTTTTGACATGGATAATATGCAAAACTAAACTTCTTGTAACTATATTGTGTCAGTTTTCCAACCAGCTCTTATTTATGTAAGTCTTTCAGAGAACAGTGAAATTGCCTGCTTGGATGTCCTCCTACATTATTCTGTCATAACAGTCTATATATAAACAGTGTTAAATACCAGATTTCAGTCTACTGAGAACATAATTCAGACTCCTGGTCCACCCTCTGACTTCGCTTTAATTTTGACTTTTGCATTAATTAAAGCTTGTGTTAAGTTTTAAGCAATGTCTATTATTTCCTAAGGTAAATATTAAGTGTAGCATATGGAACAAAGGATGCTTAGAGACTGAGGTGATTTCCTTCTGTTTCAATGGAAATGTAAATCCTGATTCCTAAACATAAATATAGCCTTTTCCAGTTATATTTCTAATTTGTGTTGACCTCAACACAGCCTTTTTGAAGACACTGGTTGGAGAGTTCAGAGATATTTAAATAGGGAGACTGAAATGGTTTCAACTGTACAATAAATTTGTCATTATTACTATTTTATTTTAGTTATACAGCCAGAAATGCACAAACATTTGCTTTACATTTAACATAAAACTTTTGAAAGGAATTATAATGGTAATAAGCATTTTGTGTTATCACTATATTGTATAAATGGTACACTATATAGCTTTCACTCTTTGGTGAAAAACATACCGTGGGATGCACACTTGCAAAACATTTTAATGAAAAACAAATCGATCCTTTTTTGAATCTGAGAAAAAACAGGTATTATAAAAGAAATTTTTTTCATGAGGGGAAGAGCATTTTAGTAAAACTAAGACAATTATGTGAGACACTATGCACTCCCAAGGGCAAGTTTAGGAAGGATGCATCTCAATCAGTGAGGGTCACCTGGGTGCCTGCTGTAGATTGTGAGAACAGGATTTACATAAAAACCTTGGATATGTCAAAATATTGATTTTAATTGTATTTCTCCATGAGTAAAAAGGAATATTCTAATAATCCTATTCAAAAGAGACTTTCAATATTTAATTAGAATCCCACTGCATAGTTTCAACTTTTACTGCAATTTTCGTGACTCTGTCAGTTGAGGTGTGACAGATTTAGTTGCAGTACTTTAAGACATTTGTGCCTCCATCCTATCCGTCTGAGATTATCAGCAGAACATCAGAAGCAGCATGAGTAACTGCCCGGGAATCGCTGTACACAAGTTCACACCTCAACACAGTTACATTTAGAAGGCAAAACTAAGAACTGTGGTACATGAGGCACAGAAACGCATTCTTCTGTATAGGGGCAGTAGATGCTATAATTTTTCATTTATAGCTGAAAAGGCATATCTCCACTGCTCTAAGAGATCACATTTTATTCTAATCCTGTATGTACTACTACTTACAAAAGTATCTCTATCACATTCTTTGTCGTGATACCTAACTCCTCACAATCATTAATTCTGTTGTCTCTACAACTCTCTGAACTCTCACTGGGCAATTAAAACACAAGAGCCCCAGATGCCCCAAGAACTGTGCTTATAGGCATTCAAAACATAAATTGTTTTGAAGACTGAGGCTAACTGATTCTTTAAAGTACAGAGGAAACCTTTTGCCACAAGTGTAGAGAAAAATCCAGAGGGGCCTTGACTTTTCTTAGCAGAGTTCTCCAGTCTACAAAGTTACTGCAATTTCCAAACCAAAGGCAAAATAAATTGTCACAGTGGTGTCTGAGAGTCTTTCCATTCCCCATTTTCCTGCTTGTGCTCCTTCTTGTCCTTCTTACTTTGTAATCACTTGCAGCCTCATGATTGCCAAATTACAGCCACTCCAGCATAACATAGTATACATTTACCTGCATGTTTTCTCACATATTCACATCACTGAATAAATCACTGATAAGTTTGCATGGCAGACCACTTCAGAAATCACAAACTAGAACTCTATAGAGGTGTTATAATGCAATGGTTTAAAAGTAGTTAAACAATTATGAAAAGATTTGAATGGAAAGATCTTTTTACAATATAGTGGCAAGTTTTGAATGAGCAATTAAATTTTGCCTGAAAATGAACCCATTATTAAGATTTTTAATTTTTTCTGGCATGAAGATTTGACATTTTTAGGCTTTAAACATTTTCCACTTGAACAGTCCTGTTTTCAAATATGTCTAAATATATACATAGCTGAAGAACTGGGGGAAACCCCAAAATTCATACATATGAGTATTGCACATCTTCCTGCCTGTGTACTTGTTTATGTTGCATCATATGCTCTGGAATGAGATTAAAAACAAGGCAGAAAAGGCAAAATCATACATGGCACATTTGGCACAATATATGATATTTTGCTTGAAAGAAACCACTTCTAAGTTACAACACACTGTGACTATTTGCAGGGTCTCAGCAGAAACCTTGCCAGGTGACAAGCTACAGGGTCTTCCAGTAGACAGCATAGAAGTGGATGTAACCATAGGCCCTGCAGGACAGCAGTTAGATCACAAGCTCTTGTGGTGAGAAGCAGAGATTCCAACTGAGTGTGGGCTGCCCTGAAGAAGCACACTTGGAGCACGACAAAAAGATCTCAGGATTAGCAGCTTGATCACGTTGCAACAAGACCTATTTGAATTTAAATACATAAAGCAGTGCACTGGCTTAGATGGCTTTGGCAGATGTCATCCTGACACCTACCATTTAAATGCTTACAAGACTTCCTTTCCCTAATAAAAATGTGTATATTTATCAACATTACTGAACCAACTCTATTTAGTCATCCATTAATGATTACTTTCTTAGCCTGTCCTGAAGATCAACAATGTTTTAATTATTTCCAGTAATGGATGGGATTTAGTCACAAATTCTGATTGGCTTCATTTTCTCATGGATCAAAGAAAGAGCTCAAATAGGGACCTTGCCTCATCGTTGAATAACAGTGATGAAACTTTTACTAGTGAGATGGTCTACTAAGAACAGGGGGGAGGTGGTGTGTGTAACTCAACCACCTTTTCACCATTCTTTACCAGAAAACAGCAGACGAAAGTCTTAAGATTCACAGAATTGTCTAATAATGGAAATTCCTTCTCATCTACCCAAGTGTCTGAATTTGAAGCGATTAAGACAAGAAACAGCTATTTTTTTTCCAGTGGACAAGCAAATATAGAGTTTTGGAGCTATCCATGTATAAATTGAAATTAATAAAAACACAAGGAAAAGTGAGGTTTTGGCTCGCAGTGAAGGCATTCTTTCTTCCCAGAGTGGTAGCTAAAATCTCAGTATGTTTCAGTACCATGATCAAATGAACCGCATAAAATTGATGACTGGCTAGATAGATAGCATTTGAGAGACTGAATGCAAGATGCTCTTCAGGCTATCATAAATGCATATTTTGACTTCATAAACCAAACTTTTCATAAATCCATACAGAGTTTTCTAAAACAATACATAAAAATGAATCTCCCTGAAGATGCCTTTAGTGCTGAAATGCTTTACTTCTTCCATTCAGCAAAGTAAGCTCCGGGCTTTGCAACCAGTTATATTTAAAAGCGTTAATACCGATTTAGAGCTGTATTTTCACAACAGGTAGGAGTTAAAATAGCTATGGACCACACAGCATTGTAATCAACATTAGCCACACTTTGAGAGAACAAAAGAAAAGGAAAAAAGCCTTTTCAGATTGCAAAAATGACTTGGAAGGTGGGGAATGAAACCTTCAGCACTAACAATGCACTTTGGACTCACTTTGGGGGAATAAAAAAGCATATATATTTTTTTTAACTTAGCACTTCATCGTTTCTCCCATTCAACTACTTAAGTATCAGACAAATTTGGAAGGAGGGCTTTTGTAGCACTCTGAAAATTCACTCATAAACTAAGTGTTCATGTCTGTCTGACAACTTCAGCTAGGTTTACTTTATATTTGCCTGGATTCCAGTGTGTTTTATTGCTATTTAAGTGGTGAGCTTTCCAGAAACTTTATGCAATTGAGCTCTTTAAAAATGTGTTCTGACATGTTGAAAAAAATACTACTTTATGCAAAGAAAAAACTTGTAGGATTTATGAGTAATACATATTTTCAACACCTTTACATCATAAATTCTTCTCATTGTTCCTTTTTGAGATTGTTGACCTTTATTAATATTGCTGTTTAGCTTTCATCATTATGGAGAAATACTGATTAAGGTGAAATCATCCTCTTAAAGGAGTCTTTATAACCCTTGGAGATTCAAAAGTAGTAGGTCTAATGAAAGAAAATCTGGTACACTTGTGCTATATGGAGTCCAAATAAGTTGAAATTAGAATCTCTACACTCTTTACTCCTTAATGGCCAAGAAGCATTGCCTTATCATTACTAGAAATCCAGCATTTGCTTGAGGGCTCTGCAAGAGAATGTACATTCAGATTTACAGCAACAATTTTTGCTGATCAGAGCTGATCAGTGCTGTAAAAGACAGTTAACTTAAAAAGGCAGGGAGTCTTTACCTTGTGGCAAAAGGGGGAGGTACTACACTGAGCTTCAGCCCTCGCTTACAGTTATTCTATGGGTTATGTAAGTCTTCAAGTTCTGTCAAAAAAAGCAAAACCATCTTGCTCCTGTAGCTTCTTGTATGTCTTGATTATTTTATTCTTACAATCTTGACGTTCTTTGTGACCCTGCTTCTATGGTGGCTAGCACTTTCAGGCTCTGCTTTCATGTCACTGAAGTGCAAGTAATGAATGACAACATTCGAGGATGACTGCATGAATCTGTGGCAGATTCATAATTTTAAGCAGAAAACATGAAAATACGTGCGATCACACGTGATCTTTTACTGTTGACAGTTTGTGCTTGTGACAAATATTGACAGGTCCTGGCTATCAGTGTTCTATTGACATGCCCATGAAGGTCATTTCTGTTTGTGCAAGGGTACTGTGGTCCAGGGGTAGCCCAGAGCTGTGGCACTCAGCTGGCTGCAGCAGGGGACCGCTCGTGGGAACTCCTGCCGTCCATTTACACCATCACTGAGCCCTGATTCCTTCTCAACACTAAGGGCCTGGATCAGCAGTCATTTTTATACTTTAAATGTAGTAATACGGCAATAGGGTTTATTACTCTCTGCTTCATTATGAATTCTGAACCAAATTGTCACAGTGTCACTGTGTAGATTACTGTCTTGTGCTATTGCACATAGTCTACAGCACGCACCATTTATTTCTATGGTGTACTGGTAACAATTTGTAAACAATAGGAGAAATTTAAATCAATTGTGCAATTGCTAATATGAAAAAGAATATCTGTCAGGATTTTTCACAGAAGATTTCCAGGTACATTTCAGTACATTTTCTTCAGAAACCCTTATCTAAGTAAACACAAATGTGCTACATTTAATCTGTCACAAAAATGGTATGAACTATGATACAGCAAAAGAATTGTCTTCTACAGAGGCAACACAATGAAAACACAATAAAAAATATCAATTACATGGTTGTATTATAGTGTATATTTGACACCTGCTGACTAACCTCTCTTGCTTTTTTTTTCCTAACCAAGCTTAACAAAATAGTAGAAAAAATATTATTCTTTCATTATTAGTCTCACAAGGACACAAGTAATATACTGAAAACAGGATACAAAAGCCCTCAAGTTTGTTGGTAGCACAGGGACTGATTCCCAGCTAGTCAGAGCCGAGGATGGATTTGGCAAAAACATTATGATCTTCATTGTTTTCAGCACTATATCAGTTATTGAAATATATATACATAGTGTGTATAAAGATACGGTACATAAGATAATGTATTTACAGATATTTTATACATATACACACACTCTTTGTGTATACAATTATATATGTTTATACATACAAACATAATTTTAGTATACAGGATGTTGATCATAAATAAAATAATGTGCCTCTAGGATTTTATGTAGTTCCTCTTAGTACATAGCATTTAATTGAAAACTACCCATGCTTAAGCTATATAATTCGGTTTGAAAAATCCTGCTCACAATAAAATGAAGTATTTAGCTATTTGCACTGCAAATCCATTTTCCTCTTCTGATTACATTAATATATTTCCCTCTGAGTAAAAAATCTTCCCCAAATGAAATTTTATACTCTTCTAGAGACTTTGAGATTGTTTAGATTTATTTTGACTGGACATATCTGTTATGAAAACCCCACTATTCTGCATGTATAGTCAGTTTTATTAGATTTTCCTATATAGTGTATCTGTATTAAAATCACCATCTGTGCTATTGATTGTACAAAACATGAAAATACAATAGATAAATAGGATATGAGTAAAAATCCAGAAAGGAAATTAACCTTACCCCAGAACAACAATTAAATAATATCAAAGCCCTGATCTACATGCACAAACTGAAGAAATCCCAACTTAAATCCAACTCCCAGTCTGTTGAAATCAAAACACAGTAGAGTGAACTAAAGTCTATGTTTAAAATATTGAAACACATGTAGTCATTTAATTTTAGTCAAGATCTTAATACTTTTCAAGGACATTCCTACTGGAAGTCACTTTTTTCCACCAATTTATCCAGTGAAAATCGAGGATATGGTACTCACTAACACATTTTTAATCTATTTTTTTAATGATAAAGAATATTCTTCATATTCTGAAATATGAAATTCTGTAATAATGTTTTTATTCTAGGATTACTTTGGAAAATAATATAACGTGATAGCTATTTTCTAATTCATCATACGTATGGTTTCTTTTTCTTCTTTTTTGTAACCAAGAATTCTAGATGATTAAAGGTGTCCAAGCTACACTCTCCAGGTGCAATGTAAAGCAACCTCGATCATTTTTTATGTACTGAACCAAGTAAAACAAGGCCTCTACAACTCCTCTTGGAATAATTCCACATATACATTGATATTAGTATTAATGAAAATTACTTAATATTTCCTAATACTGACATGTTCCATCAAAATCCCAAAGAAGTATAAGTATCTAATTTTGCCCCATCAAACCCAAAATAATTTTTACATTTTTGAATCCCAAGTAAAATTATTTCTATATTTATTTCTAGTACAGTCATATGATGGAAACTTGTTTACACCAAATTAAAAATACCTGATTTTAAAAATCTCCTGATATGATTACTTCGGTAAGTATTTACCAAGATACATCTATCCTTTGCATATGCCCAGCACAGTCTCTGTTCCTATTTTTCTCACAAATATTTTATTACTAAGCTGTTATGTCAGCATTAGCAGACCAGTAGCAAAACGGCAATAATTTTCTTCATAGTCTATCAGTAACAAATGTGGAATCCATTTGTCATGCTTGGGGACCTTGCTCTGCCTGTTGACAATGGAGAGCCAGTACAGACCTCTGAGTGGGAAATAACTTGATTCATGTTATTGCAGACACTGCTCACAGCTGTTAGTTTTTACCATCTTGTTGGTTAGCTACCTTATAAATTTGCAGAATACTGTTAGAGCTGCATCATGTGCACTGTTGGGTTGAGGTGATGTAATATGATAATACAAATGACACATTTTCTAGTTCATATGTTAATGGGAATATTGATTAATAAATATTAATCTATTGAAGCTTAAATTCGAGTTTATTTATTGGGCTTAGGCCATTAATGTAAATCTTTTATTCAATTGCAGCATGTAAGTCATATTCATACATTAAAAAATTTATTATGGGGAGTAATAGCCATAAAACATAATACTGTCATCTTGTTATACTATTCAAAATCTGGTTTGAGAGTTAGTGGACATAGATGTTCCTAACAAATCATGTAATATTTAACAAATATACACAAATTTGTGTAATCATTCCAGAGATGAACACTAAACAAATGATAAAACAATACATTGTTCGAGCAGATTAAAAACAAAGGATAATGGTTATGTGTTTCACATTTTCATCAAGATGGATGCACAAGAAGATTGTAAATGATAAAGAATCAAAAAGACTGATTCTTGCAGTGAAATTATCTGGATCCACATGAACGCTCATTTGGCAAATAATAATGACCCTGAAGCTGA
The DNA here is from genome assembly GCA_026413425.1 of Tringa solitaria. NCBI lineage: Eukaryota > Metazoa > Chordata > Aves > Charadriiformes > Scolopacidae > Tringa > Tringa solitaria. Next base: position 43,448,324 of record JAOXJM010000001.1, read on the forward strand.
TACAGAAAGAAAGAGATGCAACTATGTTCTTTAAACCTGAATTTATACCTTCAATGCATGATAAAATGGCATACATTTCAAAGTTTATGAATCCCAAAATACCGGATCAAAGAGATGTATTCTTTCTGATGTTTCATGAAAGGCTCTGTATGCACACTGTGAGCAAATCAAACATTAGCCATTAAAACTTTCACAGATACCCTTTGTACAAGTAATAGTGAGCTCTATGATGCAAAAGAGGTAACCATGACTTTAAATACATGTTATGTTCTTTACTTTAGCAAGTTGGTGTGTATAAAGTAAGGAATTAGCTAACATAACATTCTGAGGCAGGGGCTGGTGCAAGCTGTATTCCATTGATTTATTAATCTCCATAAACAGGCTGCCAAATATATGATGTTAAATCCAATCTGAAATTATCCCAGTGTCTAATCTCATGCTGACTACGAACAATCCCTAAACTAACCAGATACAAATAACCTTCCAGATTTTTAATCTCCTGGAATTTTCAGGTATGTAGGCAAACTATTGTGAAATATGCTCAGCTACACGTCTGGCTCCTGCCGTCCTTCTATTCTTCTCTCAGCTTGTACTTCTTTGGCTGTCATCCCATCTCTTCTTTCTCCCTTTTTTCTACATTGGGTAAGGAATATGTGGTAAATAAGAAATCCATGAAACCTGTGCTAGAAATGCAGAGCTTTCCTATTCTGTAATTCTCTGCAATAAAGTAGAGAAGATATTAGAAGATCCATTTATCACTGTCTGACCCAAGTTCTTCAGCTTCACAGCTCTGTGTAATGTATCGATATATGTGTTTGCTGTTGTGTCAGGCATGCTCTGTGATTCCTATTTACTGATGAATATAAAACATTATACAGTCCCCCCAAAATAACTCCAGTAACACGAGATACAGAACTTCATGAGATACAGAAAAGAGAAACTTTCCATATATGCTGATTAAGTGCAGAGCAGTTGTGTTATGTAGTGAGCCCTGAATACCATGTCTTCAGTTATTTACACTCAGGACGTCATGGAGAGCACTGTCATTTCCTCCCTGACTGCAGCCCCAGCCTCTCTTCCATTAAAAAAACTGACATGGAGCTGGGGTGAGGGCGTGTAATCAGTATTGAACCCCCAAGCATGGAGTTATGACACAGTGAGGGTGCTAGGATTCATGTAGCACATGAGGATTTATGCGGTGTACCAGGACAATTGTGTAGCAGACTGTGCACCTGAGTAGATGCCACTACAGCCATCAGCTGTCAAAAATCAAGTTATGAAATTTAGCCAAGTTGATCTATCAATACTTATGAAGTCGATCATTGCACCCATGAATTCTATGGGATTGCATTCTACCCTTTTGGCTGTAGGAACAGTAAACCAGTCACCCCACTTAAAATGACCCCTATGCTTACATGAGCAAGAATATTCAAAAAGGATCAGATTTGCCTAAATCCTGCGAGTGATATTCACAGAGCTCCTGTGACAGTAAAAAGGTTAAGTGATGACCACCACATACATTGCACAGGTCATTGTGCTACCTTGTCTGGTTTTACAGTCATGCTCTCCGTTCCACAGCTGTATGAGCAATGGACACTACAAGGCTAATTTATAGTATAAATGGTATTGAACAGGAGCCATGTTTTATATTTTTTTTACAACAAAGTGGAGTCCTGGTCCTTTACTGGAGCACTGTTGGGAACGTAGTAATGCAATAATAATCACAGTAAACATGTGCAATAAAAGCACTCCAATATAAATGTGAAGATGGACTATATTACTAATAAATATACCAATATATATTTATATTTCTGCAGCACTCTAAATTGTACTAAAGATTAGACCACAATTTTTAATGCAAATAAAAATGCAATTTCACCTCAAAGGCAAAAGTCTGAAGACTTTTATTATAAAAATAAGAATATAATATTTAAACATAAGAATACTATGAATATTTGCCACAGATTTCCTAATTATTTTTCTTTAATTATTTGGACCAAAAAGTTGGAAAAAAGATATATTTGAAAGACTAAAAATTTATTATCACTTGCTTAATAACCAGTGGGGAAGGTGACAGGAGTTACGCTTAAGGAGTGATATAAAGAAGTGTTGCTCAAAACTTTTCTTTTCTGAAACAACAGGTAAGAGAACACTGCAAGGCTAGAGGGGAAATTTTCTGGAGTGCGGGAGAATTCATGTGGCAAGGATTGAAACAGGTGACATCACTGCAAAATTCTCAGTCAGTGTGATACTGTAAAAGCAAAGCTAAGCCTCTCTCTGCTTTCAGAAAAAGTGGATAAGCAGATCAGCAGATGGAAAATGTAGACAGAGCAACAAGTTTGGAAGAGGATCTCCACAAATTCTTGCAGGAAATTGTCACATTATATTGTTATACAGTAATGAATTTAGTACATGCTTGTGTTTGCCACAAAATGCACAAAAGGAAGATCCCTTTTTTACAGTAGAGTAATAGCATTAAATTTGTTTTCATAAAGAACATCCTAGAAATGTTTTTTAAAACATACATAAAGAAAAGAATATACTGGATTAAGCTTATGTTCATTCTGATGAAGATGATAATTTTATGGAGCATTTGAAGTGCAATGTTTAGAGGAAACTGGGAATTAAACTACCCATGTTTCTAATCATGGGGGACCAAGGTATCGTTACGTCAAAGGTTTCTGTCAGACAAAAAAATGAAGTATATTTGAAGAGATTTGCAAAATAGATTTCAAACATCTAGCTGTCTGCTCTTTTATTGTTTTATTGAAATAATTGCTCCATAACCGCGCAGCAGGTTTGGAGGAACAGTAAATAAAGAGCAACTAGCACATCAGAGTTTTACATAGCTTTTTTTTACCTTTTGCCATGTTTCTTTCAGCCTTACTTTAGAAAACTTAGATATTTCTTTTCTTCAGAAAGTGCAATTAGCAGGTTATCTCAGTTTAAGTATAATCTATGTATGCTTATGGATACATAAGAATGTGTCATAGCAGAAAACTGAGAGGCGCAATAGATCTCAGGCTGTTTTGTGAATAATGAGAGTAAAATTAAACTCCCTCTTCAGTGATGAATCTGTGACACTGGAATTCACTCTAGTCACAAATCTTTATATAACAAATTCCATCAAAAGTGTCACAAGTAAATAAAATGAAGAAGCATTAGCCATGACACAAGGTTCTAAGAAAATATCAAAATTGCAGTGGAGATGCTTGCTAGCCTGCATCTATCATTTCAGTGGAAGAAACTTGCTCCTTCCTTAACAGTAGTAATACCCTGAAGCACCCTAATCCATTTATATTTGGGATTTTACAATATTCAGGAAAAAAAAAAAAAGTAACAGTTGTATTTATGACATGATATTGAAAGGAGAGTAACATATGCAAGTTACCAAGCACTTGATATCAAAGATTTGATTCGAATTATTAATCACACTATATTTTTTAAGGAATAAAAAGCCTCTCCCTTCAGCTCTGCTTTTCCTCAAGAAGGTCTCCATGAACACTTAAGCACAGACCACACACCCTTTCTGCTAATCACAGTCTTAAAAATCCATGTCTTCCAAAGAATATATATCAGCCATTCAAACTAGATGAAAAGTCAATGCAAAATTTGAACAAGTTATCAGTATTTTAGGATTTGTTACAGGTGGCAACATGATACATGGAGGGGTAAGAGAACGCTGCATTTCAGGATCTCTTTTGAAAATACCCTAAGACATTTGTGCAGCTACACCTTTCTGCTCTACAAAATCATTTCAGTGAAGACCAAATTTGATGAACCTATTTAACATGTATTACTGGACTGCCAAAAGTACACCGTGGCCAACACAGAAATAGGCCTAACTGACTAAGGAAAATTACAAAAGGTGAGATTAAATCTACAAACATTTTTAACCAAGATTCTTTGTGTACCAATACTAAAATATGTGAAAAATCATTATCTGCTGTCACTGCAGAAAACATATATTATTTCTGTACTCATAACTGTTTGAAAATTTTTTCTTTGTGGTAGATGTTTGTGGAAATTATACTGAGAAACTACTTTTGCAAGTGGAGTAGTGATGTTCACGCCAAATATGTCAATAGAAATTAACATTCTTAAGTGGCTATCTGAAAAAAGCATTGAATTTTAGACCTATTCAGCCCTGAATTTAGTGAAAAATGCTTTTGATTTGATGGCAATGCAGAAATCAGCCCTGTTGCCCTCAATATTCACAAAGAATTTTAGTATTTTTTTTCCTCCAAGAACTTAGAGTATATTTATTTGAGGACACAAAATGAAATAGCTATAGCAACTTGACTATTTCTCATACTTATTTATTTTTTTGACTTTTTTAAAAAAAAAAACAATGAAGGATGTGGTGTTGCTATTTCAACCTCTTCAGCTGCCATGTCCCACACCCTGATTTAAATATGTAGAGACAGAAATTAATGCTGTGGAACATGGAGTATAATAAATATCCCCACATAAAAAATAATCATTTTGCTTCATTACCGCATTAAAAGCTTAAAGGCAACAATAACTTTTTGCAGAGTTAACATTTAACTAGATGGCTAAGGTTAAAGGCAGAATGAAAAGCAATTACATATAGCATATAAAGATTACATTTCAAAGCAAGATATTTTTAATTATGTGCAACTTTGCAGAAAAGATATAATTTGGCATAGTTACACAGACATTTAAAAGTAAAGTTCAGAACACAATTAAGGTCTCCCCAGAGTTAGACCTGTGAAAACTTATAGTTATTAAAAAAATAATAAAAATTAATATGCAGGAGAGAGTTTTCAAAGCAGTAACTTTCAGTTGTATCACTCTGAGAAAATATGGTAAAATTAGGTACTATGGATGAAAGCTGTTTCAGACTTTTCACACAAAATTAAAGTCACCAGAAATGTATGAACCATCCAGCCTGGACTTCTTCAGAAAAAAAAAAGTCACTGAATTTCACCCAGTTTCATCCAGAGATTTGATATCTATCATTTCTGAATTTCAGATTGATGAAATTCCATGTATATTATACAGAAATGCACGTGCTATTTTTCTCAGAAAGCTATTCCTTTAATAAGTTTTCTACTCTAAAAAGCACTTTTCATTGTATTTACATACAAAGGCTAAGGCCACCAAGAATCTCCTGTGACAAAAATGCCTTAAGCTAATAGGACCTGAAACAGCTGGGGATAAGGGTATGTTTTCATATGCAACGCCACACCATAGTTAGCTGCAGTTTTATGTTAAATACATATATACTAAATATTATAGAATATTTCATTAGCAGTAACGATATTACAATCATGTCTGCAGCATCCCTCATGGTCAGAGTCAAAACTGTTCTCAACTGTTAAAGTATCTACATTTTTTAATGTTTTCTAGACTTGCCCTGCATAGAAAAGTTAGGCAATTAACATACTATTTGAATGTTCTTTGGTGAATAAGTGGATACATTTTCTGGTGTTTCTCATATAGAATATAAAGAACCATAAATAGCAAATCATTCTTTCTCTTCAGTGATGTAAATAATTTTTGGATGCCTTCATGGATGCTATAAAAAATAGCATTAGAGGACACTAATGAATAAACTAACACACTATCAGGAAGAAACCTACTACTCAAATAAGAGAATACATGTGGTTATATGAAGCAGAGATCGAAGGTCCATATATCCTGCAGTCTTTCTGATAGCTCCAGAAGTTAAATTCATCCTCAATGATTAAGTAAAATTCTGTAGACTCAAGTGGAAATTGTAAGAATGTGGTTTTAAAAAGAAGCCTAATATTTTAAATATAATGTATGTGTCAATTGACAGAAAGCAATATAATGTTTGGCATTTGCAAGCAGCATTGCCATTTGCAAACAGCATTGGCATTTTCAACAAATGCTGAAGAAAGTGTATGGTAGTATGGTGATACATAAATTTAAACCCAGTAATTTATCAAATTCCATATTCTACACAGTCCCAGTGTTCTCTGGATTCCTAAAGTATATATTTAAGATAATGTCATTAAAGCTGTATTTTTCATACCACATTTTCTACTAATAAGGAAAGATGGAAAAGCCAACATATTAACCAGAAACAAAAAAGGGGTTTGGAAAGCTACTTATCATATGATTCTTATTAACAAGAGAAGGCTTTACAAGGGCTGGATAAAAGTTTAAGAAGAGCAGGAGAAAATTAATGTGTAAAGTAAGCACAGTCATTAAAAAAATTACTTTTT
>JAOXJM010000001.1:43456514-43472345 GCA_026413425.1 Tringa solitaria
TAATTTCTGTGTAGCATTTATTTGAAAAGGAGATAAACTAAATAATCACTTTCTTATATAAATTATTGCCTTCACAGAATCAAAAGAGAAATGAACCCTTTGGCAGACATTCTTATTTCTGAGAAATTCAACTGAATCAATGACAGTGACTTATGCCATATCAATGGCCACTATTGGAACCACAGACCAAAGCCCTTCTCTATTACCCTTGTGTGACTACACGTGAGTATTAGCTACACAAGCTAAGTTTGCCCAACAGGTCCAACTGCCATCTCAGTTGCCCCTGCAGTTTAAAGTCAATGTGTGTCACTATTCCCTATCAGATATGAAGTGCTTTGTAAGACATTTTTGGCAACTAGAGCTGAAATCAACTTTGCGAGAATTACAAATGTTTTCAGTCACTCTGGTGTGTCTGTAACATGCTGGAAAGACTGTTAAATGAGAGCTTATATACGGCCTAATGATGGAAAGCTATACTCTCTCTCTGTCTCAATTTTTCTCTTTTATATACAGATATTTCCAGTAAATACCCATGAGTGTCTACAGTTTCTCATTGTTGCTTTGCATTAGAGACACAGCCTTAAGGTTTCAGAGAAAAGTGTTACAAATTTCTATTATTTTTTATGCCTAATTCTGATACTTTTTGTATCTAATCATATACTTGTTTAATCATGGGACCAATTTACTTACATCATCATTTTATGTTTATATATAGTCTGAATATGTAGCACACTCTTCCTATCAATGTGAAAAAATGGACATGAAAGAAAACATGAATTATCTTGGGAGAATAGACACTGAATGACAGGAATACAGAAATTACTGAAAAACATATATTCAAATCCCTTGGAAACATGGGCCATTTATTTTCATATGTAGTATAATAAATTTTTACATTTCATGCCTGTGTATTCGCTGTGGAATCTAGTATAAAAACAGGCTTATATATTCCAGTTCTCTAATTATTTTTGTCTCATTTAAATAACTAATTGTGTGAACATTATCTGAACTCTTTTTGAAATGCATTAATGGTTTGAAAATAATCCACTTATTCTCTCCCACATCTCTTCACATCTAGCTCTTTTTCATTATTATTTAATTGAATTTCCATTTTTCATCTTTAACAGTTCCTCACAGGAAACTGGAATAACAGTATTCAGATTGTGTAACTGATCATGTTATGCTTGCTTGATTAAATGTCATTCTAAATGTTTTTAGTATCACGTAGACACAAAGTTTTTACAACATTTCTAAGGATTTGGGGCAAGAAAGGCTATGAAAGTCCTATTTTAATTTAATTCTGTTGTATGTTTTTACTCCTTACTGTCAATACAAATTTCACTAATTATTTTAAAACTCCAAATGACAAGTCAATGTTCTGAAGTCCTGGTCCCATGCCCGGAGAAGTGAACTTGGATTTAATTGGATCATGAATGGGAGGGATTAGAGGAATGTGATACATTTTAGTTGGCTTGACTGACCGAAAGGACTGCTTTCTATTTAATAAACACTAGTGCTAAGAACAGATTATGCAACATAGTGTAACTAAATCATTTTAACTCAAGTATTCCAAACATTTTGAAATTGAAGAGGAGTTTTATTTTTTCACAGATGAAGTACAGTTACTTCAGAGAAGAAAGGGATGATTCAAAACATCTAGTACATTGTTTATAAAAAAAAAAAACTAATATCTTGATTGCAGATCCTATTTTCAAGAAGCTACTTCAGTGTAATTTTTCTAGCTTAACATTGGGAAAAAATTACTTTAGGAGTCTTATTTTACATTATCACACATTATTTTGAATTACAGGAATTCCATTTTTCCATAATTATTTGGTAGTACTTCAAGTTTTTCTGTGGCTGTTTTCAGTTTCTGTCTTAAGGCTGAGTAAAATGACACCAGTTAATGGACATAACCCAAAATAGCTTTAATACAACTCTATTGCTTGTCTGACTTATTTTTGACAGTGTGGGAAGACCACTTCAGGTGGGGATACAGAACATGACGGGAATGGTAAAGTCACCAGCAGACTCCATCATTTATATTTTCTGGCCTCAGGATCATCTCTCCGAGGTGCAAAATTCCTTTCTATATGTGTGTACAGTTGTGTGTGCAATACAATTATTTGATGTTGTTCACCCTTTCGAACAAAAAAGAACAGTCTGCAAATTACTGTACAGGAAAAAAAATCTCTTGTCCAAGCTCACAATAGCTACATGGCACCACAGTTCACCATGACACATGGCAATTAAAAGAGAACAACTTAAATTTCAAGGTCATTCATAATCCTTCCTCCAACAATGATAACATTCATATAGTGTGTGTTTTACTTAATTCTACAGTAAAATGGAAATTCAGGTTATAAATTGTTTATAGTATCTGACATATTCATTGATTCACTCCTTTTTCATGTCCAATAAGAAATTTGCGAATCTGTCACTACCTCTTGGTTTTTGGCTTGTTCACAAGTGAATAGAAGAAGGGAATAAATCAGTAACTGGAAGGTTGCATTCATCTTACAACCGCCTTACCTGTCAGCTTATTTAGAATGTAATTTATCTTTTTTTTTTTTCTTGACAGTTTTAAGAAAAGTGGGAGGGAACACAAGGGAGAGAGTATTAGAGAAACTGAACCTCAAAAGGGGAGAAAGTGTTTTATGTTACCTCCTGGTTAGCAGCAGCTAGTTCTTCTTCCAGTGCAGAGACTCTTTCTAAAGAAACCCTCAGTCGTTCCCTTACCTAGAAGAAAAATCAAAATATATGCAGTAACGTAATTCTATCAGTCTTTAAAGATTATATAATCTGCCATATGCACTAATGTATGCCTTGCCAGTCTGTTTGCAGGCATGTGTGTTGCAACCTTTCATGAGACATGCTGCGTAGTAAACATTTAAATCTACCTATAGGAAGACTTAACCCATGGAAATAGGTGTCAAACTTTAAATGCCATACAGCTGTTCCCTAGTTTGCCTATGATTTTATGGAATACACAGCAAATGCAAACATTCTAAGAACACATCAGGCATAAAAATAAAACATTCACAAACATCTTTTTCAAAGGATAAGGTAAAAAACATGTGTAGAAGTTTTAAGCCCACTCCATGGAAGATAACTCATCTGTTCATATTAATTGAATACAACAAATTAATTGAAAAAATAACTTGAGGCATTGTCTTCAGGCACACTTACAAAAGGTTTTTTTGTATCACCATGCAGTTTGTTTGGGTTTTGCAAAAAGTCATAAACAAGATATACTGATATAAGCAGAAAAGACTGCTGTGTTTGTACCACTTCTATAGATGACTCATTCTCTTCTAAGGATACCTATGATCTACTCTATTATTATTATTACTATTATAACTATTAATAAACATTTATTATTAAATAATAATAATAATTTAATACCTCTGAAGACATATTTACTGTTGCTTGAGTGCTCAGGCTCAGAGTCAACTCATGTATCAACAGGCAACATAAGCTGGAAATTAAGCCACCAGTCTTTCAATATGATCAAAGGCAAATCAATCCTGAAGTGATCCTTAGTTCTATGTGTAGGTGACTCATTTGACTATCAAGGAAGCCTATGACAGACATATCCTCTCCTAATCTACACAACTTCATTAGGCATTTCACATTAAATGACTACATCCTTGCTGATCAGTCAAAAGTTAGGATATACTTCTATCCCCATTCCAGCTACACTGCAGTAATGCTGTTTCAGCTGATGATCCAAGCATGTTTAAGGTTATCAGCAATGTTTCTAAACATATATAAAAATAATTTGAAATGTTATATTTACTCATTGTAAATTATTCATAATTTCTGTCTAATTTTATTTTTCATAAAAATAATCCACACTAAATGTATAATGCAGCAATTATTCTGGCTGTAGTTGAAAAACTTTGTTGAAATGGCTGATAAAATATTTCTTACTTCATATGCCTTTCCTTTTTCCTATTTTTAAAATCATATTCTGCTTGAAAAACAATAATATTTCTCCAGTTCTTCTACCAGCTTCCAAGGGATGCTCAATGACCTGTTTCCTTATCCAGATCGATGAAAAGTCCAAGCCAGTAAGAGTCCACTACCCAGTACTCGCATCTTTCCTCTCTCTACTCCTACCATGCTCTCTGCCTTCCCAGAGGTTTCCTGGATTCCTCTGGAGATCCCAAAACTCTCTTTCTGTCTCCAGCTTCTCTTCCCACCAACATTTCCACCTTTCACTAGCTCTCCACTATTAAAGTCTATGTCCTACCAGTGAGGGGTGTAGTCCTGTCTTCAAGAGGCCTGATTTCAATCTCTCTAAACACAGTGGGAGCTGGCAGACAACAATTTCTTAACGGAAATCTCAGTTTAGATGTAAAAAATACATGGAAAAGTAACAGTCATCTTTCTGGCTTTGGTCCTCCTGGCTGCAATTGCTGCTGAGGGACAAGATAATTGAGAGAAAATTCACAAGACAGCAGTTGTTAATAGCTAAAATGAAATGCAATGAGTTGGTAATTTTACTTTAAATTTTCATAAGTTTCCTGAAAGCTCCATGTATTCAAGCCTAAGTGTTTTATAAATGAGAATGCATGTTTAAAAAAATATGTTATAAGATGTCTAACACTGGCATTCACATTGAATAGTGTTAGAATTTGCAAACCAACTAGGCCACATTGCTGAGAACGTCAGAGCTCCACGAGCAGCTCAGGAATCAGAAAAATTATCCTTAAACTTTATACACTATGCCACTGTAGAACTGAATCCTAGTGGGCTTTATACAGACATTTTAAAGCTTGATAACAACACTCCCTGGAAATAATAGGCATTTTATTTCAAAGAAAATTTAGGAGACAGATTTTTCACATGACACTTCAGAAAAAATAGGTAGAAAATTAATGTCTTTACTTTGAATATCAAGCTATTATATTCAAATAATTTTTTTTTTAAATTGTTGGCCTATTGTCAGTAACAACATGGACCAGTGTGACACAGAGCAAGAGCTGGCAGTTGTTTGCCTTTGCCTTGCCTTGTATGTACACAGTTAATGCACTGCTTTTTTTATAATGACCTAACCAAAATTGCTATCTGATGGCCCTTATTTGTTGTTAAAGGAACTGAAAGCAACTCTGCCTTGGCACAGAAAACTTCTTTTTTCCTTTCATCTGGTGCGTGAACAACTAATTCAGATTCCCATTTGCCATGGTGACACTGGAAATGTTGCAAATAATTCTTCATATTCAACCACAAACATAGAAGCTGTTGAAGTTAAGGGAAGTCTTTGGTTCTATCAGTGAAAAAGAGGAAAAGGGCTACATCAGCCCTCTGTTTTGAAGGAGAAATCTGCTCTGGTTTACAGCCCAGAAACTGTAACTTTATTTCTCACTTTAAATTTCTTTCTCAGTCTTCAATTGATTTCAAAATAAACTTAAGGAAGAACAGAAAAGCTGAATAAAGATTTCAGGTTTGGTCATTCACATTCCAGGAAAGAATATGGGCTAAAAAAGCCATACTAACATATATGGTATACATATATTCTGAAAACTATTTTATTCAGCAATATTTACCAGTTAGCAATTGTATTAATGTTTTCCTGAACTTTTTAAGTTCATATTGAATAACATTTGAATCCAAATATGGCACAACAGTCAAATCCTCTGAAAAACCATACAAAAATATATTGCAAAGAATTTTGTATTGGATTCCTTCTTCAAATTTATGTTACAGCAAACAAAACAAACAGAACCATCCTTATTTCTGAGAGGTGCAGGACAGGATATTGCTCCTATTCACTACCTTGTTAGAGAAAAAGGAGATGGAAAAAAGTCAAACTATTTTTACCTGAAAAATTGGGTTTTTTTCCATAAGATGAATGCAAATTAATGATTAGAATTGTTTGGGTTTTTTTTTTTCTGTAAGTCAAAGACAGCAAATAACTCTACTTCATAGAAGTAAGCTTTATCTAGTGAGATGGTGTTTATCACTTCAGAAATAATGTCCTCCTTAAAGTTCATATAGTCCTTCAATGTACTTCTTGGGCACTGGATAAAGCTTTACTAAATAAGGTTTCACAAAGTAAGACTAATCAGATGTCACCTGATCTATCAGAACATTCTATAATATGCATTTTTAAAGGACAGATTCCCATCAGAGTGCCACAGACACAGCAGAAAAGGGTTGCTCTCTCCATTAGAGGGTGTATCCGATACGTGCCCAGATGACTGGGTATTCCTCTGGCTTTTAAATGCAACGACATTATCTTGAAATGTAACATAGACAATGTCATGTTAGCACTGCTGTCGGTGCAAAATATCACCCATCTTTCTCTGTCTCCTAGCAACTGCTTCCCACTTTTTTCCTTGCTGTCAAATTCTTTCTTCTTTCTCTCCAGATCTGCAGCCCACAAAGAGCTTTTAAAAAAACACTTGTGCATGCTAGAATTGAATCACTTTTTTTTTCCTGAACAATCTATTGAATAAAAGCTCTCCTAGCTACCTGCTAATGAATAAAAAGATAGTGATAATGTTGACATGAATAGGTTGTTCTTATTTGCAAGAATATTAGGTATACTTTTCTGCCATCAATTAATTTTAAGAGAACCAGCGTTTTTTTAATCTTTCATAGGACAATAACACCTGATAGTCGCTTTACTCTGTGAAGACCAACTGGACACTTTTTTAAAAAAATAAGTTTGGAGATGTTGCTTCAAACAGTTTCTTTTTTCCAAATGAATATTGCTCATTGTTTGTGACACATAACCTTACCTTGCACTTAGAAAAAATGATCACTGAATTTAACTTTGAACATGAAGAAAATCTGGAATTGGTAGCAGAACTGCCTATGGATTGTGTTTCCAGATTTCTAAAAATTTTAGCATAATTAGATACATAAAGTTGTTTGAAAATATGTATAGCTTCTGTCAAATTAAATTTCTAAATAATAATAATAATAATACAGTTAGTACAGTATCAATTTAATTTGCTGTGACATGGCTTACCCAAGGAGACACAATGAGATTTCTTTGAGAGACACATCAAATAGTATAGTAAATATTTACAAAATAAATTAACTGTTCCATTACCCCATGCCCTAAAATGAAAATTCTCACAAAATATACTATGACTATGCAAGATCAGACCATGAAGACTGTTGTTTGGCACAACTAGGATCTCATATGGTAATGGTATAAGAATAAAAACATCCTCTTACTACCTTCTACTCACTAAGATGTACCTATTGGGCTCAGCCAAACAGGACTGGCTCTCTAGCATGGGAAGCTCATGAGTTTTCATTTTACAAGCAGTGAAAAGATGATGAAGGAGCTGTCAGACACTGAAATAATTGTCAATTACAGTCATGCTTTCTTTGAATAATGCAATCATGGCCATGATCCCTCTGTGGTGGTTTATTTTTTGGACAAAAGGTAAAGGCAAAGCCCAGACTTCATGTAATATATAAAGAGAATATAGGCTATTTGAAATAAGGTATCATTCCTAGTTCTCCTTATACTTCAACAGATCTCCCTGTCTTGGTACCCTGAATTGGTACGTTTTGTTTTCCATCTTCCAGACTGTTTTGTATTTTTCCTTGCATTTAGTTATAGTAATGAGGACATTTTTGTAGTTCTTGTACTGTGTAGACAGCAATCCTTGCATGACCAGCCAAGTTTTGTGGCAGAGCTTGTTACAACACCTTGAGATGTTTTAGTGTAGGAAGTGAAAACATGAAAGAAATTTGCATTTAGGAAGAATGTGAATAACTTCTTGGATTTTTGTTTAGAAGGCAAATATTTTGATGGAAAGATCTTTTGTTTTTTCAATGAGGTAAGAGCTAAATTCTTGGTTTCATTGACAACATTATGTGAAGAAAAAAATTAAAGAAGAGTTTCCATTATTGATTTGCAAAGGGTGATGATATATTTTCAATGCACTTATGACAGTTTTAATTACTCTTTATCCACTAACCTACTTCATTTTTGGTTGCATTTTCTGATGGGGCAGTATTTGTTTCCTGTGACATAAGTATACCCTATACCATGGACTTTTGCCTCAATATTTACTGCAAAGTTCTTCCGTTAGGCCTCTCTGAGCATAGCAGCTGAGACTGTGGAAGTAAGCATAACCCACAAGACAGGAGGACAAGACATATATAAGTCAAAGGGAATAAACTGGCTGCATCCAAGGGTGTTAAGAGACTTGATTAACTCATCATAGTGAGGCCTTTTTCATCTTTCAAAGGTAATGGCAGTCAGGAAAGATTCCTGCTGAGTGGAAAAGCCACAAATGTTGTTTCATCCATCATAAAAGGCAGGAATTATCCTGGGAAGATCCGGGGAAGTACAAGCTGGCCAGTGTTGGAAAGGTTATGAAGCAAATCTTTCTGGAAGCCACTTTCAGGCACATAAAAAACAAGATAGTGATTGGCAAGAGCCAGTATGACTTTGCCAAAGGCCATTGACATCTGGCTAACCTTATTGCCTCATGTGATGACTGGGTCTGTGGATGAGGGAAGAATAGTGAATGTTTTTTACTTTGTCTTTATCAAGGCTTTCTGCAAGATATTCTATTTTCTCCCAGAAAAAGTGGGTAAGATATGAATTGGATAAGTGGATTATAGACTGTATAGAACATTGGCTGGACTGCAGGGCTCAGAGATTAATGATCAGTGACACAAAGTCCAAGTGGCATCCCATTACTATGAATGGAATAACCCCACGCAACAGGACAGGCTTGAGAAAGAAAAAGCGGTCTTGCAGAAAAGACCTAGGGGTGAATAAGGCCAGACACACAGTTCAGTCAGCAGGTTTAAGCAAAAGATTATTCCCCTCTGGACTTTTGAGACTGCATCTGGTTTTGACCTCCTCAGTACAAGAAAGACACTGAGAGACTTCAATGAAGGCCCACCAAGTTGGTAATGGGCTGGAGCACATGGCATATGGGAAGTGGCTGAGAGAGCTCGGTCTCATCAAACTTAAGAAGGGAAGGCTCAGGGGAGACCTTATTGCTGTCTACTACTAGCTAACCAGAAGACGTGGAGAAAACAAAGGCAGCTTCTTCTTGGAGATGAAGAGTGACAGGACAAAAGGGAACAGGTGCAAGACTCAACAATGGAAATTCCAGCAAGGTATTATGGAAAAAATTATAATGAGAGTATGAATATATCCCTGTAGTTATTCAGAAGTTTATTACACAGGACCCCAAGCAACCTGAAACAGCTGGCCCTGCTTTGAACAGGTTGGGGCAGATGTCCTGTAGGACGTCCAACCTACATTATTCTACTAATTTCTGAATAACTTCAACAAATTTTCATAAGTGGATTAATACCTTATTTCTGAAGGGTCTGAAACAAATCTGACATATCATATTTCTGTCAAAGAAAGGGTGGAATAGATGACCTACATGCCATGAAGGTTTTTTAGTGCATTTGGATGTAGGCAGTCTTTTTTACTTCCTTTTTTAAAAAATAAATATCCCAATAATGCTGACAATGTTTGGAATAATGTTATAGCATTGTACTATCAGATATCTGGTTGATATATAAAACGTCTTTGATCCAAACCTTCTAAAGAAAGAGACTGTAACATAAACACATAATTTTATACAGGATTTGTATGTGAAAATAATTGTATTAGGTTTATAACAATTTATTTTAAAATAATTTATTGAGCCGTTTCCTTGGTTGATCTTGGAATGCTTTATAATAAAATATGATTTATTATAACAAAATAAAAAAGGTTCAAGGCATAGATGAATAGCATATAGGAAAAAGTAATTTTGGCCAACCAATTTGAAAACTTGTTTTATAATGTAACAAATTCCCTGTTAATACAACTGCATATGGCTGATTTTTATACACTGATAATTATTATTACCACTGGGACAGAGACCCACCACATACATAGATGTGTACCTATGTCTCTCCAAAATTTTTAAATGAACACTGATTTTAACCTATTACATTAAAAAAAAAAAATAAAAAAAGAGTTTTCAAGAATATAGGTTGCAATTTTGTGTCTTGCTTCAGTCTAATTCTGTACAATAATTTTCAAAATGAGATGTAAAATACGCCTCTTGGTACCTAAACACTAAAACATTCACAAAAGAAAATGTGTGAGAAGTACATAACCACTGCATAATCAAAATCTATTTAAAGTTTAGATCTTATTATTTCTCATAGCTACCCAACAGTGTCAAAAAGTATAAAAGCAGAACAGGTCCCTACTCTCTTTATAGTTTTATCAATGTTTAAAGTGTTAGATAAAAGATCAAAGCTCAGACCATAAAACTTATCAATCCTCAAAAGATATTTTTAATAATACATGGTTTCATAAGTCTTTATGACATCCAAAATCTTATTACAATTAACATTTTACAGTGGCTAGAAGTGATTATATTCCCTTTTCCAGATTTTCTTTAAATATGCTTTTATGATATATAACTGAATAGAAGATATAACTACAGAGATACACCTAAACACAAAATAAATTTTAATTTGGTATATACTTGGTAAAGTAATTTAAGTTTGAACCTGATAGTTAACCCAGCGTGCTCATAAGAAACAGTATTTCAGACCCTTATTACCAATGAAACATAAACATTACTATATAACTACAGTTACCCTTTTCATAAAGCTGTTTCTTTTAATAGTTCCTTAACTTTCTGAGTATATTTCTGAATGTAAAGATGTTAAATTTATTACCGTGAGACCAGTGAATTAGTTCTGCATGAATGTCATCATTGTGGTCGGAATAGAGTTAGCTTTTTTATTAGCAGCTGGTATAGTGCTATGTTTTGGTTTTGGGATGAGAAATAGTTTTGATAGAATACTAGTGGTATTAGTTGCTAGGTGGTCAAGGCCTTTTCTGCTCCTCACTTTGCCCTGCCACTAGGCTGAGTAGGCTGGGGGTGCACAAGAAGTTGGGAGGGGATACAGCAGGGACAGCTGATCCCAACTGACCAAAGGGCTATTCCACACTGTGTTGCGTCATGCTCAGCATATACAGCTGGGGGAAGGTGAAGGAAGAGGAGGATGTTTGGACTCTCACATATGTGTTTCACCTCTCACATAACCATTACGCGTGATGGAGCCCCACTTTCCTGTAGAGGGCTGAACACCTGCCTGACAATGGGAAGCACTGAATGAATTTCTTGTTTTGTTTCGCTTGTGTGTGTGGCTTTTGCTTTACCTATTAAACTGTCTTTATCTCAACCCACAAGTTTTTTCTCACTTTTACCCTTCTGATTCTCTCCCCCATTGCAACTGGTGCAAGTGAGCGAGCAGGTCCATGGTTCTATCTGCGAGCTCAGGTTAATCCACGACACAAGACAGCTCAGCAGTTTCAGGTGCTGCGCTGCACAATGCTCTGCTTACCTGACCATCTCAAACAGAGAAGCAACTCAGCTGCAGTGATGCTCCCAAGAAATTTGCCAAGACAGACCCCACAAAGAACTATGTTCTTTGCTTGTGAGCAATAGTTCTCACGTGCTCCCTACATGTTTAGTTTTGAGACACTTACTAATGACTCAGATACATCATCTTCTGAGCATATTGTTTAGAGACATTAACTGGATTTCTGAATTCTTGTAAAGCTCAAGGTGATACCTCATAGTTGCACAAAGTTTCATTCATACAACGGAGTCTTTCCAGCACAGGAATGCAGTGGAAAGACACCCTAATTAGCATGGTTATATGCAGTTATCATTACCTCTGATAACAAAGGCTCTACTACTCATTTTAGGTTACCCGACTTGTAAGCACTTGTACTGTGCTTATGTAGTAAATGCTAAAGACATCTCCGAAACTTAGGAGGTTTCCCTTCTAAAAATTTTTAAGAGGCAAGTTCCTTTATGTAGTTAGGAACATCTCATTTTGCTTTTTTACTCAGTGTGTTTTTAGAATTTCAGATACCTACATTTTCTCAGCAATAACATAAAAGCATACCATACAAACAATAAATTCCATCGTGTCATGTTTATTTAGTGCTAAATAGGAGAAGCATATCTGGTAGAGGGTGAGATTTGCTTATTTTGAAAAGTCAGTACTATTGTCTACAAAAGATAGCTGAAGTGACCTGAAGTGCATTACAGCTATTGGTCATATATTTTTATGGATTTCTCTAGACACATGTAAATGCTGCAAGTACAGGACGTATTCCAAGAAGTTAATAAACAATACTTTTACTTTGCTGCATCATAAAGCACAGGTAAGTAACTTAAAGAGTGTACTTAGTAAGCTTTTTTTCCATACTGTACCTTTTCATCCAAAGCCTTGTGGTGCTCAAACAGAGATTTCAGAGCTTTGAGGACCTCAACTTCACTGGAAACTCCTGAGGGAGACTGTGCTTGCCGTTTCACCACTGTCATCCTCAGTGATCTTTCGTGTCTTGAGACAAGGCACTCCAAATGCTCCAGTAACAGCTATTGGATTTGATATAAAAAGTTATTAATTTTTGTGCACCTAAATGCCATGGAAATTCTAACTACAAAGTGCTTTGTGCCAAATGGCAATTTTCTTGGCAACATCATTGTGAGAGAAATTATTGACAATATTTCATGGTTCTAAATCAGATGGAATAAATAGAAAAATAGGAAATCTACTCATGATTCCACTTAAAACTCTGCTATGAAAAGCGAGAAGAGCAATCAATGTTAACACGTTAAGAATTGAAATGACTCCACACAGTTAAAGAAAGGAGGGTATTTTCACCATTTCTGCATTCAAGTGATGGCCCATATTTGTCAAAAGCAAACAAGCAAGAAATTTACAAGCTTTGTCATCTCATCCCTGTAGGGCTGACAGCAGATCTAGGTGGATTTTTAATTATTTGAGGCAGTCCAAAGTAACAGGCAAATTTGAAGAGACCTCTTCATCACAGAGGCATCAGGAACTCAGAACAAGGATGTGATAAAGCTGTAACTCAGATGAGATCAGAATAGCTTCCAAATACTTACAGAGTATTTCTGTTCATAGCAGTACTTAAACACACAGTTAACTGTTAAATAGAAGTGAAATTCTAAATTTTGGTCTAAATTCAAATATTTTTGTGATTTTTCTAGGCCACCTAGTTAATTAGAAGATAGCTGGAAGAAAGCAAGTCAACAGTTGATTTTTAACGCTATAGTCTACTCTCTGCCCCACCTCTCAAAAGAGACCATGTGGCTGCAACATTTCCTTCTCTCTGTAGCTGGACTCTGCCCCACTCCGTAGCCCTGGGGTAGCCAGAATCTGATTGAACTATGCTGTGCACATACATTTCTCCACGCTCAGTTGCACTTGCTGGCTGATCCTGTTAGAGCCTGGCTCATTCTGCTCTGTTGTCTGTCTTGTTTACCTGTATATATGCAGAAACTTTTCAATGTATCATAGCTACCTCTGGAACATTCTAAATCTGGTCAAAATGCTATGAAATTCTGGGGAAATTGGGGGAAAAAAAGGAATATGTCGAACCACAACTGAGCTTTTAGCATGGCCAGCTAAAAGCTCGGTTGTGTTTTGACATATTCCTTTTTTTTTTTTTTTTGCCTAACACTGAGCAAATCTATTGTATTTGATGCCCTACTATCATAAACAATTTATCTCCCAGACAAACAGTGTGATGACTGGAAAGGAGGATTCTGAGAGCCTGTATACAAGTCTTTGCTAGAAGAGAAAATGAGAAAATTTGGTTTAGGAGAGAATAAAAATGATGGTGACACAGAATTATTGATATGGAAAAACTTTAATGATAGCAGCATTTACACAGAACATATAGCAGAGAGACAAATAAGGAACACAGGGAAAAAAAAGGAATATAGACCCAATACCGTTTTGAACTGGTGTAGACAGACAGCCTCAACAATGAATTTGAAGTCAGCACATAGAGAAAAAAACCAAAACCCTATTAAGTAAAGGGAGAGTGTAATTTGAAGAGACTGATGAAGAAAAAATGGCCAAAAAAATGGCGGATGGAAAAACCCAGTTAAATAAGGTTCCAAGTATGAGAAAAGAGAGTAGAATGGTGGGAACCCAGAATTTCCAGTGGGGTGAACACGGAAGAGTTTACTATGTGGGATGAACAGTGCAGCACCCTAGCCCTTTGTACAGCAGCAGATAATATATTTGACTTTAAGTTAAATTACTGCCATGTTAGAAACATGTATAATAGAAAAAACTAAAACAAATGAAAGCCATCCATTTTATACACATAAAAGCTAATTTTGCCTTTAGCTTAGAATCACTATTTTAGAGGTTACAAAACCATATTTCAATGTCTGCTTATATTTCATAGTCATTAAATAAATCCAGTGCAAAATATTGTTGCCTATTTGACTGCATAAAGAATGATGACTTGACATCACAGCTAAGTGTTGAAATACTTGTGGAGAATTACTGCAGTACTTGTGAACATTTCACGCTTTTGCTTTCTGTTCTTATTCACTCAAGCTAGCCCATTTGCAGTGGTTCATTTTTCTGGAAACTACCTCTGAACATTGGGATTTTCCTTACTGTCAGCCCTAAGAATGCTCATTAAAGCATGTTGACGTAGGTTTCTGGCTTGTAAAAATTTCTTATTTTTACTTTCAACAAAAAAGTCAACTTTATTTCTCCACAAATTCTGTGAGCACTGTTTACAGTAAAAACAGCTGAGCAGAGACTATTATTATTAGTCAGGTCCCCCAGTGCCACACTACTCCCAGCCATGCTGAGAGCGAAGTACAAACCAAGGGTGGGAACATCTGACTGTGGCTGAGCACCTGATGGCAAATCCTTGTCCCCTGCTCTGCTGAAATGGTACTGCCACTTTATCCATCTTTGCCCCAACTACAGTTATATTTAAAAAAAAAGAGTAATAGATCTTCCCTACTTCCCTTGGAAGAGCAAATATAACCACTGACAGAACCATGAAGTGTCCCATTACTACAATGATCGGGAAAGGGACACATAAACATATAAAAAAGATAATAGTGTGTCCAAGCAATGTTTAACAACTGAAGGAAATCACAATATCTTGTGGGCATGGGAGCACGCTGAGGACTTCCCCCTGCTATATAATTCAAGAATTACTATTCCAAATATTTATGAGAACACCACAAGACTTCCTGTCAAAATAACATTGTAATAATATTGATAGTTCATTAAAACTACAAAAGAATTGTTAGAAACAGCTTTCGGTATTTTCGTATGTTCCAATTAAACTCTGGAATTAATCAAGATCATGTGCTGCTGCGTGCTTTCTGCTCCCTCATGCTGCTGTCAAGCTGCTACAGTTGTCAAGCATTCAGAGGGACAGGTAGCTTGCAGAGAAAAGAAGATCAACAGCAGCAGGCAGGACAGAATCACTCACACATCATTGCTATGCTCTTCCTACTGGAAAGCATAAGCTTGACAATGAATTATGAAATAACCTGACAAGTGAATTTTACTCTTATGCTGGGCAAATTTTAGGATGCTCAAGATGCCATGCTGATAAATGTATCTTAGCTAAATGGGATGAAAGATTCTGGAGCTCTGGACTCTTCATGAGCATAAGAATGTTTAAAAATAATAATTTAAAGACGGAAAAATGCTGTAGTGCATATTTAGAGAGTGAATGAAACATGTCTAAAATGTTAATTAGAAAAAAATCAACAAGAGTAGAGAAATTTTTTAGAATACACCCAGCTTCAGCTTCCTGTATGTCTCAAGTCACTTCCAAAGCACTTACGGAAGTGATCAATTTCTATGAAATGGAAATGGATGGTTGAATTTAATGTTTATAACTTTATATAACTATATCAGTGTAGGTTACCACCTACCTATATTATACTATACCATTATTACTACATGGACACTGATTTACATATGGAAAATGAAAGAAGTTAAAACCTT
>JAOXJM010000001.1:43472392-43517086 GCA_026413425.1 Tringa solitaria
GTAGAGTTTGTATTACTATAGGACTTGGATTTTAATCAATATAAAATATTTTAACTTTATTTTCAATAAACCTGTTTGTAAAAAAAAACCCACACAAGTTCAGAGCAGGATAATAAATGGAGAAATTAAAGAATCAGAAGAGGGTGATGGAGAGAAAAGGAGAGCATAAATAATGGAATACAGGGGAAAAATATAAAAGATGAGGGATTTACTAAAATGAGACAGACTTCGCTTAAGGGATTCCTTAGGGGAATGGGGCAGCCCACTAAGAAGAAAACTCTCTTTTGAGGTCCAGCTTAAAATTTCTCACCAGCATAAACAAAATTGAATTTCTTTTCAGTCTACATTAGAATGCACATTGTTCAGTGAATCTCCATCTCTGGTGCAAGCTAAGAAGACAAGTAAAATAAGCAGACATGTGTTTGAAGATATTGTCTAAAACCAGTCATAAAATCAGTCATTTTCTTCAGCATTTTTCCACAGTAGTGGAAGCCGTTTTGTACCCGTGGTCAGCTGGGGTGACCTCAAATAGTTTTACTGGTAAGTTACTGGTGAAAATCTTTCTTTGAACAAACAAAATGTTTTTCATGTCTGTCTTTCTGTACATTCAAGACAGAAAAGAAAATACTTGCAACCTAAAACTCTAATGGAAACACACACATGTGAAGGAAAAGTATAAAAGAAAATATAATAATTGGCACAGTGATACAAAGTAATAGAAATGAAGAAAAGGGGTTCATTTGAGAATAATGAATACAAATATAATAACTATTGGATTATAGAGTGTCTGAAAATATAGGTATTTAATTACTGTATATTACATTTACTATCTATTGTCTCCCTGTTTTCTGTGACAGAAGTCTTATTTTAAAGAAGAAACATGAGTCTAGAAGATTGATCATAATATTGAGGCAAAAATAATGAAAATAACTGCTATTTACATTCGTGAAATATTGTTTTTGCCTTAACTTTAGGAAACAGTTATATTTATTTTCATGTCTACAATGCGTTCAGACTGTAAGAACTAATGTTAACACATCTAAAAATACAATAGAGTGCCCAATTTAGTTTCAGCACCTATCAAACTCATATAAGTAAAAGGACCTCTAAGAAAATGAGCTAAATAAAGGACTTAAACCCATACTTTAAAAGATATTCTTGAAGTTTTTCAACACAATAAAAGGGAAATTTAATCATAAAATGTAGGTTTAAGTTCTGATCTATGGGTATTATGAAACTGCAATGCCTAAATGAAGATGTTTCATAAACCACTCACTAAGGAATTGAGACAATAAAACATGAATAAAATTAAACCTGTCAGCCTTGTTCACTTTAATAAATGCTGCAGCTCCTGAGGTACTAAGTAAAAGAAATATGATAACACCATATTTTTGACTGTTGTTTCATTCATGAACAGAGGTTTAATGTTTCTTTTTCTTTTTTTTTTTTAAACTGCTTGAATGAAAATATTTCTGTGAAATATTATTTCAGTAACATTTTATGCTATATACAAAAAGCATATGTATGTGTCTGAGTTTTTTTGCTGTAGTGAAAAAAGTATAATCAGATGAATCCATATCAGTATTGTAATACATTTTTTGTTTGAGCTGCCAAATCAAACCCCAAATTTTACTCATAAACATATTCTAATTTAACAAGTTAATTCTACAAAATTTTTCTACTTTTAAACAATACAGATTAAGACAAAAAAAAATTAAATTTTAATTTAAACTTAGCACAACCAAATTAGTGTTATTTTATAATTTCCATTAAATAACATGTTAGATCACACTGACGTGTTCCAGCTTCAGAAAAGATGTTGTCTTTCCACAGGCTATAGGTGATCCTTCTAGCTAGAGAATATCCAGAGAAATAACTGTACTAGTTTCTGTTAAGGTTTTTTGAATATATTTTCAAAGTCCCATGCAACTATTTTCCAGAGAGAACCTGTTTGTCTTCCTCTCAGCAAAGCCACACCAATCAATACATAAACATATCTTCCTGAGTTTTCTATTTTGCCTCGCATGTTGACAGATTAAGTTGTCAGCTAAGTTTTTGACATGAAAATATTTCTACCGTAATATGTCAGAAAAAGCTAATTACTGTAGGCAGTAAAAATACATATTCAACAGCAAAAAGTCAGTAGGAAACTTTGCTTAAGAATGCTGCTATGAGGATTGAGTAGGAAGTTGATTAAATATTGGGGTAAGGTATTTTGCCCAAGACCTGAACTGCATGAGTCCCAGAGAATGTAATTCCATCATGGTCTGTCTCTAATACATGTTACTGTCAGGGTCTGCAACTGCAACACAGAGTAACAAATCAGGATGTGTGTTGTTGTTTTGGGGGGTGGGTGTGAGTGTTGTTTATTTGTTTGCGTGGAGATTGGCAAAAACTGTATGAGGCTGTTGACAAGAAAGAAAGAAACAAATAGGTGTGGGTCTAGAATAAAAAAACCTACCAGTCAGGCATTACCGAAAATGTAGAAGGAAGCTAGAAGGCTAGTGTGTACTCAGAATCTGACAGAGTTGCCACTTCTATTTCTTCTTGCTCATTTTTAGTTTGAAGAACAGTATCTTTAAGCTGTTACCCAAGGGAGATAAAAGGCTGGATTGAAAAATTCAGAAACAGCCATCTGAGAATTTAAAATTGAGCCTCTTTATTTAAAAGTAGTAGGAAGTGCTACTTGGGAGAAAAGCTGTAGTAGTTCCACTACATGTGGTTATGCAAGAATGTGTCCTGGAAGGGCAGGTAAGCCTTGCTAGCACAGCCAAGCTAGAGCTGGGTTAACTGTGAATACTACTGGGATGGAAGAAAGAAGCATTAGTTGGACTAACTCTATAACTTCTATTAGAAGAGGCATTTAATCTCCTCATTGCAAAAGTCTATCAGTAGTCCTCCAAATATTATTACTTTATTAGAATCTTTGCTTAGTTAACTCTTTTTTACAAAATATCCATGCTGTTTTGCGTTAGTAACAGAGTAAATCTGAGTTTGCAGAAATGCCTCTTTATAGGCAATGCCTTTTCAATGAATGTTGCCAGAAATCTCATCACTAGTGCGTCATTGAGACTGTATTCTGAAGACAACAGCTTTGTATCTAAAATGCTGGTCTTTTCTTATAAAAGGCATTTACAGCAGTATAGCATTTACAGAAGACAGCATGACTATTACAGCAAACTCTGGCAACTAATGTAGTATATAGCAGCTTAGAGCCTGGCAAGAACATATATATGACATGATGGAGAGATGACTTATTCATGAAAGTGCTAGAGGCCAGGGTAAGGCATGTCTCTGAATTTTTCTCTCTCTCTTTCCCCATTAATACTTGGAGTATATCTTCCCGTACTGTAACATCTGCATTTCCTGTTCTTTTTTCATAGTTTAAATCTTTTAATCTCCAATGCCTAGCTTTGTCCTCATTTGGAAAAAACACTGGCAGAATTTACTTTGAACTGCAAGGACTTCTCACAAGAATTATGTTGCTCTATAACTCTCATTCATTGGTATTAGTTGTCCTGAAAAATCTCTTACCAATTTTTCTTTCACATAACACCAGAAAGAATGGATTATCTTTAAACTCCTTGGTTTGCACAGAAAATGCCTATGACAGAGCTCAGTGACTTAGGTGACGGCTTTCCTCTCACAGTCATTTGGCAAGTGACTATCTTTGGCTACTTGGCTGTCTTGGGATTTTTGCTAGTCTGCACTACTTATATCAGATCCACAGTAAGTGTTGATACACTCTAGTTTTAATATACCAAAATTGGTGCTCAATGGGCTTTGCAGGGAAATGTGCTAAGTAGTTTTATGCGCATACTTATAAAAACTTAGGACAATTGAGAAGAAGACATGGCAAATTTAGTTTAAATGGTATTTTTTCTGTAAAGAAATCTAAATGGATTTAGGTTCTGTGTAGGAATGGGCATATCTAGATTAATGAATAGGTGAAATTGAGTGTATATTTTAACTACATCTGTGTATTCAAAACTTTGTTCTGGAAATTAACACAACATATTCTTTATTCTATGTTATTTATTTTCTAAATTGACTTCCCTATTTTTACCTTAAATACTAAAATAACTGATACACGTAGAAGTTACTGACAATTTAAGCAGCTTTAGAAAGTCTTCAGGTTCGTAGTTGAGACCGTTTGCCAAACTTAAAGAATGCAGTGCAATTCCTATGTGCTTCTACGCTAATTAATTTTAATTTTGTGGCAGTCATTTTGAACTGTCTAGAATGTTTGAGAGTCGTGGGAGGAAACGTATGTCTCACCTCTGTCTCCCATCACATTTCTCAAACCCATTTTGACTTCTGTGCTAAATGTGATCATCTCCTGCACCTCGAACCTAGCACGGAAGTACGTGCTTCTTTGTAGGCATCTGTATCATCTGTCCTTCCTTGGATTTCTGAAGTCTATGGCACCCTAGTACTATGGCTGGGCAGAAGAAAGAAGGGAGAAAAACCCTCAGTTCTTTTGTCATGTGCATTATTAGATTTCCTTCAGAATGCAAATAAACTGACCAAGGAAAGATGAGCAGCCAAAGAGCTATTCTTTTAGTGAGAGGAAGAAAACAGGAAGAGTTACTCAGATCACAGAAGAATGAAATACGGCTTTGGTAAAACATCCTTGTGCTCAGCCTCCCTGAAATCTATTTCATATGTTCATTACCAGCCTGACTCCTGTTTGATCTGAGACTATTCTATCACTTTTCTCACACCTTTCCACACCTCATAAAGCCTTCTCTGCTCCGCTCTTTCATTCTGCCTTTGCCCAGGCATTTGCATGTAAAAATTATTTTATTCTGAAAACTATTTACATGCCATTTAAGAATTTTCAGAAGGTGGTGTCCCATATTCTTTTTCCCAGACTGAATTACATTTTCTGATTGAAATAGAACATGGTAAATTTAAGGGTGAAATCTTGTCCTCACTCAGCTGTATAACAAATGACATTTACTTCAAGGGTCACATGGCTGCATCTAGACTAAACAACAGACTGACTGTGATACGTGTGGCAGCCTTCATCTCATCCTTATTCAGATCAAATACAAGGCACAGGGCAAAGCTGGGTCTGTTGTAACCTTGCCTTTTACCTTGATAAGAGATGAGGATATGTGCAGGCTACTTAGGCAGGCCCTGGGGTTTGGAATGTTGCATGGGTCCCTTGCTTTAGAAAACATTTAAACTGTTATATACAAAATATGCTATTTTTGCAATATATTTTAGTAACAAAT
This sequence comes from Tringa solitaria, assembly GCA_026413425.1. NCBI lineage: Eukaryota > Metazoa > Chordata > Aves > Charadriiformes > Scolopacidae > Tringa > Tringa solitaria. The sequence continues at coordinate 43,477,633 of JAOXJM010000001.1, forward strand.
ACACTCATTTCCTACAGCACTCTGTGTGGTAGATATGTCCTGTTACTTAGAACCTTACGAGACTCATGTAAAAGGCTGGAATTTTGTCTTCTTATTTATACAAATTAAGATCTAAATTTATATATATGTTTATTCCTCCTGCTTTACACGTACATGATATCCAGGAAAGGTCTGCTGTGTACTTACTCTTGTGTTGTTTCTTTCTGCTTTCAGTTCTGAAATCTCCTCCTCTTTTTCAAGCAGCTGTTCCCTGCATGCATTTAGTTCTTTAGTCAGTGCAGCAAATTCCTGTGGAATAAAAATATATATGAAGGTACTCAAGATGTAAGCACTAGAATAATCAAACTCATATGCATTCTCAAGTTTGATGACTTTAATAATATTTAGAAATCATCAACACAAACTAAAATAGTGTATCAGCATCTATCAAAACATTTTAAAGTCTGGCATATTTAATAAAAAGCATCTATGGAAAACACTGATTTAAGTTTACAAACAAAAGAAGGTTCCAGATGATGGTAACCTTCCCATACATAAGCTCAGAGAACCAGACCAGAAGAACAACAGAACTGGCCAATTTCATAGCAACAGAGACACACATAATGAAGTTAAACTCAACATATCCATCTAGCAAGTGGTCTTGCCACTCTGTAAAGCAGCTATTGCAATATAGCATGGGAGAAAAAAGTTGAAATATTCACTGATCAAAATCTGCTGAATATCAGATCAACATAAGTAATATGTGCGTTGAGAAAAAAATACCTTCATTATTTTTACTTGATACCTGAATTTAACTATTAAAATGTATTTGGCTTTTATAGTGAAAAGCTGTCATGAGTCAGAGCAATATTTTTGGAGTGAGTTTCTTATGTAATAACAATAGAAAGTGAAACTGGATTTTAAGTTGCTCCTGATGTTAAGATTTACACATGTAACTAATAGTTTTTCTGAAAAACATTTTTCAGTTGTCAAAATTCCTATCAGAATGTCTTGATTTTACTACTGCTGTTACTCTTCAACAATATACATAAATTATTGCCTATGCAAAGGGCAGTCACAGATTTATCATTCATTTCAATAATGAAAAGGTTTCACTCCACAGGTGTTTATTTTTGACAGGCACAACATAGACTAAACTCCAATTTAATTTTACCCTTTACAGCAAAAAGACGCTACATGTCTCACAATAACAGTAAGGGAAAGGATGAAAAGCCTTTAAAATTTGTGTTCATGTGTCAGAATAAAAGATATCTTGATGCACAGCATCTCTGCTTAACAAACGTATACACATATTTTAAAATATTAAGTTAATTTTAGTTTGACCAAAATAGTCAGTGACTAAAAGCACCCACAAGCAGCCAGAGTTGAACTGAAGTCATTCCTAAATCCCCTCCTCCCCCTGCAAAGAAAACAATTTAAGAAAAAAACATGTCCAGGTGGTTTATCTTATCAGCCAGCAGGATGAAGCTGGACTAAATCTACTTATTTAAGACAAAAGCCTGCAATGATCTCAAATGGGCTTGGTTTGCTGCTTCCTCTTGAGTTACTGAAAGCAGCTTTTATTTGAACTCAAGTGCTGTTCAACAGAAGTTTGGAAGATATTCCTAGGATCATTGTGTTTTAATTAAGTTTCTAACTAGTTAATGGAATATGGTATTATTAATAATATGTTAAAAATATTTAAATAGGTTTCAAGTGACATCCTGACAATGTGTAACCAAGGGTTTGGTGTTTTTTAATTTTTCCAGCAGCTGGGACTAGATTCACAGTAAACCCCTTGCAAATTGCATGGAAGTAAAGAAACTGTTCTGATATCTTCAGTGGATTTTGTTTTAGAGATCAGCTACTGATCACATGAACCATGTAGTGATGTTTTTTGTCATACCTCCTAATCAGTATTTTCATTTTACACCTTAGTGGTCAAGAACTTGTAAGGCTATGCAGCATACTTTGAAGTTAAAGCTCTTAACTTAGCTCTGAGAATGAGATTTAAATTGTAAAACTCCTCTCTCATCTTCAAAAGTATCATTAAAACTTCTGCCTGTAGGTCTTGCTCTAGAATTCAGAAACTGCTAGTCCAGCAGTGTTATTCTGTCCAGAATTTTGTTTAAAAAAATCTCCTGTCCTTACATTTATAACTAAAGTTACATACCCAATGAAAATATCATATTTGATAGAAATCAATGATCTCAAGCCAAATTGCATTAGAATTTTGAAGCACAAAAGCAAACATTAACACATATTTTAATCTTCATATTCCTCTCAGAAAAACTTTATAGTGCTGTGGGACTCTTGTTACTAATTTATATACAGTTTATACCCACAGATAAGTGTCTACAACACTTTCAGAATCTATTATAATACACTTTCTTTGTAATTTATATAGTATGCCATTGTTATTTACGTTTTCTCATTTCTTTGTATTGTTTCAGTTAGAATTAAAATAGACATTTTGGCATATGCTTGGGCAGCTGTATGGGTGACAGGTGGTGAAAAGGATAACAAGTATCATCTGGTGACTTCCTAACTACAGTAAGGCAAAGGAGTCTGATGATGAAAACATGCTTTTGTTTCTTTCCTTGGAAGCACAAAAAGATACAAGTTTATCAAATTGTAAATTCTTTGCTGTGGCAAGGCAAGCCTGCTACTAGCAGCACAGTCCCTAACGCCTCTTCAGTCAATAAAAATCTCAAATAATTAAGGAATGTTTTTTGTTTGCTAAGCAGCATGGAGCTTATTCTTAGGGGAATTTTGTTTGGTCATCAGATTAAATTTTCCCTTGCTTAAAAACCAAACCATCACTTAAAACCCTACTCCCAGAGAGTCCCATACCAACTACAGTGTCCTCTCAGCCTTGAAATATCTTCAGTTTATACTTATAAAATCTATTAGCACCCACTTTAGCTGGGCTACCTGTGTCCAGTATTTTAGACCTTTTTACTTGAGTCACTGACATAGCTCTTTAAGCTTTGTAATTATTCAGTTGTGGCTGCTCTCTGAAATTCCTCTGTGCTCTTGACATATCTGCAATACTAGCATTTACAAGTAGTCACCTCTGGAGCTAAAGTGGGCAACTTTCTCTCTTCCTCTGACGTACCAGAGACTGCTCAGCCCTCAAGAGCTTTGACTTACCAGTTGTCAAGAGCTTTGACTTCTCTGAATTGAATGATGATAGAAAGAGAGTTTTTTCCCTTGGTGTTTATATCACAAGCCTTGTACAGGGAAAGTCTCAAAGTACAACTGAGTTGCCCTAGAGCTTTAGACATTATTTCTGTCACATCCGCTTTGATGAATTAATAACTAGGATCAAACCTCACAACAACTTGCTTTTCAATACATCCTTCCAAAACTACAAGTAGAACTCATTTAAAAAGCCCTTTTTATCCAAGGTATCCCTGAGATATGACAAGGTAATGCTTCAGGGAGCATGTTTCTCCCACAGATTAGAAGCAAACCATTATTTTGTTTTATGCAGTTGTGTAGTAAATAACACGTGATGATAGTCACCTCTGCTCTTGCAACTCCCTCCTATATATACAAGAATCAAGGGAATACTGTCATCTGGAATTATTGTTCACAGCAGAAATCTTGCATGGTCAGTCATACTTTGGGAGCCCTGAAGGTAGTATCTGTTGCATAACTAATATGATTTGACAGGCACAACTGCACTCTTAAAGCTTATGTGGAAGTTGTATGGATACAAAGCTAATTAAGAACTGAAGTGAATTACAACTGTATGAAAATTGCTCAGTTGATCGCACTGCTTTTATACCATACTATGACATCAGGACACTAAGGAATTTTTTTAATTATAAATAACCCAAGAAAGAGCATTGGTTTTGCCATCTGAAAATACATAATCTCTTATCTGCTGTTTCTCTTTTTGCCTTAATACTTGGGCTATAACACCCAGTCTGACTGAAAAATAGCTGACTCAAAATGACAGTTCTTCACTTATCCTATGTTTATCTTTGAAGAGAGGGCAGGAGCCTTGAAAACAACTTCAACAGAAATTTGTAGCCACTGAAAGGATGGCTGGGCATTATAAATAAAAAAGTCAAGGACTTCCCCCAGTGAAACAGCTGAGATACAGTCAGAGCAGAGGCTGGAGGGTGCCCGGGAGAGTGGGAGGCCTTTGGGACAGGCAGGCTGACAGTGCTGCCAGATGTGTTGGCAGCAGGACTGTGCAGGGGAGGCACACTATAGCTCCCTTAGCATTAAATCTTTCCCTAAGGGGCTGGCTTAACAAATGCTGCTTTCTTTGCTTATTTTTCCCAGGAAAGGACTGTGAGGTTTATTTTTTATGACCTAATATGCAGAAAATGTATATAACTAGCATCCAAGCTGAGGGTATGCCACAGAAATTATGAGAACTCATAGCAGCAATGCTCAACTGTTCAGCCCGTGTATACAGTCCAGTAGGGAGTGAGTTGAACTTAATGAAAATAAAAACAGCCTCTCATCATCCCCACAAAAAATAACTAGTGAAAGAAATTTTGTGAGAAAAAAAAAAAGCAACAAGCTATAAAATTCAGTTTCAGAGACACTGGGGAGATTTGGCTTAAAATCTCCATTGGATTTTTCATCTTTGTACCACAGTTCATTTCAGGAATGAATAAATGAACTAACCTGTGCACGGAGAAAGAATGGTAAGGCTTTATCATTTTTATTTTACATTCAACACAAACTATGTGGACAGATTTGCTTTCCTATAAATTTGGATGTAATTCATTTAACATCAGAAATTACTATCTACTACAATTCTCTCAGAGTTTTAACCTTTCATTTATTATGTTTTCATCCAATCAATTTTGTAAAAAAACCTCACAAAATTGTACCTTCTTTCTTTACTTATTATTCTTGCATTGGAAATTTGGAAATTCTCCATGCTTTTTGACCAACCAAGGATTTATTTCAGCAATTTTGCCACTACCACCACACAGATTTCAACCTTGCTGACTCCTATTAACAACGCAATACACTATAAACTTCTGAATGTAATTCATTATTTATCTTCTTACAACAGAAAAGCCACAATAATAGTCCTTGATTCTAGATTAGGTTGAATGCAAGGTTTAAATATGCGTGTTTAGTGTCAATCTTCTGAAATGCTTATTGTTACATTTCTTCTTAAGATGGGAGTTCATCTGCACACAAGTTTCAGGTTGGAAAACATGTGCCCTGAAATACCGTATTGTAACAGGATCCAGGTGAAAACAGGAAATCAGTTTGGATCTCAGGACTAAAACTTTGGTCTCGTCATACATAAAACAGTAATACTTTTGAATTGTAGAGTGGTCTCAGAATGAGTCTCTTGAAAATATTATCATCAGATCTGATGATGCTGTTTGCATGGGGAGTTTGCTGCAATTCTCCACAAATAAATGTATGCAAAATTGATTCAGTCTCCCTTTTCCCCATTTAGTGAACTTTTTTTTTTTTTACCCCTTCAAGAAAATTGACTGCTAGTACTAAATTACATAACAAATAATATGATGTGGATGAGCCACATCACATTGAACTACTGAATTTCTGATTTGAACTGAGTGTTACTTTGTTTGACTCACACCATGCTTTCAGACAGGGAGCAAAGTGCTTTTCTTCAGGTGTGATCTTAGTGGTACTTACATAGCCACTGAACATGCTTCAAGCTATCGAGGAATTACCAAGGTTGGTTTGCCTTATTTATTGGTCTGCAAGACATCTAAAATGTGGAAAGTGTCGTTAAATGTGACAATGTGAGAGTTCATTAATTCACAGAGGAAAATGAAGAGGCTGAGTTTTCTGTAACATAGGAGAAAGAACTACCTCAATAACACAGTGGACTTGTGACCCCTCACTCTATTTTTTGTTTTTTTCCAGAAATATGGGCACTGTCTGAAATTTGGAAAGATGTAGTTACTCATACATAAGCACAGTCAATGCTTCTTGGAAAAAACTGAAAACTTTTCAAAGGCTCAGAGCCAGTGTTAACATCTTCAAGAATTAATAATCCCAATGCATTTACTGAACAAAAATCGGATAAATGGAAAACTGCTATATAACTTTCCATCAAGAAGGAATTCTTTTTATAAATTCTCAGTTGAATCTACTAATTAGCTTTTGAACTAAGTCTTACAAGTATTTAGTTATTCATCCATCCCTCTCTGGATAGAAGAAACTGAAACTAGAGTTTCTCTGTGGATGGCTTTCTATTGTGAATGAATTACTTATCATTATAACTGCGGTCCCAAACTAGTTCAGATTTTTTTTTTCTGAGCCAAAGGGAAATCCCCAAAATTCTCTTTCAGTGCCTTAAAAATACCCCAACAACACTTGCTTCTAGAATACCCCCAAAAAGAATAATAGGCAACTATAGTTTATACTAGATAAAATTTATATATCTGATTAAGGCCGCTGAATATATTGAATTAATCTGGATTTAAATAATTTGGTTTAGCTTTGCAGCATATGTAACCTGAGTTTCATATAAATGTCATTTAAATTCAACAGCTTTATCATGTTATTTTAATGATTTTGTAGAAGAACAAGAGTACCAAAAGTATTCTAATTTATATTTCAGAAGTCAACCAAAAAGAAACTCTATATGTTATCTGTCTAAATGTTAGTCCACATGATAGTACTTCTAGATAAATTTAAAGATGAAGGAAAGAATGTACCACTGCCAGAACTTGTGATGTATTCTGCCTAATTTTCCTCTTACAGTACACACTTGCCATATAAAAATTAATTCCTACAGTCTTTAGAAGTCAAAGCAAATCTCCACAGCAACATGAGTACTCTGACAATGGCTCAATTTTTGGCAATGATTTTCTCACACAGGATTACTTCAGGAAGAAATCTGACCCTACACACAGAAAACGTGGGCAAAAATCCGCTGTGACAGTTTCCACTTGAAACTAGGTCAAAGATAACATGTATGTAATTCAAGTGCATTTAGAATAATCAGTTAAAAATTAGTACAAACACAAGAAATTACTTAAGTCTAACTTTCTAATCAGTACCAAACAGCCAAACACAAGCTTATGCTCCATTATTTCCCAAATTAGCCCAGCTGACATTTCTGTTTTTTCACAGGCAATTGTTCTTTAATAGAAAACTGCTGAATAAAGTATGCAATCTGTTGTTTTAATGATTTCCCACTGCTTTTATTTTAAGATAATTTGGATTTGCTGCTCTGTATTATCTGTTGTATACTGACCACTAAAATTTGTGCTTTCTGAAGAATATATCCACCCAGTGGGAGAAAAAAGTTAGGTTGCACACTTACAGTAGCAGTAAATCAGAAGGATAAGGGAAAAGGGGCATGATAAATCAACAACAGATTTTTACTTTTTTACTTAAAATTTCCAGTGTTCTGTGAGACTCTTCAGATTATGATAGCAGATGTGAGTTCACAAAAGCATAACAAAAGGATCTCAAACACGAGGTAGTCGATGCTAAAAATTCAACAGCATAACTCAGTAGGTAAAAATTCGACATTCCTTATTTGTCATCCTTAGTATCAAAATACAAAGCTTGAGGCTTCAGAGGACTTGACAGCCTCCATCCATAAAAAAGTAAATGTTAAAGATTATAAAAATATCACCTACTTTTTAGTATTTTGTACTATAATTTAGCAAATCCAATTATAACAAACTAGAGTCATTGTCCCATATTTATGAACGAGAATGAAATTAAAGTCTTTTTTTTTTCCCTAAAAAAAAGAAAATGCAGTCCATATTAACCAGACTGGTTCAATTTGGAATAGATATCACAGCAAAGGACAATCTACTCTGTTGCTGTGAAAATAACAACAGTTGTGTCTTCAGTGCCTTGCTCCTGACTGATGGGAACTCTGAGGCCAGAGTATCTATAACCAAATTAAAAAGCTGTTGGATTATTACTGAAATGGGATGGGATAAAACATAACTCATAAACAACTGTAAATATAATAATGCTGAATTTTTAATTCAGGTGGGTGACTTTTAAACAGCTCATAATATTATAGATAGACTAGAATGAAACTGCAGACTGCCTTACAATGTGTTTTAATTAGTCATATTTCAAAATATTCTACTGTACATACCATACTCTAGTTTGCACTCACGTAAGACACTATGGCAACACACTTTTCAGAAGTGGGATGAAAGGGCTGTTAGTTGGGGCGGTAGTGATTTTTTCTTCAAATCACACTACTGCAGTATGAAAGTGAAGTAGCCATATAATAACAGGAACTGCACCATCAACTTTTTTTTCCATTTAATAATCAATGCCTTTGTTTTACAGATATTCATATTCACTTCTAAAATTACATAAATAATTTGCATATAGTTATCCTGCAGACTAGAGTACATTATTTTCAAGTGATACTCTTTAACACAAAAGCTATTTATATCAGTATGTCTTGATTGATTAAATATTGTACTGTATGAAAACTGATGACAATTTACTAGTCCACTGTTAGAAATTTATCATCTATCACTAAAGAGAGAGATTAAAATATGCTCTAAAATGGCAGACTATAACTAATATATAAAATAATTTTATAGAAAATGGGATTCATTTTATTCCAAGTAATTAGAAGTACATTTTCCTCAGACATTTAAATATTAAATATATGAAATGGTCAGAGAGCAGTAGCATAATAGAAGAATAAATTGCTGTATTGAATTACATAACTACAAGCTCCCATGCCAGCACAGAGTTTTATTTTACAGTTATCACACTACGTTGTGGGTTTTTTTTTAAAATTAAAATAAACACAAAGTTGTAAAGGGAATCACCCTGGACAGTATGCAAATTATTGAAGCAATCTACAGATTGTACAATGGCTTCAGCACAGACTTGGATACATACAACTCTCATTATAAGGCAGATTGAGGTCACTACATGGCCCTGAGAAATAGCCTAAAATAAATCCTGACAGAGCGGAGATACGACGGGCAACTGTAAGAAGCAATGCATACTTACCAGCAAACAGAACAGGCCCTGTCTTACAATGTTGGTAAGGAATGTGGAACTTATATTGGTGCCAATTCCAGCTTACAAGTATGGTTGATTTTTAGCATGCCTGACTCACTTTTCAGATTCTGCTTCTCTAGTTTCAACTTTTCTGCTCAGCATCTTGTTGTTTTCTTCCAGGCAAACTTGACAAAATACAGCATGACCTTTCCTTCTCCCTTATTTTGGGAAACATACACTGTTCTGACACTTGTCTCCTTCCCTTCCTTCTCAGCATTGTGTCTGGGTAAATTTTATCCATGATCACTCATTCACTTATTAATAATAGGTCAACAAGTCTGCTGTTCTGATTCAGAACACATCCTTCCTTCCACAGTAAAGTAATTTTTTCTCCCTTTTCAGAACTTGAAATAACATACTAAATAACTGATATTAAATAATTTAATATTTTCAATATACATAAAAGTTTTGAAAATATGATTTTTTTCATCACTAAAAAAATTAGGAGGAAAATATCTGATATTTTGGCTGTTTTCCAGTTTTTCCCATTTTTTCATTAATTTGCTCCGTGTGTAAAAAATTATAAAAAAGGGTGGAGAAAACTTAAACTTGTTTAAATCTATTATTTTGAATAAGAACCCCCAAACAACAGAAAATTATACATAGTTTGTTTTAACAAAAAAAATCATTAAGGTAAAAAGTTGGAGGATTTTTCTTTTTATCAGTTTAAGAATTGTCAAGGAAAAAAATGGAATCAAGTCTATTAAATGACCTCATGCATCAACTGATCTCTTCACATAAACTGTATTTGACCTTTTTCCTGGCAAGAATAGGTGCTAACTAATGCTTGAGTATGCAAATATTAGATTTTCTGGATTGGATTTTTCTCACATAATTTGAAAAGTATGTTGTATTAAAATGTATATCCAAGCTGGTCACCCAAGAGCAGCAAAGGAGAATAAAGATATTTTTAGGATGTGACTAATGCAACATGCTATGGATATTTCTTCTGGGTTGAAAAGAACTGGAAAAAACAAATATAAATTGGTAGCAACTATCCCACTCTCTAGGTGCTAATATTCAATTGGTGCAGTATGGGGTGATTTGGTTCCTGAGGAAGATACCAAGACAAGTGACCAGAGTCAGGGTGAATAACAGGAAATCCAAATGAGAATATAATGAAATATAGGGGACAGGGCATCTGTAAGATGGTTTAAAAAGGACAGATTGTATTCTCTGAAAAAAGAAAAGTTTGCTGAGAGCGAAGCATAATCAGGCTAAATTGCAGCTAAGGCAGTTCAGGGCAGTGTTATGAAAACCCTTTTAAGAACAATTAAGCAACAAACCTGGCTATACAGGAATTGCATAGTGATACACTTTCAGTGACAATTCAAATATCTGTGAGGGCTTACGGTCTTGTCTCAAAGAATGAAGATGGAATAAATGAAATTTGGAAGATGAAAATGACTCCATATATACAGTTTCACTACTGTGACTTCTACTTTACTTTCTATTGGTGGTTCCTTTAATTTAGATGATTTCAGTGCATAATGACTTCTATGATGAAATTGCATTTACACGTAACACCCTCATGGTGTCTCTGTTGGGGTCAGTATAAGCCACGGATTTCACTAACTTGCTTTCTGTTTGATAAGATATGTAAGATATAAGTAGTTTGTTTTGTAGAAATGTTTTATTGATCCTTATACTAAAACCAAACTACTTTTTCTTCTTATGTTGATTTGCTGTCTTTCCAGTTAGGCTAAACAAGTATCTAATATCAACAAAGTACAAATATGTACTTCAAGAAATTTTATTCTTTCCAGCAACCTAATAGAACATTAAAATTTTATCAGACCTTTTTTATATACTGAGATAAACAGTAAACTTTCATTTAGTTTATACAATGAAAATTAACTTCAAAAACTTCAGCAGAGAAAACAAGATAATTAGTTGCGGACATTCTTCATCAATAAATGCTAATTACTAAACTAGACTTTGTCCTGGGGAAAAATATACAAGGTACTTACAGATGCCAAGACCAAATGAAAGAATGGCATCTACTACATCAGAAATTGCACAACCAATGAAAACTTGACTAGGCTCTGTGCATCACATATTAAAGATAAAGGAATAATCCTGAAAATGTAGTGAGTAAACTTACATTTTTCTCTCTTAAGAAATAAATTGATAAGGCCCAGGAGTTAATAGTAATAATAATAAAAATATTTGTTATCCTGAAGGATTTTATTTATTCTGAGTCAGCAAAAACTATAAAAAGACTCCTGTTGATTTCAATAATAAAACAGGACACTAAATTTTGATGAAAAGACATTTTCACTGATGTGCTGCATTCATGAAAGGAGAAAACAATTTATAAATTACATTTTCTATACATAGCATACTCTTGGGTATGAGAATTAGTTCTATCTATAAGAAAAAATACTGCTTATCTAGAGCTCTGCAGGACTCCAGTGATTGCATTCAATAAATAAGAAATTTACATCATAATAAGGCCTCATTATCTATAAATTTTTGAGCTACCCACTGGACAGGTTGTCCAGAGGCCGATTCTGCTCAGAGACCAGACGATTCATGCCTCTCTGTCAACTTCTTGTAATTCAGTCCTTCAGGCATGAGTAATGCCTGTGCAAAGCCAGAGAACAGCACGACTACCAGCAGAAGACTGCCCCAAAATAGGGACCTAGTCTGTGACTTCTAAAAAGTGGTGTGGTATCTCTTCTGATGAGAAATGTATGCACATTTCTGATTTTTGTTGCATGTCTTGCCAGAACTACTTATGTATGCATATGATCATCTCACATAAACATTACACGATATATGAACTAGAAGGAAGTTCTGTTAATTTAGTTATGTAACTTAGATGCCTCCACCTCATGCTATCCATCTTTCTCCATAAAAAGGAAAATTCAGAAATGGGGAAACCCAGAATTTTTTTTTTTAAAGTTATGTTTAAGATATTTACTACAAGCGCGTGTCACAGAAAGGTTTGCTACCTAATCTTCACACACACTCTTCAGAAGCAGTTGGGCTCATTTGAAGTGTGACTATCACTTTGAAAACTAAATCAGCAGACTTGTTGATCCAGATCTAGTGCTCTAAATGAAAATTGCACTTCAAACAAACCCAGTTGCCTTTGAGGTGCTGTAGAGATCCTGTTTCTGTTTGAAGTTCATTTTCCTGTTACATTACTACCAATTCAATGTTACATCTGTCTTTTCTTGCTACACTGTGTCTCCAGATAACTAGATAAACACAGATGATAACATTCAGGACAGAGTATACGTGACAACTTTGAGCTCTTCTATTCAGGAACGCTCAGTTTTAGGATTACAGCTGTCACCACAAGGTGTGAAATAGTCATATGAAGGGGAGAGGAAATAAATTTTACCTTTCTAAGGTAGTGTTCTAGTGAAATACATACACCGTCACAAACATATACATACAGATTATTAAATATTTTCACCAGATAGGTTTAAATCTCAACCCACTAGACTTAGACTACTAACTTAGCCCTCCTTTATCACTGTGGATTCACAGTGGCTAAGGTCAAGATTCTCAGAAATCCCGGTGTATTTGCAACATAAAGAAACCATGTTTATATTAGGCTTCCCCTAGGAAACAGGATACATACATACTCACATTCTTCCTACTTGCCTATAGATACATCTGTCAGATTCACTGTATAGAAATACTTCACAATCTTTTTGTTTCTATCTTACTGTGTAACATTCAGTTAGAATTTGTACTTCTCCAAGATGTGCTAAGCCCTGTGGTTCAGAAATTAAAAAACAAAACGAAAAAAAAAACCCTCAAACTATAGGGGATGCAAAAACGTGTATTTTAAATACATATTTTTTCCTTGGATATATTTATTTACAGTATATTTCCAGACAGAAGACCCATAAAAATTTAAAAGTAAACATCCTAAGGCAAACACCAAAAATCCAACAGAAGTGAAACACCTGTTAAAGAGCGCATAATTGCCAGCTGAGGTGAAATGTATTAGTAATGTAATCTCATAAATCTTCCCAAAGTTGTTTGTGTACTATATATTATCAGACAATGTTGCTAAATCAGACAACATTTTATCTTTCCTAAATTGGCTGTTTATGTTTCTCATGACAACCACAAGACAGCAACCACAATTTGACATGCTGAAACTTAGGGTCCTATAGCAGTTCAGAGTGCTTTAAAACCTTGCGGCTATATTCTCCTCCTTTTGCCCTGGTACACCTCTTCTTGAAGTCTGTGAGTGCAAAGAACTCAAACTGAAACACAGCAGTGAAAAACCTGTGGCTTCTAAAAAGTCAGTCCTGAGACCCAACCAACCAGTTCTTGAAGGCCAAAGTAAATAAAGGAACCTTCTTTCACTCATGAACTATTTGGTGTATTTACCAAAAGAAAAATATTCATCATGTGAGAAAGCTGAGAAAAAAGTGAACATTGCAATCAAGAGGATACTAAATTTCAGTGAAAAGCAAAACTTAATAGATGACAGTCTTTCCAGATGAGAATTTCTTATACTAGTTGAAAGTTGGTAAAACTGAACAGTTGCTTGTTTGCATAAACTACCAACAAAACTCTGTATTAAGCCATTTACAGTAAACATTTACCTTTTAGTTCCTTAGAAAAAGGGAGAAATTTCTTATAAGTGTAGGCAAATATTTTAATCAAGATAAACGGGATTTGAACTTTCAGTATGGAAAAAAGTAGATGGCTATAGCATTGCATCATGCCCCTTACATAGGAAAATAAATTTCCCAGTCATAAAAGCAAGATTTTTCTAAATAGGAAGAACAGAAATCCTACAGAAAATGATACCTCACTAGTTCCCCATTCTCTAGGGAATGTATGTGCTTTGCTACTTGTAAAAAATGAAGTGGGACTTAGTTAAATGTAGTGAAGATAACTAATAATTACAGCAATCATAATATACTACACTTTGTAAACTTCTATTTAGACAGATGCAATCCGCTCAGTCTGAAGCCTTGAAATCTCTCTAATCTCAAGAAGTAATTGCCTGGAATAAATTTACTATATAGCCATCATGCATTAGTTTACAACAACTCTTGAATATATCTGTTTCAGGCAGACATCTAGTTTAGCACTTCTGAGTTTACATTGTTTAACGAAGGCTGTGATGAGGAGGAGGTAAAAAGTGAATGAATCCCAGGCATCAGAAAGAGAGCAGAAGTTAAGTCTAGAGGCGCTAAAGTCTACATCTTAGCTACCCGTAAAACAGTGTCCCAGGTGTGGCCGTGCAGCCTGCAACTCAGCCCACCTTCAGCTCTCTCACAGGTTCCGCATCTATCTCACAGTTTGTCTGTAAACCGCCTGCAGGGAACCTGAATTGCTGCCTGGGCACTCCACCACCTCACAGTTTGGAAAGGTAATGCCTCAGTGTACCTGGGCAGAGCACTCTGTCTGTGTCCGGACCTGCATGATGAATTTTGCTCTCTGAATGTGTAGGAAATCTGGAAGAAGAGACTCAACACTCTTCTCTGTCTGAAAATCTGAATTCTTTGTCAGCCAAAACATTAGTTGCCTGCACTATATTTACTATGTAATAATCACATACGAATTTACAAAAAGTCTTAGAGTTCTCTATGTAGGTAGACATCTATTTTAGCATTAATGGAATGAAAGAAGATCAGTTCATGTTATGGAACTGAAGGTGGCACCTTGAGGCACCTCCTTTGCTTATCATCTTTTTTGAATCAATAGGTTTTCAATACTCTGTAAACCTGCGTGTTATCTAACATTTCCATTTCCAGTCTCTATTATTCATAATTTTATTACCAACTATATGAACAAGCCACTGAGCTTATAACTTAACACAGTATTTTTATTCAAAGTGAAATATATATGGCTTATACACTAAGAAAGCAATGTATTCTAATGTGGGAGAGAGTAAATGGACATCTAGGAAAAGTAGAGTTCCTTCTTATTTTTCAACTGCATTCAGTGGCCAAATATAACAAGACTAAATGAATTCAAATGCATTGACAACATTTCAGTGTTCGTTACCCCTTTTAGACCTTTTTAGAAACAAAACCAAAAAAAACCCAACCAAAGCCCCAAGCATTGCAATCATATCAAAAGACTTTCTCAATGGGAAAAAACGAAAAATGAGAACTTATAGAGGTTGCTTTAAAAAAATAAAGGGCATAATGGAAACTATCCTTTTTTGCACTTCATATACATAGACACACAAGCCCGTATCTGCTGAAATAGAAACTCTTGAAAGTATCCTTCCCCTCTGATCATGCTGAGCTTAGCAAAATTTGTGTCTTCTGTTTTGCCTCAGGAAGCCTACTCAATTTGATTCGCTCTTTTTCTACATGTTGAGATTTAAATAATTTTGTTTGTCTCATATTAGGTAGCTTATATAAGACTGTATGAACATATATGCATGCAGTCTTTACTAGATATTCAAACAACAGTCTGCATAAGAACTTACATTATCTTTATTTTTAAATGTAAATAAAAAGTTTCATTTCTTTTAAATTATTCTCTAAAAGCCTCCTCTGTAATAACTGGATATTATTTCATAGATATCTTTATAGAACATTTAAAAACAAATCTTTGTTTTGGCATCAGAGAATTAATTATGTAATAAAAAGAATTATTCATATGACTGATCGCCTCTTCATCTTTCCTGTGTGCAGCATCATGCTTCTATTTGTCTATTGATGAAATTTTCATATTAGGATTTCTGTATTCAAGAAGACTTGACCAAAAAGGTGAATTTGACAAACTTCAGCTTTATTATCTGAATGTGGTCATTTGGACATGTTAAGGAAAGAGGGAGGGTACACAGAAACTGCTTAACATGTTCTTTTTGTTCTTGCAAGAATATTTGCTGCAATTTGCAATATTGCTGATTCTGTGTCATCAGTCAATGAATCCTTACAATGAAATAAAGCTCAGAGAATAGACAAGGATGATGTGCTCATGAAGCTCAGAAAAGTATGTTGGAAGTGGTCACAGCTATCATAAAGGAAGCTGAACTTATCTCAACACCAAGGAGCCTGGATGGTGGCCTTTATTGTAGATAAATGGCTGTATCAGTTGAGTGGGTCAATTGGTTATGTAAATGGCCTTCTCTAAAAAAATCAATAGAAAGCAGTAACTTCTTGAGTCAGACAGACTATATATGTGGCTCAGCCCAACAAATAGTATAGATATTGAGCAAAGAGCAAAACTGACTTGGAGGAGAGCAACAGGTTTGAGCTGGCTTCAACCTATGTTGGAGGAGAGCAACAGGTTTGAGCTGGCTTCAACCTATGTATTCCTTCCCAGCACCCAGGAATGACCAGTACCATGACAGCATATAGAGAACAGTAATGGGAATTACATTCATTATGTGATTGCACTGTATAGCGTGATTTCTATATTGTTCTTGTGTTGTGGTTTCAGAATATTGCTGTATCACTTTTCTAAATCAAAAGCCAAGGTAATGTCAAATATCTTCAAACAAGTAAATTTGGTATTTATCATTAAGCCTTCCTCATATGTAATATCTAAAAGAACATAGTCAGAGAGTATTGGTCTCTGATATTCTGAAAACTCATCAGTAGAAATTCAATAGCTCTCTCAGATTTCTTCACTTCTTTAGAAACTGATGATATTTTGTAGGCACATGTGGAGAACATTGGTTTATGGTGGGGCTCCACTAAAAGGACAGACCACAGAACCACATTGTGGATACATCAGAGTTTCAAGGAATCTGAATAAAATTATTGCTCTGAGGGACTGCAAAATGTTTCCAGAAGTCTCAACTGCTTTGGCAAACCTCTTAGGAGTAACAACATATGAATGATTCAGACTCAAAAGCTTTTTCCATGAATTGAATTTCTGTTGAGTTGAAATAGGTTTCTATGGTAGCAGTTATGTCATAAATGATTCCCCACAGCTTAAAAGTACCAGACGGCAATGTCTCTAGCACCTACTGCACTATTTTCAATCAAGAAAAAAATTCATGCTGGGACTCAGATGAGAGATGAGCATCATGAGCCATGCCCTCCATCAGATCTGTTAATATGGTAAGGCCAACCACGTTAGAAAGTTAGCCCTTCACAGTAAATCTTGCTAAACTAGATCCCAAGAATGTCTTAATATTTTGGAACTTTTAATTCCAAAAAGTAATCTGTGTCTTGATAACTAATTCTAATGGATGGATTCCTCCTCAAGGATGGAGTCATCGATTCCTGTAGTTGGGATTCCTCTATCCTGACTTAGGAGGCTTACTTCAGACTTCTCTTTCAGAAGTCAGTCAGGCTTAGAAGTCTAAACCAGTAAACTTCTTTTGAAGGGACAAAAACTAAACTATCAAAACTTGACAAAGCAAGCTGGTACTTTTATGTCATTTGAAAATATTAAAAAATATATCATCCCATGCATACATAGCTTTGAAAACTTTTGATACCAGCACTACAATACTTGCTAACACTATTGTCATACATAATATATATATATATTATATACTTGGATCAGCCAGAGGTTATCTCCAATATGTGTTGGCCAATCCAAGTGAAAGTGATATAACTTTCCCTTCAGTCCTTATGCTATAACACTCCACATACGCAACAAATTTGTTTCATATTATATAATATATATATAAAATATGTATAACCCTACTCCAAGGCCTAGTATTTCATCATACTGAGTGGTATGAAAGCAGAGAAAGATAGGGTTACTCTCCGAAAGAACTTACAATCTAAGTATAAAAAAAGAGACACTGAATTGCAAGGGACAAGTCAGAGACAATGTGACAACATGACATATAATTGGCTTCAGCTGCATACTGCATAATCAATTTTCCTGATAAATGAACAGAAATGAGAACAGATCAACGCCACAGCCACCTGGGCTGACAAACAAACAGTAATCCCAGGGGAGAGCTGAATTACAACCTTTCATACAGTAGAATCTAGAGCTTGATGGATCTGTATTGTGTGTGTTCTCCTTCAGTGCTTTGATTGGTAACTCTTTCTTTACAGAGTTGTGGGCTAGCAACATGGGCTTTGACACAGCTCACTTTTCAGTAGGAGCTCTCATTTCCATTCTCTTTCTCAATTTTATTTCAAAATAACACTGTAAGTGTAAACACAGGAAATACATTCCTCTTTTTCCCGATTAACAGTAAAGTCTTCTTTTAAACAAAAGGAAGCAGCTTTGAAAATTGTATTAAATTTTAAGTAAGAAAGTAAACAAATAAAATAATGGCATAAATATGAACAATAACAGAAACTGATGGGAATTAAAAGCAAAATATGTAAACAGTAGCTAACAGTGTTATAAGTGAAAAAAAATACACCAAATGAATCCCAGGATAAGAAATTCAACAAGACGGTGTAAAATCCAGATTTCAGTAATCTTCTATAAGAAATGACATAATAATTAATTAAAAATATGTGTAAAATTTAAGTAAAAGTATAGTATATAAAAATAGCAGTGAAGAATGTAAGAACAAATATTTTATTGCAAGGCACATGGGCTTTCTGACAGGCATGAGATCTAACCATGCCTGTTTGCATTTATGAAGGCTAGGCATCAGCAGTACATTCTTCTATAGCCCACCAAAAGCTGCAAGTGGAAACTTGATACACTTCAAGGGTAAAGGAAAAATTACATACTCTGGCCAAACCTATGCTAATTACACTTCCTCAGCCTTTAAAATAGGGTAACTAATTGCTCAGTGGCTTACTATCTCTGGCTCATGACATCTCCCAAACCAAACCTGGGAACTGCTTTGGGTGAGAGTTAGTTGTCCTGGGGATAAATTGTGCTGGGACTATTCTAGGAGCTTACAGCTGTGGACAATCATCTCCAGTCACAGGGAATCTCTATGGTGGAGCAATAGCTTAGAGACAGGGCTATCTTTCAGTACTGCAGTATTTCTGGAGACAGATTAAGCAAAGACTAGGAGCTCCTTGCACCCAAGGACAGAAAATTACAGGATAGAACAACTGTGCTTTCCTTCCCTTCAGGTGCCTTCTGGGACAGGCAGCAGTATACATTTATGCTAGGTACAGAGGTGTCTGCCTCCAGAGCCTGCAATTCCCAGATCGCATCATGAGTTGACCATGTGGCTGAAAGAATGAAAAAATAATCTACAGATGGCTGTTGTAGCACCTGGTTGAGATTTAAGACTCAGGATGTCCTGCAGCGGCTTCCAGTCCCTGACTCCCTGACTGTGCTAGGAATTCCTAAGAGTGTTTGCCATAGCATTGCCGCTTCACTCTCCTTTCTAGTCCTGATCTTGGGAAAATGCTTTTGTTCAGGCCAAATAATTTATACAATCAGAACAACATCATTTCCCCTGCTGACAGCTGGAGAGTGCATGATATCACGAGCTGTGACAGAGACACAATCTGAAGAAGACCTTATCCTCAGGTGCAGCTCTAGAGTGAAGAACAAAAGCACACAGTTTGCTAGAGGTCAGATCTTCATAAAAATGTAATTTTCCATGGGACCCTATTCAAAACCTTTTTGTTCCTTACACACAATAATACATAAATAATCACAAAAATGTTATATTTTTTGTCAAGTGAGAGTACAAAAAAGAAAAAGAAGTGGAGAGGATGACATGCCATCTGAGATACCTTTGGAGGCTTTTGGACTAGCTAAAATATATACATACAGGTCACACGTTTATTGTTACCAAAAAGGAATTAAACCATAACATAGTCCGTGAATATCTGCTTCCTTCCCCTGCAAGGCATATTTTCTTTGCAGAAGAAACTAAGCCTATTGCATGCTTAGACTGCACCCAGATTGCCACCTGGACAACTGGTCCTGGAGTTGGAGCTTAAAGGATATCTACCATTGTAACAGCTCAGACTTGTCCTCAAAGGGGGGTAAGAACAGAAAATTGACAGGAATATTATACTGTTTGTGGGAAGGAGGACGTAAGACCAGACTGTCCTATGGAAGAAGATTGTAGAACAGTATCTAGGAAGCACATGTTTTTTTCCTACAGTAGCTCCCAGAAAATGCCCATGTATTAGTATGCTTCTTTCTGGTGACTGTGTTAGTCACAGAACTGAAACTTACTATCATTTCCAGCCTTTTCTGGCCTGCTGGATAAAAAATGGACCTACTACGGACTAATTGTGACTGCAAAATGCAGTTTGATGCAGGCTATGTGATATAGTTCACATTTTATATCTTAATTTAGAAATATTAAACATACTGTGACATCTTAGTCCTTCATCTGCTTTTATCAACTTCTTTTGGATTTGGGTTCTGAGTTAAAACAGTTGTAGACATGAGAAAATACAAATGAGGAAACACTAACAGTGTGGCAGCATAGTCTCATGTCAAAACTTTTCAGCTACAGTCTATGTAATTTATGACAAAGCATATACTTTTTATTAACCAGGCAGGTAAATCACATATTGATTAACTAGATATAATTGCAAACAATACATGTTGAGAAACTGCATCTTTTTAAATATTTTATTTAAGAATATAGTTATAAATCAAAATTGATTCCTTTTCAAGATAAATATTGATGCTTAACCAATATTTTAAAATCAATTGAGCTGAAGAAGTGGTTAGTTCAGTATCTATTTTCATCTGCTTTAAGAGAAATAGCAAAGACACTCTGTCTATGGAACCGATAAAAATGCATAATGAAATTTGAGGATGATATTTGAAGAAGAAAACTAATTAAAAGTTAACAGTTCCTAATAAAACTTCAGTAATGATACTTGCATAAAAAAAACCTGCAAAAACCCTTCTGAAACTAAATGGAAATATAAAACTCCTTTTGCATGACTGCAAGAAGAAATAGATTATTAGCTTGAGCTAATACTATTTCAGCAATTTTCTAATTATTTTGCTTTAGCAAAAATAGTAGATCAAAGAGACAAAGCACCAAATTTTCATCTGATGAAAATGAGCAAAATATATTGAAGTCAATAGTAAAGTACTTATTCAATTCACCAGAAAAAATAGACGATTTTAAGAGGTACTTCTATCACTTTGGAAATTCAGTGAGGCTCTTTTCACAATACACACAAGCTATTTTTATTTCTTTGATAATTTTGCGAAGTGGAAAAGTTCTGCTTATATTCTTGCAATCTTGCAACCAAATACATTCTTGCTCTCCTTCCCCCTCTCCCTGTCAGGGATCATGCCCTTCAAAGAAAGGCAGAGAATGAGCCCATGACAAGAAAATGTTGACTTACAAGAGGAAACCAGCCTCCCAGCACATGCTCCACACCTAAATCTAACTGTGCATCCATGCTTCAAAGTATCTTCAACTGAATATTTCTTATTATCTCAAAATTAATCTATTCCTCAAATGCAGTACTAGTTGATTCCATAAATCATGTTTTTCATCTTTGGCTGGAGGATGTGATCATAGAGAAGACAGAAGAACCCATTTTATTTTTTGTTTTATACAAAAATAAAATAAGGTTATTTCTTAAAAGGTATTTTTAAAATTAGTATTTTTAAAAATGGAAAACTATTCACTTCATGTAAAATTTGTTATGATTTCTTACTATCCAGATTTCAGAATTATGTTCACACTGCCCTCAGAACAGAAATTCAGACAGAATCAGACTAATCCTGAGAAGATTTTAGAACTAAGACCTGAAAAGGATTCTTTTTCCATTTGTATAAAATTTGAATTAAGTCCAACTGCAAGAAAAATAAAGCCAAGATGTTAGTCAATATGCATCAAAATCACAAATTCATGGCAGTAATATCTGTTCATTATCTTTCTGGGGAATAATCAATCCATATAGAAAAAGTATACATTTAAGAGAGAGAAAGTTTAACGTGTTTAAGAGACAACAGGATGCCTTTCTAGAAGTATCTTTGTAAGGTTTCTTTTTGCTCACTTGTCCTTAGATTTCTTTTTGTTCTTTCTGCTTTATTGTTAAATATTTCTCTTATTTCAAATCATCTGTCTCTCCATACTTCTCCCTTACCCTATAATTACGCCTTAGTGTATAATTATGCTTTTTACTAAGTAAAAAAACAAGATAGGGAATAATGGAATAATAAGACCATTGATGTTAATAATTTGATATTGTTGGGTCTCTAAGATGCATAATACATAGAATGGACATATCTAGATAAAAATTAAATATTTTACATATATACAATAATTAGATATAACAAAGATCAGACAACAAATAACTGAAGGATGCCAAAGTTTTTTGTGCTTGTGTTATTTACCTAGATTAAAATGCAGCAACAAATTAATCAGAAACAGAAAAGAGCTGCAAAATTCACTGTATCACTACCCAGGTAATACACTTACTACATATGAATGAAAAAGTAATAGTGCAATTCAAAGGCCAGGTAAAATTCAAACTCTACAGGAGGATCATATTCACACTTCTATCTTTTTCCAAACATTAACTAATTCACACTGCAGCAGCATTAGAACTTAAATGTAACATTGGAAGAAGAGTTTCTCTTAATGAATTTCTTTTAATGGCCTGTCATGATGGCTTCTCAGATAAAGTAAATAAACATGCTACATTTGAGATATACAGTTTAGTACAGATTTTTTTTCCCTGGCATTTCCTTTGGGAAACAGAAATCAAGTTTAATCCTTGCCTTAGTATTATATTCAATCATTATTGTATAAAGCATTTATGCATTTCCAAGCCAGTGACTTCCTTGAGGCACTGAGGAAATTCAAAACATAATCTTTGGTGTAAGCTTTTTCCTCTGATCCGTCACTTGCAATATCAATATGCTTTCCAATTATTTCTAACTGCAATCTGCTGTAAGCATGAAACAAGTGCTTAAGTAATACTGACCTTTAAAATAATTCCTTTTCTTTCTTGGGGCATGTTTGTTTCTTCTTAGCAGACAACTATTAGCAATTTAATAAACCAGAAGTATTGGCTGGGGAAACATTTACAACAAAATTTCTATCTCACCACTCAAAATGTAATATATTTGTATGTATATATAATTGCAGTAAAAGGGCTATATTAGAAGAGTGCAAGAATGTTATTTAGGTGCCAGTTAGCAGGATTATGGCTGTCTACAGAAGTGCCTCATGCACAAAAGCCTCTATTATACCGTCATTCACAGTTTTGTCTTTTGGCACTCAGGAGGCACCTCTGTCACGCTTTCACACTCCCTCAATCTCTAGACCTGAGGCACCTTCCCAATAAAACCTGATACATTTCCATGGACAGTGTTCACTTCAACGATCTGCTTTTTCAGTTGGAAGCCTGTCATTGAAAACTTCCTTCTCCACTCTTCCTTCTAATTTTTCTCAGTTCATGTCCCTCCCCTACAGCCACCAAACCCTGTTCCCACTGGTGTCTCTGATCCTCCACCTGCTTCCGGACTCCATGCTTATTAATTCATCATTATTTTTCCCCTTCCAATCCTTGGCTGCCCTTTTCAGTCTAATCATTATTTCATTCTAGTTCAAGATTTTCACCCTTTGCATGGGAGAGCTTCCTCCTCTGCCTTCCTTTGGTTCCAGCAAAGGCATCACAGCAGCAAGACAGAAAGGCTCTCAGGTTCATTAAGCAAAAACTGTACACCAAAAGCAAGACAGAGTAGGAGACTCCAACACCAAAACTACATTTTAGCATCAGTCAATGTTAACTATTAGCAGTACTCAAATCCTAGCTGTAATCTGATTATATAATCCATCAAATGTCTTTGGTTTGCATTCTACAACGATTTTAATTTTAATTCTGTGGCTAGCTCCAGACACTAACCATAGGAGTAAGGCTTAAGTGCAGTTTTCTGAACATCTGTGGGGGTTATGTTGTCCTCAAGACTCACACGGTATTCTCCAACTCTGTACTTGTGCTGTTACAGGTAGCAACAGCAATACCAGCAGCTACTGACATTTTAAATGTTGGAAATTTTGTATTATGGGATTTATATTGAATGAACATAATTTTAAGCCATGAAAGCAACTGATTTGTCTCATGATCTGTCACACATACAATCCTTCTTACCACCTTCTGAAGAATTTAGATGCATTTCATAGGTTATAGCTACATTTTTAGAAACTGTTTCTAAATGGTTTTAGAAATTGGTTCTATTTTAAATCAAATTTGCCTGGCAGCATAGTCGCCTCAGCAATACCTATGTTGAGGAAGAGATATTCTTTCCAGTTGCGGGGTCTGATGTGCCCCAGGCACATCCCCATGTAAATCAGAGTGGTTTATATCTGCAACCATTGCTGCTGGGGTGAGCAACACAGGCAGGAACAGCAATGGGCTCTGATCACAGCCTTGAGCAACAAACAAGAACCACAGGGTGGATGCAATGACCCATCAAACACCTGAAGTACAATTTCAACATAACCCTTGTGTTACAGATTTCACAATAGAAATGCACGATTTGCCACACTGTGAAGGTTTAGGACCAGGACAGCAGCACTGAACTCGTGAACATCAATATTAAAAATAAGTAGCACAAACATGACTAATACTGATGCACTGTGAACTAATTGTATACTGTCAGTTTTTGGCTGTCCTTTTGCACTTTCATTATGCAGTTTAGGCATATGTTTTCACAAAAAGTAAGGATTTCTGCATAGTCATAAAAAACATGTTTTTTAAACTTCAACTAAATGCATATTAAATTATCACTGTTCATTCTTAATATGTATATTTAACTTCAGATTTAAAATGTGTTAGGTAGTTCAATCAAAACCTTCATTATCATAATTTGTAAAAAAAAAATAACATGTCCATGAGCTTATGTAAGCTTAAACTTCCATAATTATTAAGATTTTGAGTAATCCCATTTTAAGACTTTGAATGATCTGTTTAGTATAATTCAAACAATTTCAATCTATTGGATGCTTATTGTAAAAGTGTATTTTTTACATTTTAGCGTATTATAATATTATCATGAAAAAACATCTGATTGCTTTATAAAGTGATATTCTTTACCGTCAACTATTTCAATATCATCAGAAGGAAGAAAAAAATGTAAGTTGATACTGTTGTCAATTAAAACCCTACGAAAATAAGGAATTTCAAATTTTTATTACTTAGTTTAATTGAAAGATTTCTTGAGATCTAAACATAAAAATAAACTGGATCTGAGCTGATTTCTTTTTCACACGTCCTGGTCCTATACTCCAGAAACTCATGTTTCTATCTTAAACCCCTCCTCACTCACTTACCCAGAGTAGCACCTAACTTAGTACAACTTTCTAAATCTGTAGTGTAGAAAAAGTGCAGAACATAAGTATGTGAACCTGTTTTCAGACACGCTGGGAGTCGCATGGCCTGCTATTTGGGGAGGTTTCATCTTTTAGGAGATCGAAAAGTATTCTAAAATCTGAATATTGTTCTTTTCATAATAATCAAGTATTTAAACCGTCAGGAGTCAGTCAAAATCTTTAGTAGCTTTAAAAATTTACATATAACCAAAGCAAGAAAGAGTAGTGTTACTGGTTGCAGAAAAGTAAGTCCATGATTTGATGCACCAATAAAGTTACAAGTAATCAGAGTTTATTTTCTATTAAAATTAGAGCTGATGTTTAGTCAAATAGTTCCATTTAATTGAAATATCAGCATACAAACATTCAGTATTTAAAACAAAAAAAAACAAGATTATGACTAAGAAACTGCTAGATATCCCAAGTAATCTAAATCCTAGTCTGAGATGACAGTCAGCAAGCATTTTATCACAGACTCCCACCAATTATAGTAGTGGCAATTATCCATGCCTTGAATAGATCAAAAATGACTTTACATTGTAATGCTAACTAAATCACAGTACTTAACAGCCATGTGGCAAAGACAAATAAATAAAATAAATAAAAATTTAAAAGGATTTTCTAAATCCATTTAGGCTCATATTTGCCAAGAAGCACGCTAGTCATCTTTCGAAGACAGTGTCTCCCAATGTTTCATTGGTTGGGGGATAGTTTTGACTTTTGCTGGCTTTGTGTTTGGTTTATTTTTTTTTTACAGACCAGTAAGAATGCTGGGATGTAAACCTTGTTTTGATTCATGATGGTGTCAAAGTGAATATAGCTCCCTGAAACTGAATAAAACTGTGATTATATTATTGGAAGGGGATGATGACTGAGCCTGTTAACGGCTCCAGCAAAGAGTCAAGCTTTCTTTCCAGCCCTCTTTACTCAGCACAAAAAGCATTCAGGAAAGTGTCAGCAGTAACATTTGGACCAGAGTACAGCAAAGGGATGGATGGCGTTCTTTTATTCTTGCAAAGAAATTTGCCAATTGGCCTTTGCCAAATGAGTTATTTCTAAGTAATTAACAGCTATTGGCTCTTCTATATCTCTGTTTCACAAGACAAATGCAAATTCCAGAAGAGTAGTAAATGAAAGTATCTAGGAGCACCACTGTTATCTAATTATTTTTTTTTCCTAGTCATTAAATCTCTGCCATGGAACGATTTCCTTCTATCTATCTTCTGGTCACAGGACTAAGATTTTTTCAGTAACAATAGAGAGGCAAAGAGTTAGCAAACCAGTGAAAAACAGCTCTTCTGCCTAAAGGATATCTTTATATGCATAGATTTCCTTTAAAAGTCAGGCAAAGCAAATTCCAAATCTAAATTTTCCTTCTATGACTTGAAAGCCTCCTTACTTAAGATGTGTCTCAGAAGCAGGGTGGGGGGAACCCCAAAGACCCCAGTGGTGAAGTCTAGATGAAAATGGAAAATGCTAGGTAAGTGTTTCTGTTCTTTTCATCTCCTCTATTGAAAGCACATGGAAACCGTTCTGCTACATGGCATGAGATGAAGAGAGAGAAAGCCCTGGTGATGGACTTTTCTTTATTTGCTCTTGCAGATAGTAGCTCACACAGAAATCTGAAAGCCGGACATTTTCATGTCAGTTACTAGATGGACAAGCACAGGGCTCACCTATCCTTGTAGATTTGTGCATGTGAGACATGCTCAGAGCTCACACAAGTGTATGGGGTGCAGGTGCTGAGGTGTTGGCAATGGGGGGGCTGCAAAGGCCTCTGTGAGGAGCGCCCAGGGCTCTCTCATGGTGGACACAGCCAGTTCCAGCCAGTTCCAACTAAGCCCCTGCATGGCAGAGCTGAGTAGTACCACCCAGATGTGGTGGTAGCACCTCTGGGAAAAACATATGTAAGAAAGGTCCCATGGGCAAAGGAAGAGGGAAAGAAAAAGGGAATGAGAAAGCACAGCATGGACACCAAGATCAGAGAAGGAAGAGGAGGAGGAGTTGCTCCAGGCACAGTAGCAGATTTCCGCACTGCAGCTCATGGAGGACTCCATGCCACAGCAGAGAAAAGCCTGAGAAAGAAGGAGCAGCACAGAGGAGCTGTGGCGGACTGACCCCAACCCCCATTCCCTATCCCCTTGTGCTGCTCAGAGTTGGGGCGTGGAAGAACCGGTGAGGGAAGGGATGAAGTTGAACCTGGGAAAAAATGTGCAGTTATGTGGGAGATGTTATTTTTTGTCTTTTTTTCTCAATGTCCAAATCTATTTTAATTGGCATGTTTTGCCCTTGTGGTAACTGGTATGTGATCTCCCCATCTTTATCTTGACCTATGAGCTTTCTCATCCTCTTTTCTTCCCTTGTTCTGTTAAAGAGAGGGAATGAGGGAGCAGCTGGGTGGGCATCTGATGGTTGGCCAAAGTCAACAACAATTAAGCCTCTCAGTAGGCCACAGAGAGGGGAATGTGTAACTTAAGAGTCCTGGGTATTTCACTGCAGTGGATCTGCTTAGTAAACATCTAGTTTCTGTGAACCCAGGCAAGACTTTTTTCATATAATATTCTTCATCATGATATTGATGCACTGATTTTAAAGTTGCTTCCTCTCCCAGGATGCAACAGATAAGCACCTATAAATTGGTATGCTGTAGTTAAAACAAGAGCTAACTATATGCTACTGTGTCCATTCCCAGCATATATATAAAAATTAAAACCCAAAGGGTGTGAACAACTTAGGTATCATCTGAGCCTTGTTCCTTGCAAATCCCTTGCTAACACTTTTACAGTTCCTAATTCATGACTTCCATTTTGCAATTTTCAGTCTCTCAAATAAGTGGAATCAACACATTGGGCCTGTGTCAGTCTAAATAGCATGAAAAGTCTTGGAGTGCTTGAAAAGCTATGCTGGGACATCAGTGCTGTGCACGTAACAGTATTACCATGCGTGTGCAGTCACATACTGGACAACGACACCACGCTGTTGCTAAGACATCCATTTGCCAGTGATACATCTCCTCAATTGCAGCATGCTGCTGCTATCTCTTTCTACTTTAGGATTTAACACACTTGGCAGAGCTGGCCAGGCTGCAGATCTGCCAGCTAATTGCCTGTCATGAGGTCTGGAGCAGAGGCAGAAATGTTGACCTGCACAGTGAGATTTGCCAGCCTTGTGGCAGGGAAATGGGAGATGAGCAACAAAGAATCATTGTCACGCTCAAAATATAGGACAGCACAGTCATTGGCAGTGAGAATGAACTGAAATTGCTTTTCTGTTTGCACGTCTATTTGTTAATGAAGTTAACTCCTGATGACTTTGAACTATGGAGTTTGGGTAAAAGCTTGAGAAAAGAAACCTCCCTATGATTTTTTAACTTCCACAGGCAGAAATAAGACATCTGTTTGCCAAGAGGGTCTGAGACTTGGAAGTGTCAGATGATCATATAAAATGGGTTTGTAGCTTCAAGAGGGAGCGAGTCCAAAGGAGATTCACAAAGATGATCAGAGGGCTGGAGCACCTCCTATAAAGACAAGCTGAGAGAGTTGGGATTGTTCACCGTGGATCAGAAAAGGCTCCAGGGAGACCTTATAGCAGCCTTCCAGTACCTGAAGGGGGCCTACCAGAATGCTGGAGAGAGACTTTTTACAAGGACATGTAGTGATAGTACAAGGGCTAATGACTTTAAAGGGTAGATTTAGAACAGATATTAGAAAGAAATTCTTTACTGTGAGAGTGGTGAGGCACTGGAACAGGTTGCCCAGAGAAGTTGTGGATGACCCATCCCTGGAAGTGTTCAAGGCCAGGCTGGACGTGGCTTTGAGCAACCTGGTCTAGTGGGAGGTGTGGAAGGTGGGTTGAAACTCAATGGTCTTTTAAGGTCCTTTCCAACCCAAACCATTGTATGATTCTATGAAATCTTCGAATCCTATAAAGGTTGAAAAAGAGGTGGAGTTGAGCTGAAAGCTCAGGGAGCTTTCACAGCAACCTGAGAAAGGTTGGATGTTGTAATTATGTTAGGCTTCTGACTTTTTTTTTCCTATGTGTGGTAGTTCTGATTATTTTTTCCTCTCAATCTCAGAAATGTTCCCGGGATAGAAAAAATGATTTCTGCTTCAGCTTACCTGAGAATAAAGACATTTGGCTTAAACTTAGGGGGAAAAACATGCTCAACTTATTCACATGAACAGCCTTATGAGAAAAAGCAGGATTTAATCTTTCATAGGAAGAAAAAAAGGTATCTGGAAAGCATAGGAAATACAGTTGCACTCTCGTTTGGGAGAAAAATAAATACAGTGATATTTTAAAGAATCTGCATATTACCAAAGGCTTCTCTCTCTCCCCACCTTATTGTAACCCTCCCAAACCACATTTTGAAATAGTGTAAAGAGTTAAGATTGCTGATGAATGAGAAACAGCAGTTTTATAGGATGCTGCATAACAGTCAAATTTGATAAAATATAATTGCTGTTTTCCTACAGAACTACTATAGAAAATGTCTATGTATGTGCTCTATATCTTGTTTAAAGCCCTAAGATGATAAAAAACATTGATATTAAAAATTTATACACATTAAGCTATGTAATTAATAAAAACATCTGTCCAACAGTCTGAATCACATACGCTGGAAATTTAAAAGCCCTGCATTTTCTAAGTAATTACTGTAAAACTTGTGGCTACCTGTATGAAGAATTCCTGAAGGTATATATCCCTTTAGAAGAAATGTGGCTTTTCCATGAAAGAGTAGTTGAATAGCTGATAGTGCAATAACAAAATGCATTGGATTAGCACTTGATTAAAATTAAATAATTAGTTTTCTTTGTAGTTATATGCAGTGAAGTATGTCTTCATTTACTATATAGAGCAATTTTGGTTTAGAAAGCCAAAGACTGAAGTTCTGCTGTTCCGAATTAAGGAAACACAGCATGTTTAATACCTGCCACCATTTTTTTATGTATTTTGCTGTTCACATTTTTACTGTGGACCTTAAAGAGCCGTAAAAAAAAAGGAGTATTTATACTGCCATTTTGCAGAAGCTCAAGGTCATGCAGCCTCAGCAACTGGATCTGCATACAAAGTGTCTTGCCTTTGTTCTGCCCTTACCTTGCACTGTTTCTAGACATCAAATAATGGCATAGGGATATCAAAGTATGCTAGACAATTCTGTCTAAATGACTCTTTATCCATCAGTAGTGTTCACCCAGGCATATTAGAAAGTGTGTATGCTTTAAGAGTACATCTGCAGAAATTACTGCTTATCAAGAAACAGGGTTTTCAAAGTATATAGCGATTTTAGTGGCTCTTTGACGACTCATCTATAAAAATAATACATATATATATAGCTACAGTCAAGATTTGGGATGTCTTGCATGAAAGACAGCAAACCTAGCAGTTAAGTGCCTCTTATTATCCCACTAAACAATACGTAAAAGAAGCAAATAAACTGCAATAGCATATTACTATTGTATATAATATAAAATTCTTCACTCAGCTTCTGTCTGTTATTTATAACAATGAGAAATAGAGAACAGAAAGTTTATGTGGGAATAAAGGTAGATTAAGGCCTATAATGAAGACTGTGGAGGTGTAAACTTCACAGGGCAATAGCATGCAAATCAGACTTTTTCATTTGTGGGAAACTGCCTACAAAATTGTAACTTGAAAATTATCATAATATTGGAGTTCCCGATTTTTAATGCATTGCAGTTCCTTCTTGATTTCCAGGTTTTTTACAAGCTTTGCAGTATATTTCTATTAGCAATATAAAGTACTATGCACCCTCTATGTTTAAACAAAAACATTTGTTATTAATAACAATAAGAAATGTTATTCAGGCTTAATATAGTCTTTTTTTATTATTTTAGCATGTATATGTCTAATGAACAACTTATTCTATGTTTTCTGATCTGTTTTAGCATCTCAAACTCTGTTTCTAAGGGGTACTTTTAGAAATATATTTTAGGTCAGAGATTAAGAACCAGAAAAGCCAAATCAAATGTACTGTGCCTTTTTTGACTAAATAACTGAGTCTTACAATTAATCATAACTGTATAATAAATGCCATGTGATTAAGATGCTGAACCAGTGCATTATATACTGACTGAAAATTTTATGCTTCTGAGAGCATCCTCCACAGCTAGCCCTTTTACAAAAAGCAGAAATACAAAGTTGTGTAATTCACAGTAATTACAAGAAAGCAGAAAACATTTCAGAATAATGTAACCCAATAATTGAAAAGTTACCATGCATTCAAACATTTTCAGCTGTAGGTTCGACAGCTTTAATGTCAGTTATTAAAACTAAGTTTCACACAGGTAATTGCGGGTTTGGAATTAAATGGAATAAAATAAATGATTTAATTAATTTTCTTTCGCATACATTACAAAGTGCATTAAGTTGTTCCTTTAGCAATTTCTTTCTAATTAGCATAAGAACAATCAGTCATAATATAAAAGCATTGTGAAAAAGTCTAAGGAGCCAGGTTTTATTCAGTAATGAATGGCTACATAAATCGTTTCCAATCCTTAGGAAACTAGAGCATTTAGGAATAAATAAAACATTTAACAATTATTCAAGTTTTGGATGACTCTTTTCAGTTACAGAATTTCTCTAAACTGAAGCTGGATCTGCTTTGGGGATTGTTACAGTGTCCCAAGGAAGATCTCATGCTGAGAGAAGTACTTGTAAAAGCAGAACTGCCTTCCCTTCCTCTCTTTCCCGCAAGATGCTGGGTAAAAGGGTAAGGGCAGATTTCCCCTCTTCACTCTTGCTGAAGACTTTGTGCGTTTGGATGACGTGTAGATGTTGGTAAGGGTCATATTCTGTCTCTGAACAGGATTCATTTGTATCTAACAGAATTTATGGTCTTTATTAATTATAAATTTAAAAAATCTGATAAAACTGAAAAGAAATTTGAGGAATTCAAGTATAAAAAACCATCTGCATAAGATAAACTTTCTTTGAGAATTATTTGGAAGTCTTAACACAACCAATACTGTGTCTCCTTGTTAAGAGCCTTCAGAGTTATGAATTTGGTTGTTTGCACCTATTTATAAAGTGAGATTCTAAAATTAGGCCTCATGATGACTTGACAGTGACTTTGGGTGTAATTAAATAATAATGTCAAGAGCTTGTTTCACATCCTTTCTGACTGAACTGTGTTATTTTCCTCTGGGGGGAAACAAACAGCAGTTTTAAACACGAAAGTTTTTACTTTTTGTGCATTAACACTAAAAGTGAAATCTAGATTGGAAACTAACTTTTTATTAAAGACCATTTAAGAATTATTTTTAGTTTATGCAGATTTCAGAGGGAAATATTAAAGCTTAGTCTTCAACTAAATTGCAAGAGGTTTCACTGTTATCTACTCAGGAATTATATTTTTTTTCAAGTTTCAGCTTTAACAATGGTCTTTAGTGTCTAGGATAAGCTGTTTGCCTAACCTACTGCTTAAGTTAAGAGAAAAAGACCCCTCAGTGACAATCTACCCAAGCTATCTTAAGAGGGGATGATTCTTCAAATTGTATACCTTGTTTTCCTAATTGAAAGCAGCTGCATCATAGCTTAATTGAACACCAGACTTTTAGGAGGCTACAGTTTGGTGAGGTAATTCTTGTCCTAAACATCATCTTAAATTAGGAAGACAGGGTTTTTATTACTTAATTTTAATCACGTATAAGCAAGGTCTCTCAGCCAAGATGGGATTTTATGTTCTCTTTTTAGTCAATGGAGAAAGACCAATACCTTCAGAAAGTCAGGAAGTGAGACTGACTCAAGCTTCCACTGTCCCTAGAGCAGAGACAGCAACATTAAAATCAACATTAAACTTGAGACAGGAAAATCAGGAGATGGAGTTAAAAGAGCATTTAATGAATTCTAAATTTTATCCCTTTTCTTGTGGAGGTTGATTATTTTTTTTGGAGAAAAAAAATCCTCACAGACATCCAAAGAGAAGGAACAAAATTAAAAATGGGGGATAATTAAGAAGTTTACAATCACATCTTTTGTGACTGCTAAAGGCAAGAATAAGGATATTCTTGTTCAGTGGTAGTTAATTAATAGCTTACTGATATTAGTGGTAATGGATATAATCCAAAGAATAAAAGACAACCTCTGAGTTTTTGGTTTATTTCATTCTTTGAAGAAAACATCTATTTAGAACTTGTCTTAATGCACTTTTCAAAGAAATGAAAGCAAATGAAAAGACCCCATAACCAAATCTGAAGTCCTGCATTTTTCCATGGTGGTCAATTCTGTCATATTATTATATTTCATATTACTATCTTCCATTAAAAATGGTACTATTTGCAGACTGAAATACTAAAATTGCCTTGGAGAAGTTAAAGTCATGTTGAAAATCCAGAAGATTGGAAATTAATAATACATTATGTATTGAGGAAGCTTTTTCCCTTTGCCTAGAAGCAAGTCTGAAACTGGAATCGAACAGTATAAATAATAGCCAAGAATTTCTTACACAGCTCCATTCAAGTAATTTATTCAGAAATCCACGATGACTCAGATAGTGAGATGCAGTATCACCTAAGAATGCAATGTAAATAATTTCTCTATGTTCCCTCAAGAGCATAAACTATCCAGAAAAAAGGTTGTTTTAAGATGCGGATTTTTTTTTCCCAGATAGGGAGGTTTAACTAACTTCTTGCCAATATTAAATCACAGTATTTCTTGTCTTAGTTATTAGTTATTCTCACTATATTGTGCTTGTACTTTGATTATTTGTTATATCTTAAAATAACTTAACATGATGGAAATGTTTATCCAGACCTCCTTCTGCCAGTTCTCCT
Organism: Tringa solitaria; assembly: GCA_026413425.1. Classification (NCBI taxonomy): domain Eukaryota; kingdom Metazoa; phylum Chordata; class Aves; order Charadriiformes; family Scolopacidae; genus Tringa; species Tringa solitaria. The sequence goes on from JAOXJM010000001.1 coordinate 43,511,575, forward strand.
ATAACATGATAATCTTTAGCTGAAAAAGAAATTATTACACACATTACATGACTAAAAATAGCTTCTATACAATGCAGAGCCAGTTTTTTCTCAGCAGTACATCCCAAATTCTCATTAATGTTTCCCATTAACGTGTAAGAGTTCAATTTTGGCCCAATGACTTTCCATTATCTGAATAGTTTTACTAAAAAAAGATAAATGACCTATTATACTACAAGTGAATAATTTGCTTCTTTTGTTACAAAATAGATTTCTTATTCTACCTTTCATGAGCAATAGTAACTCCTCTCTTCTATTTTAAGTCATGGGATATATTTGTTTAACCAAGAAAAATGAAATTACCTTCCTTACAAATTTGATATTACATATCTTCATATCAAAATGCAATTTAGAACAAGGTTAAGTAGAATAAATATAGCCTCTCACTGCTTTCCTCATTTTGTCTATTGCTATTTTACTGATTTCAACTGACAGGAGCATTGAGCTGAGCGGGAAGCAAGGTAAATGCAGAAGGAACTGTAAATATATTATCACTGTCTTTATTTAACTGCACCATATAGAAAAAAAATGACAATAATTCAGTAATTTTGATAGGCTGAGACCTCACTTGTAGTACAATATTCATTGATCCTGAAATATATAATATGAAGCAACCTCAAGATGCACAAGCTTCTGTGGGCAACAAAGTACCAAATTCACATAAGGAGGCTTTGCATTTAAATTACACAAAAATCCAAGATATTTTGAACATACATTAGGGCAGGATATCGTCCTTTGAATGTTATTCTCAATGCTCGTACCAGCAGCAACCGTCATCTGAAAAAGGGGGCAACAAAGATTCTGCTGAATGGAATAGAATTTTGTACAGTATATTTAAATTACACCATGCTAACAAGATGAATGTTATTATCATTCAAGCAAGCTGATCTAAGAGAACAAAAATGTGGCTCAACTGAAATTCACACAAAAAAATTGAAAGTATTGTTACATCTCCTGGCTCGTGAGGCACCGAGAACAACCCAATACTAAGTCACTTTGGTGTTCTGCACTTTGTTCACAGAAGTGAAGACTGAAGCACTGTCAAACAGTCAGATAACTATGGAGAAATAATCATAGCTCCATGGCCAACTTTAACCTGAGGTCTCTACATAAAGCAAGAGGTTTACCTGTTTGTGAGGTGTGAAAAAAGTAGGATCTTCTCCCCACAATTAAAACACCTTACAGAAAGACATCAAGTGAAGTAAACCTACAAAATTATTATGTAGAATTTACCTATTGAATTAATAAATTTTCCATGCTGTCTCAGACTTCTCTGTTCCACCAAACAATCATAAGAGTGAAAAAACAGTAGGAAAAAGTGATGTGTAGTTAAAAATCTGGGAGTCCCATCAGCTATCTGAATATATTTTAGCATTGAATGCTGTATTTCCTCCTTTTTCATGACTTTTTAATTTATTTTTGCAGAGCCCAAAGTATACCATTCTTCTTTAGAAAGACCCCAACTAGTAGGCACTCTGACCAGATGACATTTCTTCAGATCTCAATATTTACTTCAGAAGAAAATAACAGCAGAAATTTTCAAAAAGTTCTCAGAAGTAGTTTTCAAACCTCTGCTTCATTTTATCATGACAGCCATTTTAAAAAACAACCAACCAGTTCTAGACTAAACCTCTAAACAATTTATTTCCATCGTTTAGAAGATATGTAACAATACATACAATGTTCATGCTAATTATAGTTGAGCTTCATCATCTCTCAAAATAAATATTGACCTAAGCTTTATTTCAGTGACTATTTACCAACTCAGTTCAGTAAAACTGGTATTCAGAACTGACAAAAAGACAGTATTTTTGGATTCAAGTATTTCTAATAGCAGAATATAACATTTGCAAAATATAACATATTGCAAGATGTGTTTTAAAATCACTTTACTATTACAGTTTAAGAGGAAGTTAAGCCTGACTGCATAATATGATTTACTTCTGCAGTAAACAAAAATGTGCACATTATCAATATACTTAATAACAGCCACAGACATATATATCCATGTTCATCTACAAACCACATATTGCCAATGAACTTCACATTTTGATTTATAATAGTTTTTAAAAATTGATATAGTTTTAAGCTTTCAATGTTTTAAAGGAGAATTATGCTATTAATAACAAAAAGATTAAATCTTCAATTTTTAGCAAAACTCCATAAACTCTGGCAAGTTTTTAACTTGCTTATTAGATTTCCCTTCTTTAGACTTACACCCTTAAATATTTGAAAACATTTTTATAATGCTTTTTAATTGTTTTTAAGGGAGATTTCACTTCATACAGAGCAGCTACTTTTGAAAAAAACATTTCCTTGCAAAGCAACTTCATAGTCAATTCACGTAGCAAGTTTAGGTGGATTTGTAACATCACTGTTGCTCCAGAATTTTGTAAAAAGCCCACATTATGTCAGCATAACATTGTTTTAAATAAACAACCTCTCATCACAAGAATTACAAATTCAAGCACATTATAAACTTTATCCATTCATTGTTTCAGTCTCACACATCTTGATTAGTAATAGTTCAGTCCTTATTAAATTTAATCTCAGTGTTTATACATATACAACTACTAAAAAGGGGTTGAAACAAATGCACTTTATAAATGTGTAAATAGTTTACACATTTTTGCACATTTTTTAATTTAAATGTCTCATGTTTTCTGATAATTTGCACTTTTGTGTGAAAAGGTAGATCTACTGTATACTTTTGACTGCTGCATCTGAGCTCTGTTAACTAATTCATCTTTTCTTTCTAACACTGTTAACAACAATAATTTCTGAGTAACTTTAGCCTAATTTTCAAATTATCTTGTAAACAGTTTTTTCCCCTTTCCTCTTGTAAAACTATAATTCATTAAAGATGTATTGATAAAAGGTATAAAATGAACAGTGTTCAATTCTAGCAGCTGATAAGTTTAAGGTTCAGTATTTTGACTCTTCAGGCCTATGAAGAGAAACTTTACATAACTGGAAATGAGTGATTCCTTCAATTCTGTAAGGCTATTTCATTACAGCCATGGTAATTTCCTATCCATCTGGACTTATAGTACCTAAAACGTCATGTGTAGGAGAAGAGAAATGAAAGAAAATATTCAATAAAAATAAAAAAAATTGTGCATTAACTCTAAAATTGTTTGCCTTCAAACTATGCATGTTAAGGGAAATACATTGTATTGTCACAAAGATTTTGCTGGCAGTCATTTGAGATACAAAATCCATGAATGAGTTATGCAGTCTAAATAATGCAGCACTTCCCATCTCATGCATGTGAGTAAAATATTTATTCCATTCAGGAATGCATCTAATATTATAGCATGTACTTAGCACTCTGTATCCTAGTAACTATTACCTATTAGAATTAATATTGATGGAACTTTCTATTACAGTTTGGTCTTCCTCTTTGAAAAAATGCATAAGCATTAAAATTTATTAGAGAAGAAAATAGGGTCAACAGGGAGAAAAAATTCTGAAAATAAAGCTCTAAAACAGGCATATATTCTTGCCTGGGATGAGCACTTCAGCTACTATTTGCTGTGAGCCACATGCATGGGGACAGATTCTCAAGCTGTATCCTAAATGATGGACCCTCCATGCTCCTTCTCTCTTTTTTGGATTTCCACATAGAAAAGGCTGTTAGATAACATCCCACCAACATTTCAAAACTTGACTGGACAGGACCCTGGGACCCCTTTATAGATGATCTAGCTACAAAGTCAGCCATACATGGACTAGATGATCTCCAGTAAATGAATGGTCTTAAATTATCAAATTCCTGCTTTTAATTCAACAGCGTTGAAAGTGTCCATACTCTAAAGTTAAGGAAATCAAAAAAAGTCTCATCTGTATTACCAGAATTGGTGTGTCTGTGCATGGGTGGGCACACATATAGAATAATTTTGCATATATAAGATGCAATATATACAAAAAAGTATATAAACTTGATTAGTTTGGAAAAGAGAAGGCTCTGAGTGGACCTTATTGTGGCCTTTCAGTACTTAAAGGGGGATCATAAGAAAGATGGGGACAGACTTTTTAGTAGGACCTGTTGCAATAGGACAAGGAGTAATGGTTTTAAACTAAAAAAAGGGTAGATTCAGACTAGATATAAGGAAGAAATTTTTTATGATGAGGGTGGTGAAATACTGGAATAGGTTACCCAGAGAAGCTGTAGAAGCTCCATCCCTGGAAAAATTCAAGATCAGGTGGGCCAGTGCTCTGAGCAACCTGATCTAGTTGAAGCTGTCCCTGTTCATTGCAGGGGGTGTTGGGCTAGATGACCTCTATAGGTACCTTCCAACCCAAAGCATTCTATAATTCTATGATTTGATGTATATTGTACATACACACACCCCCCTGTATCCATCCACATGTATATCTGTACACTATATATATATATAAATAAATATTATATGTTTGATGATGATAAACTGCAGGAAAAAAAGTAAAACAAGATAACAAAAAACAGTGTCCACAACCATCTATATCAATAGTAGCCCTCTGGTATGTACATTGACCTGTACATACTTTGTGCATGGGAGTATTCCCACTGAGCTACAGAGAACTTGTTATCTCAGCAGAGTTAAAACTACATGTAAAAATTTGCAAGACCTGGCCCTTAAAACCTAATACGTAGAAAGACAGACATAGTAGTCTGTATAGTAATACTCCCACAGTACTGTTACATGATGAATAAAAGTAAGAAAATACATCATTAAATTAGCATTTTAAAGAGTAAGATGCATATTTATTTGTTTACCTGTGTCACAGTGACTGAACTAATTATTGTTTTATTAATAATTTTAAAAATCTTTCAAGATGTGAATGCTGATAATCACCGTAGATAAAATAACCTCTTATATTTACACTACAAATATTGATTTAAATGTATTGAACTTAGGAGCAAACTATTATGGCAAATAAAGATTTGGAACAGTGATCACAGGATCAGAGTTTGAGTTCATATAGCCATTAAAATCACTCAAGATTATGCCTCTGTGCTGTACCGAGGCACAGAAATAATTCAGGCATGTATTTCATCATTAAAAATTTAGTTTAAAAAGTCTAGAAAGGAACTGTCTGAATACTTCTTAGTCAAAACTGAGAAATATTTCCTTGCTTTATTGTCAGAATTTCCTTTGCATAAGTATTTTCAAACCACAAGATTTTTTTATTAAAATTGTAGAAACAAAGGACATGTTCATTTGATGCTACATAAAAATATGAAACTGGATGAACACGTTGGAATGTTATGCTAATTGGTTTTTAAACTAGGTCTATGGAAATCATTCTGATTACTCTTTTGCTCTGCCTAATGAAGTGTGAAGAATCTGATTGTTACATTCCAGGTTCAGTTCCAAGGATTGATGAGTAGTGTAGAAAGAAAAGAAAGGAAGCAAGAAAGGAAGAAAGAAAGAAAGAGAGAAAGAGAAAGAAAGAAAGAAAGAAAGAAAGAAAGAAAGAAAGAAAGAAA
>JAOXJM010000001.1:43517120-43528529 GCA_026413425.1 Tringa solitaria
AAAGAAAGAAAGAAAGAAAGAAAGAAAGAAAGAAAGAAAGAAAGAAAGAAAGGAAAGAAAGAAAGAAAGAAAGAAAGAACCAAACCCACCAACAGACTACACCTAAGTTGCTTTCCTGCACTCCCTGAAATGCTGCTCCTCTAATCACCCAGCTGCCAGACCTGTCCCCAGCCTACAGTAATAATCTTTTTTGTCACTCAAGCCCAGGCTGTGGGGAAGGAAGATGCAGCAGATCACATGTCTGCATACTGCCTTGTAATAAGACAAACGTAGTTTAGAAAGGTGTGTTAAGAATGATGCTAAACTGTGCATATGGTCCCAGGAGATCAGACCTCTGACAGATCCAGGTTAGACAGAGCTTGAGTGCACCTGAGGAACCTATACAGGTTTCAAAAACCTCACAGATCTTGTGGGAGAGAGAAATCTCAAAAACAAGACATGTATGACAGTGACTATTGGAGTTATCTCAAAGGCAAAATGAACCCACAGTTCTGAAAACACACTCAAAATACAGTGAATCATACTTTATATAATTTGAAAATTTTGATTCCTGTAGTCTCATTCTTGTTGACTGTCTGTCTGTGTGACTACAGACAGCAAAAGCACACCTATATCGTTCTCAGCAACAGCAGACAACTTTGCTTGCCCCACAGAAGTCAGGTGAAGCCTATTCAAAGGCTGTTCCTGTTCCAGTTTTCAGATTTCTATGTAAGTTTAAAAATGGGAGAGTGAATCATGGATTTATTTTGTAGTAATAAATATTTCCCACATTTCTCTGCATGCACGTGCCAGCATCTCATGTGTCCTGTAAACAGAGGGACAATTTACCCTCTCCTCTTCTAGAAGCAGGATGAGGCAGAAGGAAAGGTGCCCATGGGTGAATGCAGAATGCAGCACCTTCTTGCACTTCTGAGACTTCTACTCTGCCTGGTCTATGGAAGACTCTGGAACATGGTTATTCTACATGAGGGTAGGCACAGAAAAAGCAGCCACTGGTACAACTGTCCCATGTACATTAGGGAGGCCCAGAAAGGGACACCTCAACTCTTAATTAATATGTGCAAGGAGAAGGTAAGATGGCACAGAATAGAGCACAGAAACCTTTATTCAGGCTTGTAATCATGTCAATCTCAGTGCTCATTTTTCATGTCCTTATCAAGGTACTTTTTATGTTGCAAACAGACAGGATTCAGGTTTAGAATAGTGGTCTTACATTATTTATTATGTATATATTTTCAGGGAGAATATAGCATAAAGACTAAATTTTTTTTTTGGTGATTTTCCAGTAACAGAACAGCTAAAAATAAATCTCACAGCATGAATGTGCGTAATAATGCTGAAAAGCCTGAAAGACAGTCGAGGCATTTTTAAACTAAGCATTCCCACTAGGTAAGATGTGAATGTCTTTTTCCCTGAAGAAGCCAATCAGTGCTTGTACTTTTGATTTAAGTACTGTTATCTGGCTTCATGACCAGGTAAGTGTTCTTATGATGGGAGTCGACTGCCTTCTCACCACTCCCTACATCCCAAAATTCTCAAACATCAACATCAAGGGAAAGTTAACTGTATCTTAAAAGAAGAGATCTGTTTTGCCATTTCTGGCTTGTGTATTTATTTAGGAAAGTACAGGTTAGATAAGAAAGTATTTAAAGTCACTTAATACATTTAAGTGTTTATCATTTATCATTATCATTTAGCTGTACATACATATACACAAAAGAATTTGTGCTGTGCCTAATCAGTTGAAATATCCTCACCAAGTCAAATCATCAGAATACAGACTGAACTACTTTGGCCAACTCCAGAGTGGTTCGTCAATAATAGTCTTCAAGATAAGTCTGTCTGGAAATTGTAATCATACATAGCTAAGCTTCATTAATGGTTTATCCTTCATACACTTCGTATTTAAAAAATAGCCATTACAGTATTAAAATTTCCTACATCTGTCTGGGAACTTCCTACTGTACCCTCTCTGCAAGTCATTGCCTGCTTTGTCACATGTGAGCTTGTACCATCTATACCATTTTGGTTTATGAATCCCCAATATGTCAGACTTCAAATGTAGACCTATGACTCCTTCTAGGAAAAATAAGAGAGGGTATATGAGAAGTTCTTTCTTCAGACAGTGAAGTGGAAAACTACTGTTTTCCTCCTTTTACAAAGGAAAAGGGACATAATGTCTTCCCTGAACTCAGTCCCATGGTGCGGGATGAAAAAGAAATGACACAGTCCGTCCCCTGTGGCCAGGGAGACCAGTCATGAAGAACTGTCCACACCCCCACCACACCACTGTGTTCGGCACAGCTGTGTCTAGAGACCTGCACAAACCTACAGCGAGTTAGTGTAGAAGGCTGCCTCAGCCACTATGGGGAACAAAACAAGAGCAAGGTTGACTTTTACTCTGTATCGCCCATCCCAGACTCTGCAACACAGCTCCGGGATAGGAAATATAGGAAAGGCCAATCTTGGTTGATTCATTAAATTTTCAGTATGAAGGATGTGAATACACACTTACCAGCCTCTCCAACCTGTCCTGGTTTGAGGTAAAACAGAATCAATTTTTTTGTTCAGTAATTTTACTTTTACAAGCTTCAGTCTTAGATACCATCACATCATTGGTAGCTTCTACTAAGACAGACATTTTTGAATATTACCTGAGAAAATACTCTATGAATAGGACTTTAAAGAACATATACTTTCTTCCCTGTCCCAACCTTTGATTTAAACACATTTTGGAAAGGTTTCCAGAATAAAAAAAGTGGTTCTTTTCATTTATGATGATTTCCCCTTTGGCATTTGTGTACATAGCGATTGTGATAATTTATTTCTGATTTTTCTTTCTTTGGAGAATAGAAAAAATCTATGTTTTTAAAGCTATACAGTTGGAGAAAGTTAAAGAGGAATATAGTAAGTACATAAAAACACTTTCATTCTTGATGATGCAAGAGGAAAGAGATTTATTGATTAAAGCCAATTTTAATTGCGGCAAGAATAGGTCTGTTGAAATCATCAGTGTAAATCCTAAATCCCACAAAAATAATGTCATATTCTCTTTTTGTACAAGTTAAGTGCCATTATTATACTTATAACCTCATTCTACAAGACCAGTAAATATGGGTAACACTGTTGCACACTGATTTTTCTCATATTGTGTCCCCTCAGAGAAAAACACATACAGATACATAGATATCTGCAGTTCAGAAAGTGTTTTGGTAGAACTGTTCTTAGTCTTGTGATTTATTTTAAAAGTTTATTCTTCTAGAGAAGACATTGCTGAAAAAATACAGCTCACTCTTGAAGATATGAATGAGACAGGCATATACAAGTCCCAGGGGATTTAATGCTGCTTTGTTGGGCCAGCTTCCAAGCAATCTGGCTCTCTTCTTCCCTGTCTCACTGATGACTGTAAAACATTCTGTAGGTCCTGAATAGGTCAGGACCATCACGTGTATTCCTGCTGTCTTACAGCAATTATTATGTAAAGTAATTTATATTATCACTTGCCACCATGTTCATAGGCACTATGCAAGTATAGCTCTGAGAATTTTTATTCCCTGAAAAAAGGCTGAAGGAAACATTTCATGCGTACATAAACAATGTATTCTTGGGATACATGTACATTGGTCGGATGCACTTCATTGTTTTTGCTTTATTTGCTTTTCTTAGTGAGTATAGAAGTCTAAGGCACAGACTTCAGCAGCATTATTTTTCTCTGCCTTTAAAGACTCCCTTCAATCTTCTGAGATACCAAAAGACAAATATGACAAATATACAGCAGTGCAGTGATACATTCATGATTTACACACAGTTTCAAGAACTGAGGCTACTTATGATGTTGCCAAGCAGCAGCAAAGACAAATTAAGAATACTTTGGTCTTTTTCTTAGCTGTTTATAACCCTTTGGGCAACAGTCAGATGTCAGAAATCAGTTCAGCTTCATGTTAATGTCATTTGAAAAAGCCATGAGCACTGACAGATGCAAGCAGTGAAACTACACCTTGGAAAGACAGCCCAAAGGTGGAGGATATCTGTAGAGACGAGGTGAAGGCAGCTCCACTGAAAATAACAAAGAAATTGTGAGCGAGGAAGAGGCCAAAAAAAAGCCTTTTTTTTAGAACCTCCTCCCGTAAGAATATGAAAAGTAGCATTTTATATCTATGTGATAGAAAATGAAAGATAATTTGCATTGGCTTACAGTTTCATTTCTTTTATTGCACAAGGGCAGGGAAATAACATCTTCATCCACAGAGTCTAAGGAGTTTAAAAAAACCCCAAACCCAAAAACCTCACACCACCAAAATAACAACAAAATTAATCTGACCTATGCCAGGATCTATTTTAGGATGAATTGCACATAAACCTGGTTATTCCTCTCTATTAACTGTAGCTCAAATGTAGATTTCTACATTTGATAACTTGGCTAGTTGGGAGAGAGAGAGTATCTAGTCTTTTCACAAAAGCTTTTTGTGAAAAGCATTACCAAGAAGAGCACATTAAAAAATGAAATGAGATTCTAATTGTGAAGGAATGAACTGAAACAATTTTGATTTAAATTAAATATGAAACTTTGCAGGTGAGAACAGCAGACTAAGGATTGTGTGTCTTTATGTATTAAAAAGGATGTTTATGCACAAAAGCTTTTTAAATTTCCTTTTCAACTGTCGTTTTTGATACTGGTTTGTAACTCAAGACCACACTGATTGAAAGCCAAAATCTGAAATGCTCCAAGAAAAAAAAAAAAAGCATTGGGAACATTTCTTTAAGTAGTTTATTTTCTCCACATGTATTATTCCTTTCAGCTGCTTAACGTATAAATCAGACCCAATTTCCTAACAGAATACATTGGAAGAGCTACGTCTATTTAATGAAAATAAACAGAAATGGATAATGAAAATCAGTTGAAAATAATGAGAAAGGTGCTTAAATTGCTTGTATGCCGGGAGACTTGAGGAAAGTGAGCAAGACAGCTGGGCTTGTCCACCAGGCTGCTTTGCTACAGCACTGCTAATCCCTGATGCTGCAGCAGAGCCTTGATATCTGTGATATTGCTTCTCTGCATACAGCTATTCTAGCAAACTAAGTGCCGGGATTTTAAAGTATAATGATAATTATCATGGCCATGTAAAACTGAGACAACACCACAACTTAAAATGCTACATTCAAGAGCATACTCTTCACTGAATACAGTGAAAAGAATATAATAAAAAGAATAAAACATTACCCTGGCAACTCTTACTCAAACAGACAAAGAATTAGCATCAAAGCCTCACTGGATAAATATTGGCTATTTTTTTTTCTCAGACTCACCCACACAGCAACATGAAAGACTGAAGATCCAGACAAAAACAATCTTTTTGAGTACATCATAACTACAGATATAGACAAATGCGTATACAAAAAATATAGAATCTAGTTTGCAAAACATAAGTATTTTGTTGATTAGTGTAAAAGTCCAAATTTAAACCATGAGGGTCTGATAACAATACTAATAACATTTTGTAATTTTAATAAAAAATAGAATTTGGTGAACATTATTTTGAGGGTAAAAAAAAGAAATACAGTTTTCCAATATTTATTTTTTTTTAAAAATCAAAATTTTAGATCATCTTGTCACTGAAAAGTCAGCAACTGTAACAATCTAGTAAATAATCATACGATTTTATCTGCATGTTATGTGTACTTCAAATATTATTTTTATAAGCTAAAAAGTGCTTATAAAACATAGCTGAAAAAGGGAAAAGAAAGATATGAACTAATAGTCCCCAGAAGGAGAATCCCCATAAAACACACAGTCGGTCACCGTGATGTAAGATCTCAGCTTTGTTAATAGGGCAAGTTTTCTAACAGTTGGGAAAGGGTAGATGAAAATACCGTAATCAGTTAAAAGAGCAGTCCTACAGGGAAGAAATGGAGAGCAACTATGATCTAGAATCTGTACCAAGAAAGCTGAGGTTGAATTACTTGCACATCTCATCTAAATTAAATTTGGACTACTTGAAGATAAAAGCTGAAGATTCCTGACCCGCGAGTGAGAAAGGCGGATACTTTCAAAGCTGATTCTTAACGTCCAATTGAATTGCCTAAAGTTAGATGGTGTGAATTATAGCACAGTCCTCTCTTAGCCAAAAAGCCACCAGCCTTGCTTCCTAAGGAATGCCAAGCATACACAAGGGTTTTTGTTATTTAATTCTATTTTTCTTGGCAAATACAACACTTTGCTTTGAAAAGTTGTTTCCTTGCCACTGCTGCATCATTACTTCCCACAGGCAAGCACAGGAAAGGAAAACTTTAACGGGTGCCAAATACACTGGATTTTCTGCTTGGCACTGAAGATTACATCTCTCAGAGGGAAGCTGAGCTGAGTTCCCATTTAAAGCAAAATACAGTGGCTAACTATTTGAAAAGGATGCATTCAGAGACTGAGAGAATGTCTAGGCAATTCTACTGCTGAGGAATAAGGACAGCAATATTTTCTATACAAAATTATACTGTATTCCTTACAGTGTTATGGGTTTTAACTGTAGCAAAGTTATTACAGCTTGGGAACACTCAGAAAGAAACCAATTTAGTTCAATATTAAATCTTTCCTCTGTATTTAAGTTGCAAATGGAGTTAAAAGGCTAACTTTAATGTAATCTGCAATATCACAATTCCACATAAAACATGAAAGGAAAAATGTCTCATAGGTATTAAGGTACTGCAGAAAGAATTATCTTTGCAAATATGCAGGAGACACTAAATGTACCAAAAGATATTGACTGCCTGTTCTTGGCCTGTGGAAAATGCAAAGTAATTCAACTGAGTAGAACACGATTCAAGTAACTAACTTTTTTTTTTGTTTTCCACTGTGGTCTAAACTAAGTCGCATTAGCTTGCACATTCCACAAGTTAACAGTGTGCATAAACAGTCATCCTGGCTAGGCTAACTCACAGGATGGTCTAAAAAGGAATATCTTAAAAGACGTGAAAACAGCTCATACATTTGGTACGGGAAAGGAAGATGGGAAATGGAGATCATTCTCTTGCAGTTTCTGTTGGTAAGTGATGCACAACTGCCAAGTCCACACTTTGGCGAGACCCACAGCAAGACGTTCCCAAAAGAGGAAAGCCAGGAGAAGGGCTAGTTGGGCACAGGACAGTTACATTCTGAAACTCACATCTACAAGTGTTTCCCAAGTGAGTTGCTGCTGACTATAAGAAAGTATCTCAAAGGGTGACAGTTCTGTATAGGCCTCAATACTGCAAAGTGTTCAATCCTCAAGCTAGTTTTAATGGTATTGACATGTGACAGGCTTAGTGCAATGAAACAGCTTATGTAACTAAGAAATATTTTTAGTTAGTAATAACTGACTTTAGGGTGTATTTCTCCAATCATTATAATTTTTGTGTATATGGAAAAGGTATTTTGCCAGGATGCACTTGTGAATTTTTTCTCACATTCATCCATCCATCTATCTATCCATCCATCAAAGTATGATGAATTCATGACTTTTTTTCCATTTATTTTTTGCTTGCACTTTGGTGCATGACATTAATCAAAACAGGACACTACAATTTTTTACATTACATAAAATTGTAGCAGTAGTCACAAGAAATAAGCTCAGGTAAAGTAGTTACCAAAAAGATGACATTTAGTCAATAGTTTATATTGCAATTTAATATTGCAATTGACTAAACAATGTTTTAAATATAGTATATTATCTTTCAACAATATAAAAAAGCAAACCTATTAAGAATTTCACCATATGTATATTAACTAATACTCTCTCCAGACAATGGCTTGGCATATCCACTTGTGTGCATCAAAGGAATACATCATTAACACTGTCAGAAGACATGGTTAATTATATATGAATCAGAAGTGTGGCAGCTTTAATCATTAGCACAACATTTGTTGTGGAACAAAGATACATACATAATATCAATAAGTGCATTCATTTGATAGTCTTAGGTATGAGTGCCATATAATCTTACTTAACGGAAGTACCATCTTTTCTTGCTCAGAATCCCACTCATTTTATCAACAGCTCTGCCTCTTTTGATGCAATTTTAACAGATTTATGGCTTTACTCATCCAGCTGTCACAAATACAATGATGGGATTAATGATAAGTATCTATAAAGAAAAAAATATTTTCAAGACTTTTTGCAACCATATGTGATAATGAATAACTAAATAGTGTATAGTGAGACAAATATCCCAATGTTCCTACAATAAGACAGGAATTTTAAGGAAATCATAGCTACAATTTCAGGTAAATTTTTTTGAAAACTTACTCTGTTTCAACCATCATCTCAGTGAAACTGAGAATAAAACATTTTACATGCATATTTGTTTAAGAGAGTTTATGTGGTTATGCGTTTTCTTCAGTTCAAAAAAAAAAAAAAAAAAAAGCTTATGTGTGTGACATTCCACTAGGAGTTTAGTTAGCACTCAGGCAGTAGAGCTGCCTGTCTCCTCCCTCCACCGTCACCCTGTAAGAGTATCTCTCTTTTACTTCTGTTAACTGCTAAGAGCTTTTCCAATATAAGAGAGAAACCTCCAGGTCAATGCACAGTATAGCTCAGAGAGTCACACAATAGGAAGGACACTCATGCCAAATGTAGGCTCTACCATTATCAGAACACGGATATGAACCAGTCTGCAACCACTCAGTTGAATTTCCACTCAGTTGAATGTCTCCTATTGGAGTTATTCCCCTTTACACATTGTTAACTCCTCCAGAAAAGAAAATGACTTTGAGACCAGTTGGGGCACTTCCCGCAGTAACAGCACACTTGGATTTTTGTTCCTGCCCTACTTGGTTGTTAATGGTTTACGTGTGATGGCTCAGTGCCAAGCAGGAGATTAGCACAGGTCAGGGGGCAGCCTGAAGATGGCAGGAGTGGAGGCAAATCTTCCCAAGTATAGAACTATATTCCCTCAACTAAGGGCTGCTTGAATTTAATGTCTGATCCTGGATCGATGTCACAGCTACTAAAAAATAGGTTAAAAAGACATCAACACACATTCTTAATTTAGTTAAATTACTTATGTAAACTATCAGCGTTATAACCAAGTATCTCACTTTTTTCTTATTAATAGCAAAATTAAAACTTGCACTGGTAGCTCTGATGTGAGCAGCCATAAAAGTAACCTGGTTAGAAGGCAAAATTACTGAACAGAAGAAAATGTCTGCTGAAGTACTGACAGAGGACATGCCTGCCAGCCTGGGAGCTGTTAGACTGGGAACTAGGCCTGTGAACCAGAAGCATCCCTGAAAAGTGCAGCTGGCATCTTTGAAGTACAGCTGGGTACACAGAAATCAGAGACATCCTGAGATACCATCGATAAGCGCAAAACCAATGAACAGTCATGGCAACTTATTATTTGAAAGAGTGAAAAATAGTCTGGAAAATGGGAAAAATATCCTGAGAACATAACCATCAGTAACTGCCATTGGCTGCTCTAACTGCAAGAACAGGAAGACAGTCTATTTGCTATTATTGATTAAGTTTGCTTCACTAGTTCTAAGCCTGTAGAAATCTAGAATATTATATATGCTTGATTGCTGCTATTATTGGGTGCTGTTATTATTGATTGTTGCTTCTATTGATCTCTGCTATACTATTGATTGCTTATAATTTGTAATAGCTGGTATACTTGTTAGTGGTGACTTTTGTGGTACTTGTGGTAACCTGTAATAAAGTAGAGATTTAAAGGACAAAGCTTCTGTGTCCTACGAACCCACTATTGCCATCTCTACACATGAGCAAGCCAGGTAACCCTTTAGGCAGTACCAAGCCCGGAGTGGAATGGTTATCCTTTTCCATTTTTTGTTATGCTACCAAAAAAAAAGATCAATTACTCACTGTCACAATAACAGTGATTCTGAGGTGATCAGATACAGCAGTGATGGGCTGGTATGACAGCTAGAATAAATGAAACCTTCTGCTTTTCACCATCCTGAGGAATTAAATTTAACCCTTTCCTCTTTTGCAGTTTGTGTAAGCCTCATCAATTTATCTACATATTAGAACTAGAGGATGAGATACAGAAACAGTGCAACCGGAGCATTTAATGAAAATCTGGCTTTTATATATATGCCTGGTTGGGTCTGTTACTCCAGTGATTTTATGGTTGTAATTTTCAAAGACTGAGTGTCAATGAATAGATGTGGGCTCCTCTGTAGCTATCTATTTTTAATTCCATCAGAGAGGCTTAAACATGTGGTGGAAGAAATGTTAGTCAGAGGAAAGCAGATGGGATAACTAATTTTTCTTTCACAGTGTTTACACATTGCTGAAATTTTGTTAACTCTCACAGCAGAAAAACAAGAATACCCTGCTCATGTATAGCAGTATTCATCAGCAGGCTTTAGAGAGGAAATTGCTTAGTTTTGATCTGGTTTTATTACTAGATAGCCTGGCAATAGTATATTGCAGTAAAGGCTTGTATCAGAAGCCAGTGCCAGCAGCCCCCAAGCTTCAGGTGCTTCCCAGCTCTCCAAGCCGACTACACTCCTTCAGTGTGGTCATCTGAAGCCTCCTGCTCTCTGGCTGTACGTGCAAGTTGCACACAGAACAAAAAGTACATTTTATGACTTATTCCTTATAAGCATAGGCAAGAGTAAGAGTCAAGAAGCCCAGCCCAGACTGTACTAACCAGACACAGTAACTAATTAAAATGTCAAAATTTTGGGGAAAAAAAAAAAAAAGTATTTTTAAGCAAACTGGAACCATTTAAAATCTACAGTGCAAAGAGCAGAGTCTGTGAGCATGTCTATGCGGAGCAACATAACCTTGCATTCGTCCTGAATGGCCTAACTCCAGAATGGGAAGCAGCAGAGCTGTACCAGTGGGGCATGATGCATATGAAGAAAGACTGCTCAGTATCCCAGCAACAACAACAAAATAATACCCTGCTTTTGGATACAAAGCAGGTGTTTTTACGTTGCTTTGCTCTGCTAAGGTGTTAGGTCCCTTGTGACTGCAGTGAGCTGTATAAACTCATGGGGCTCCAAAAAAGAAGATGAAATGGTTTACACCTCATATTAGTTATTTCTAAGATCTCTGATGACTCAATTGACTCTTAACTTTCAAAACCAAAAAAAAAATCCAAAACTTGTGTTTAAAAAAATGTAGGCATAGATTCCTAAGTAAAGCTTATAAAAAAAAATGTCAGTAGTGAAAACACAATACATGAAGTCCTTAGATTTTAAACATTTGCTTTATCAAGTTTCCACCATTGCTTCTTGGGGGTGTATATCATATATTAGAAAATATACTACAACTTATGTTATAATTGAGATTATTAGTATAAATACTATTGACTGATCAAACTAGAAATCAAATCCAACGGTGGTTTTCACCTATATCACAGAATCACAGAATCACAGAATCACAGAATCACAGAATTGTGGTGGTTGGA
>JAOXJM010000001.1:43528629-43542992 GCA_026413425.1 Tringa solitaria
AAGTGATCTCGAGACCTCTGCTAGCTGTTTATAGAACTTTTCATCTACCTCTGCAGGCTGTGTAGGCTTGTATTGATTTTTATGTACTGGGTTCAGTTTTAACCATTTTAATAACAATTCAATTTTAATAATTTCAATAATATTAGCATTACCTGTCACAAATTAATTTTCTGTTTGCACATATTGCTCTAGATAAGAAATAATCCCTACAACTGTCAGAAGAAGAATAAAAAAATCTATTGCTCTGAATCAGTTCTTCTGAACTTTAAGTCATGTGGACTGGGAACAATAAATCCTTTCACGCTCTGTAGAATAAAATCCTGTCACACATGTGAGAAAGCTGTTCCAAATGTGCTCAAATCAAAATGCAGGTAAAACTATCAAGCCAAAAACTTCCAAGTATGTGATTTGAGTACTTGAACTTCAGTAAAGAGGAAGATGCAAACTGCAGCTTCTCAAAAACATGTTTACTTATCAAGAGCTCCTTTAAGGCTTCCAAAATTTTCCTTCTGACATTACTGGATGCACACTGAGAAACCAAAAGTACAACCTGACCTAACACATTTATCTGTTGTATCAAGAGAAATGCAAAATAAATGGAAAAAACATGAATGAAGCTCACTCATTTTTCATGTTCAAGATCAGCAGCAGCAAGTTCACCAATTCTGGAGAAGTGAAACAAGAAACTGTTGGTAACTTCAGGAATATTATGAATGAACTATTATCAGAGCTCCTTCTTCAGATTTTTATTTATTTCCATTAATATAAGAGACAGACAAATTGTGATTTTTATTTCTTGATAAGCATCTTTTAAGATTACTATTGTAATGTGTTCTGAAACCTGATTTCCAGCTTTAGGTCAGCATAAATCACAAGCGATGTTCTCAAAATCTTTCAGTGGATGGGGATCAGGGAACATTTTAATGGAATTTCAGGTAAAAAATATTTAACCTCTCTCCAAAATTTCGGAAATGTCTGGGTGATTAAAAGAATAACTCAGCATTTTAAGCCATCACAATTGCATATTTTTTGCTGAACACGTTATTGCAACCAAATGGAAGTAGAATAGATGCAATTCAATGCTGCTATTCCATAAAGGCAAATGAAAACCTGTAAATAAATACCTTCCAAATGGTTGATTTTATAGCCATGTAGTTCTCAAGATTTATTTAATGGACAGTTATCTTATTGTCAGAACAATCAGCACTACTCCCAGCTCACCTCTTTTTTTTAAGAGAGAGATGAGCCTGTCATGCCAACAACTGTAAACAATATATATCCTTCTGTGGAGTTAACAATACGCTATCATTTTTAGACCTCCAAAACTTTCAAAGCTGTCAACATGAAGTGATGAAAAAAGCCCCATGTTTTATTTGGACCTGATACTTTTCCAAACACATGAGGATACTGTGCTGTACTTGGTACTCCAGCATTCTGAAACCACATTTTGGAGAAAGTGCTGATTTAAAACAACAAAATCACTTTCTTACAAGTGATCTTGGACTGAAAAAAAATACTCAGATATCCTTTTGTGATATCCACAAATTTGCGTGCATACTTTTTCCATATCACTTTCCAACACTAGATGAAAGAATTTGCATGGAAAAACCTACTTATACTTTGAAAGCAAGATGGAGCAATGCCTAGATTTTAACATTAGTTGAATGGGAACGAAGTGTCACATCTTCACCTGCTCATGTTTTATTATGTTTTTGAATACTGCTCTTAAGACTTTTGTTATTATTTATCTTCTGAACTACTGCTTGTGTCACTGCTGTCTAGTAGAATTTTACCTTTCCTAAATTACTATTGAGTATTGAGCTTTTAGAATACAAATTATAGTTCTAGAAAGACAGGCATCCACTGCTGATAAATCCCGACTTTCAAATACGTAAAATGCCTGAAAAACCTGCAAGTTTGCAAACATTATTTGCAAGTACAATAAGCACTACATGTTTTATACAGTAATGTATTGTTTTTTTTCTTTTACAACTCTGTTCCAGCCTTCCCTTAATTTGGTGTGTCAAATTGTTACACTGTGTGCTCTTTGTAGCCACGACTACATTCCTACCCTGGCTAGAACAACGGGACCTCGCCCTTAATTTTCTAAGTGGTATTACCAATGGAGAACAGAGCATACACTAAATGGAGCCCATAAGATGTTAAAAACAGATGCAGTATTTTTGAAGAGTACAAATGCTATATGTCACAATTACTAACATATAAAAATGTTCTTTTCAAATATAATAGTTAGTTCAAGGTCTTTACGCGAGGTATAACCTTATAATAAAACCTTAAAAATGAAAGCTAGCAGGGATGGATTAAGAAGGATCCAGTGGATTAGTGATCTGTAAAATCATGAGCAGCAGGCAGCATTTCTGAACATGGCTGATTACTGATGGGCAACTGCCCATTTTAGAAAGCTTCACT
Organism: Tringa solitaria; assembly: GCA_026413425.1. NCBI lineage: Eukaryota > Metazoa > Chordata > Aves > Charadriiformes > Scolopacidae > Tringa > Tringa solitaria. The sequence continues at coordinate 43,531,060 of JAOXJM010000001.1, forward strand.
TCTGCATTTCTGTAGGACATGAAGAACTGCAAAGATCAACAATGAGTTTGGACAGGTACAAAAAGAGGAAGAGTCATTTATGTAGGCATCCAGCTTGGACTAACAGTTTCTGCCACTGAAAATGAAATTGTATTGAACTGCAGCCTTTCCACAGCTAGGTTAAACCTGAAAATATATATGGAATGGTGTCATTTTTACTTCACAGCACAAAACACAATGATTTTTATGAAAGAAAAAAAAAAACCAAAACATTGTGAGAGGCATGGGTTCTAAGAGTGTTTCTCTATTTCTCAAATACATTAAAAATACCCTCTACATTTTATATATATTATGCCTGTGCTATATCCATCATATTTAGTACCTTCTCTGGGCTCACATACAAAGCTTGGGAGAACTCAGAAACAATCATCTAAACTAAAAACTCACAAACAATATAAACTAAAGCTTGTATTCTACTCTATTTTATAAATTAAACCAAATATATTACATCCAGAATTTCGCTGCACCAGGTTTATCTACATAAACACAAAGCAATCATCAAAATGGCAATTTTATTTTGCTAAGATAGAGAAGATAGGTAGCTATGTCTTTATTTCATTGTGCATGTTTTTGTTTAAGTTCTCCTAACCTTTTTTCTCATTTCTAATCTTCCAGCAGCTGCTGTTCTGTCACATATCAGTCCACCTTTTCCTCAAACACTGCAAATCATTCTGCCCAGGAACAACTTAAACACCTGAGAAGTCTCCCACTTAGATTCACAGCTCTTACGCACTGGCACTCCATGCACTTCATATTGTCTTGTAACCTTTAAAAGTCATTTACCAATGGCCTGAAAGGTATTGTATTCTTCCCACTTCCCATTATGCTGTTCTTACTGCTTGTTGCCTTTCCTAAGGACTTGGTGTTAACTAACCCCACAATAAATTGTCTAACTCAACTTGCATATGCTTTTGGGTTGAACACACTATGTGTCCAATATCTAGCACAACACCATCAAATACTTGACTGGGGTCCATAGGAACACCCAAAGTTCAAGCTAAGGGGAGTCAACATATAAATGTCGCGTGTCCTGTGATCACTTCTCTCTGCCCCCTCCTCACAAGCTTTAAGAAAGGCACCTTGTTTGACAACATTATGATACAAGATGTTTGGGCATCTCAGCCACTTTTAAAAACCACATCACTTGCTATTTAGATTTTTTTTTAGAGCAGTACTGGGAAACATACTTCAAACTAAAGGCTTTTTGACAGCTGGCAGTGTGACGAGTAAGTCAGAAAGCATTCATAGTATTTGTTCACAGCCTGTGTTTGATTTAGGGTTTTATATATATACATACATTTAAATATAAATATATAAAAATCAAAAGAAAATAGTGTTTCTGATGTAATATTCATTGTGCTGATTTGAGGTTTTCTTATTTGAGTTCGCTCACCAAAAAAAAAAAAAAAAGATTGCATGTGTAGCAAGATGGTAGCCACTAATACCGCACTAAATAAACCCTCACACAAATCCCAGCTGTAAATATAGGTTAAGTCTTTATATTGTTAAAAGGGTATCTCCTTAAGTACATATTAGAATTCTGTGTGCATCTGCTTGACTAACATAAAACCCTGTCCATATGCTGTTACAAGAATTTTTGACCGAACAATTTTATTGTGGAATTAAGTCAAACAGACTTTAATAGCAGAACTATGGCATATAAGCCATTTTTAATTGAACAGTGCTACTGTCAGCCTACTTAACCCTCTTATGTTTAGAACAAAATGGCATAGATTTAGATTTGATATTTAATAACAATCTATTTCCCAGCCAACCTCCTTTTATAACCATTTAAGTCTTTTCATTCCATCAGATTTCAAAGGGATAAGCTACTAACGAATGCAGTTTTATATATCTATTTCATTTAAACAAAGAAATAAGTAAGTAAATAGGAATATTGTTACAGGAATTCCTAAGGAAAAATCTTTGTGTTTAGCTTCTAATCCATTTTTATTTTGGTATTAATGCAGATAGTATCAAAGAATCAAAATAAGAAACAAGCTGCATCTTCAGTTCTCTTCAAGGTGTTCCAGTAAATCAGCCTTCAGCTGAAAAAATAAACACCAAATATTTCAGGTTGATGATTGCTTTTGAATTTTTGTGTTTGACTACGAAATTTCTTCAATGGCAGTCTTCCTAAAGATTTCTTTAGACTTTCTAAAGTCTTACAACATGGAGCTGTATGCAGCACTAACAAAATAATTTAAAACTTATATTAAAGCCTGTAAATACTGAAAACTACTCATATCAATTAAACTACTTGGAGTATGTATATATATCAGAGCAACCTGATCTAGTTGAAGATGTCCCTGCTTGCTGCAGAGGAAGCTGGACCAGATGACCTTTAGAGGTCCCTTCCAATCCAAACCATTTTATGAATCTTTACTTTGTCTGGCTACAAACCTTTACACTTCTATATACTGATATCTCATGCATTTCTTGTGAAAACTGCTGAAAGAAGAAATCCTCATGAATGATTTTTTTGATAAAAGGGGAAGGATGACAAAAGCTACTTAAAATTCTACTCTCTTCAAAATAAATGCTGGATTGGGGCTTTTTTTCTACACCAATTTCTGAAAAACACAATGAAATGTAACAAAAAATCTCTCCACTAAAGATCCAACAGTTGATATTATGATTACTATTAAAAATTACTAAAAAAACAATTCTAGCATGAAAATCACACTTCATTTAAAAGGCATGCAGAAATACACAGTCTGCAGGTTGACACCAGAATTTGAAAGTCAGAAATGGTTATTTTAATCTTCGTCACTGAGAACAATTAACATCTTGGAATGAGAATGGAGTCAGTGGTAATGGTGATGATATGCCAGGTGTAATATATTGCACCTCCATTCCCTAGAGTACTGTTGATATTAGAATTCTACAGAGAAGAGAAAAACAGAGAAAAAATTGTCCCTGAAGTGCATGTGTATGACTCAGAATGTGTGCAAGAGACACATCAGTGGAATGAGAAGGTGCTGTTTATACACAGTGCCTTTACACAGAAGAGATGCTTCAAGATTGTTTTCAATTATAACTATAAAAATAAATTGACTGTTATACTGTGAGAGCAAGAGTACAAATTTAGCTAATGATTTTGGTCCTCGTTGTCCCCTCCACTTCCTCAAGCTGCAAATGAAGAATTTCCCTATGTCTTTCTGCTTAAATAGGTGTGTATTCATGTAAGTCTCCTCCCTCAGGAAAATGTAATAATAGTCCCTAATTATAAATGCGCAAGCATTCAGTGCAATTTGTATATTTTAACATACAAAGGCTTTTGTCTAATCACTCGATCTCTCAGTATCAGGTGCTGGACAAAATAGTTGGAAAGTTATGGTGGTAACAGGACATTATAAGGCTGAGGCTATTTTCAGGACTCCATAACTCCCTCTGCATTACTTTCCCCACAATATTCCCCCTTGAGGAAGCTGCATTACTCTTCTCTTGCTCCCATTTCCATATGGAAGATCCTTAATACAAATGATTTGGAGAACTGGAGGAAATAATGGTATAAAGGTAGCTAATCTTATTTTTGCATTGTTGGCAGAATTCTTTCTCAGACTGAATGTTTTCTTTTGTTTCAGCAAGAGCATAAGTTATTCTTTAAATAGTAATTGATTTTCCATTCTATTATCTAGAAGATATAGGTAATTAGAAGTACTAACAGGGGAAAAGAAGCAAGGGCCATAGCTGGCACACACATAAAGCCTGCCATATTTATGTAGATGTTTGCACATAATTATGTGCATCAGGGAGGAGCAAAAAAAGGACCATGTTCCTTCCTATTCAAAGCCAGATTAAGGTAATATTACAACCAGAGTAAGGTGGCACATTTAAAGTCTATTTGTGCTGCAATACCAGGGCAGTCTACAAGAATGAAAACTCTCAGGGACTGCAAAGTGGGCAGAATACTTTTCTTCTTTTACACATTTGAGATGCTCTGAGCTCAATTGGTGCATTCAAATAGGCAATAAGTGTATGCAGTATCAAATTTATTTGCATTTCCATTCATCATATGTAAGATTCAAGGTTGGCCAGAGCTTGCCAGCTCAAGTGGGGCTCCAGTTCCAGTTCTCTGGAGTCTCAGGATAATACTAAGGTTACTAGGGTGTTAGCTACCTAGTAGCCATGACAATATATGGTGGAGGTAAACTTTGTCATTAGGAGCACTAGATCAGCACATGGTTATTTTATTAATTTTCCACCCCTGGTGCTTGCTTCCTTATTATTGTTGCCCTTTTTATTGTTGAAAACAAATTCCTAAGGCTGTATTTTACTTGCTTCTATCTATTGGAATTTCTTCAGCAAGAAAGAAACCAATTTTGTTCAAGAGCTATTCCAAAAGTGCCTCATTACAGCAAAGTCTTACAAACTCCAGCACCACACTCAACACAGGAAGTGGGTTTCAGGAACACATGAAAAAGCTTCCAAAAGGAATCACAAGGTTTTTTAATGTGTCCTTCCCTTTCTCTGCACCACAAAACCAGATAAAGTCCATTTTAAAGTGAAATGATTCATGTTCCAGTTCCCTTATCAAATAAATACCTGAGTAAAACCAAAATAAGCTATTGACAGTGATGGGGACTGGGATACCATTGCAGAGGTCTTCCAGGGAAATTTAGGACATATCTGGGTTAATAGAATCATTCATGTCCTCTTAGTTATTACTTCTCACTTTCTGCAAACATTGTTATACTTTAAAGCCCTCTTTGTGATTATTAAAACCAAACCAAATTTTTCCTTACAAAAGAGGCTAGCATCTGTATCTATCGGGGGACACTCACAGCCAGAGCCCTAAACACATTTCTTCATCGTGTTTAGCAGAGCGAACTTTCAGCAGATGACACACAAATTCACAATAGCAAAGCTGATAGTTATACTGAGCACCAATTTCCTAAATTTAGCCTTAAGTACATGCTGTGCAGGAAAGAGGATGTGTTTGTGAGGGAAATTTTGAGATGCCTCATTTAAGAAATGTGTTAAAGAAGAATTTTTACCACTATTACAGTCTTTCATAAGTCCAACGACACACCTAGCACTCAGAAGTTTTTCTTGCAGTAAAACAAACACTGCAAGTGAAATAGAACTGATCACTGACTTAATGTATGCACTGTGAGTCCTATATATTCCCCCTTCCCTAAGCATTGTTTATTTGCTTGCTGAGGAAGCAGTGGAAGATATGTAACAAATTACAATGGTGGATTTTACAGAACATTTTGCAGGCTACCTGACCAAGACGATAGATATGGAGCTTGGAGAGACAGTAGTTAAAACATGTTTGCACTGTTACTTAGAATTGCAAAGAGACATTTTGGTAGAAGCAAAGAAAATATCTTTGTAGAGAAGTCACTACAATAGTCCCTCTGTGTTATTCAAGGAACACAACACCACTTGAACAACACAATGCTGAATATCTTTACACTTACAATATAAACATATTAACAACAGTATCTAAATATAGTTAGAAGAACCAGCTGTTCATCTGTATTGTGAATGGTATTAACTAAAGATTATATTATGCTCTAAAATCATCCTGTATCCTGCTGTATCTTTGTACACCGGCATCACTGAATTCTGTATTGCATCTTTAACCTCATTTAATATATTATTTTTAATATCCAGTTATACCTACTGCTGTGAACATATGTGAGCAATGGCCTTCTACAACAAATGCTTAACAACAAAAGTGTCTGTCTTCCTGCAGCTGGTACAGGGTTCCCACTCTCCCATCTGCCTCAAAACAGATATATTTATTTGGGAGATATAAACTATAAATACAGACAACATCCCTCTCTAATAGGAAAAGAAGTGTCATAACAGAACTATTAAAGTTCTCATAGGTACACTGTTATAGTCCAACCTTGATATCCAAGAATCCTAGTCCTTTTTTATATGTAGCCAGAGTCATTGCTGTAATATAAATAAATTTTAATTTTGGTAAATCTGAACAAGGTGGTAACAATGAAGGACAGAACATGATGGCCAAACTATGCTTACTAAAGTTAATAATGACTACATTCTACCTAAGACCTTTTATGAAGTAGTAGTACATACCTTTAGTTTGTTCACACTCTATCCACAAATAAAATAAAGAATGAGGAGGCAACTATTAATAAAAAACATTATTTGCTTTCATATGCTATTTTAATAAACACATGCACCTTTTCCTACCTATTGTTTCCTTATTAAAACATGTGAAATAGGAAGGCCAATAGTGTATTAATGTTACAGAAACTGAAACTGAGGAAATGTCAGAATTATTAGGCTAATATTTAACTATATAATAGTATCAAGATAAAAGAGATTATATAAATTCATTTCTGTCCTTCCATTGTCTTAATAATTAAGCTACAGCAACACCTACTTCCTACCACTTGGTTTTACCAACACATCAAAAATACAACTTCAGAATATGAAGAGATTTGGGGGCAGGAGTGGGGAGTATTATTGGGAAAGGAGGCTGTATCCAATGATTAAGAATCAAAAATATCCCAAATATAATTTCATATTGAGAGAAAATGGAATCACTGTAATGAAAAGCGAATGGCTGTTGTTTAGCATGAAAGCACTGCACTGTTGTAAATCAGGACCACTTCATCATGTAAGTCAAGTTAGTTTAGTAAAATTCTTATCACTTCATACATGGGCAAAGAAATATCTACCCCTCACCTTTCTCCTGAAATATAATTTGACCTACAACTTAACAGTCCAAATCTCTTAGAACTGTGACCTTATCACAGAATATTTTTGGGGAAAAAAAAAGGGGGGCAGATTATTATGCAAATGCATAAATACTCCATGTATTAGTAGTTTAGGACAGAATTTATTTTGGAAAAGTAAATAAAATCTGACTTTGTGCTTACCCATTAAAAGTTTCCTTTAAAGCTTAAAGCCACTGGACTGGACTAAATTATTCCAAAACCAATTTAAGAGAAATACACAGAATGAACACATAGAATGAATTTTACAATAAGAATTTTCAGATTAAAAAATCATTTGTTAATTTGACAATTAAAAAAATTGGTTGGATTAACTGAAAATTTCCCTGTGTCCCTGAAGTACCACCATAACCAATATCTACAAAACCTTAGGCATAAAATTTATTCATGATTCTGAATAATGAATTAGATTCTATACATAGGTGTGACTGACTTTTAGCAGGCTAAGAAAGTATTAGAGTAATATTCTATTATTTAAACACTGAAAATGAGAATACAGGCCCTCCAGGCTTTTTACTGTGAAGTAATCACAAGTATGTATACACACGCAGATTTGGGGTATTAGAAATAGCTAATTGTGGAGCATCTGTTTTCACTTGGGAAGAGAAGTTACTGACTTTCTTTGTTCTCATTACACATAGACTACAAAAGAAAAGGATAGTATTGTTATAAAAAGCTTTTTCTTGTTCTTTTCTTTTTCTATGACTGCCAATTTCCAATTATTTTAATATAGGAGGCAGCATTCATGATTTGGCTTGATAGTAAAATATATATATTCAAGTTATCTTGCAAACTAGAAAAGTCTTAGGAGCTTGTCTTCTACTAGAAAACACTGATAAACATATAGAAATTAGATTGCATATGGGGAAGACCAACAAAATAGTCATATTAATTATTAAATCATATAATTAAAAATATCAAAATTATCATAGTAATTTCAGGCCTATAGGTCTGAGTTAGGCAAGGAGATTATTTCATTATTTTACAGAGAGATGCCTCAGAGTCTTTTCATTTAATCTTTAGCCTCTAGGGATATTTGACATTTAAAAAAAAAAAAAAGACCTACACCCCCCAAACCTCAAACCCTACTGTTCTAAGAATTAACGTAGAGTATAAAAGATATTAGAAACTGTGTTTCAGTGTAACATAGCTGAAAAAGCTTCAGGTCAAGTAAATGTATTATTAATTCACTAATATGAGCTTATGTGCTCTTTCTAAATGTAAATTATGCTCTGCAACTATTTTTAAGTTTTAAAGAGTATCATTCATAAAGCCAATTAAAATGATGTTTTGATTAAAATAATCAAAATTCCTATACAACATCCCAGAGGGCAGCTGCAATGACACGATAAATTACACAAGTTTAGGAGTTCAAGATTCTATGTAGATTAGAAAGAGGTCATTGGCTTCAGAGAGTGGCAGAGTGCAAGACTGCCAAAGAGAAAATCAAAACAACTTGTTCATTGATTTTTGGAGTGGGGAGGAATACTAATGTTGCCTAACTGAGGCATGTAAGTTGGAAGCCAGACTGCCCCACGAGCCCCCCAGCAGACAGTGGGCAGGTTGGATTTCTGCTGAGTCATTAAGAGTACGCTTGCAGGAGGTGTAAGGAGCTGACATAAGAGTTTAGAGGTTCTGAAAGGGTAGATCTCATTTCCATATGCTGACCTTAAGCACCTCTGCAGCTTACTTGACTCCTCTGTGAGATCACTTAATGATCTCTTAAAATGATGATCCCTTAATGATCACTTAAAAACCCAGAAATTTTCAGGGAGGAAAAAAACCACCAAACTGTCATGAGGGTGATTTAAATCGTCATCCAGTGAATGTCCTGGAAATGCAAGGGGGAGGGCAGAATTCTGAGGCCACAACCTGGTAACGGAAGGACAGAACAAGGGTCCATGACTGCCCCGTGGATAGCAGGCAGCTGGTATATCAGGTTAGGGATCTGCATAGCAACAGTTTCAGGGCAGGTGAGTCCTACATTTGGTCTTGTGGAGAAGCATCTCTGTCTCCCTTTATCAGCAAAGCTGCCATGAACACCCTCTCTAAGCAATGTAAATACCTTCCCCACTATCTCACTGAAACACTAGCAACATAAAACATTGAGTGAATCAAACCTAAACTCCATTGCCACCAAAACTGGAGAAACTCATAGTTCTCTAGTATCTGTGGAAATCAAATTTACATCAACTTGGTACCTAATTTTCACAGATACAAAATATTCCTAATGAGCTCTGAAATTTCTCTTCTCCATTCTAAAGATCTTGACAAACCAATGGTCAGATTGTGCCTCCATGAACTCAGAAGTAGCCCCTATTTTGGCTATATTTTTGTACTACTTTGCCAATGATAAATATATTTCAACTTATGATCTTGCAAGGTTCTCACTGTTATGTCCTTGTTTCAGTAAATTCTTTTTTGTTTTTTATTTTTATTTCAACAACTGAAAGTTTCTTCTTACCTTCTATTACCCTGTGTGTCCAACCGGTGCAACACAAACTAGAAATTTATATAGCTTCTACTTTATAAGAAATATTAATTTGAAAGGTTCTACAGTAAAACTTCCTTTGAAATAATTCTGTCATTCTAAATGACTGGGGGAAACACAGGAAAATAGAGAGATCCAAGAGAGTAGCTATCATCTAAGTAGACTTTTCTTTTGTTTCTTATCTATGTGTCTACCTACCTTCTACCTATCCTCCTGCCTCTTTGCAACAGTTAGGTCCTATCCTCACACAGGGAAAGTTTTGAGAAAACTACCCACAGTTCAAGATCTTTAGTTCAGGGAGTTCGCAGCTTTTTGCTGTCCTGATGCTTGCAAGGTTTATAATCTCCCAGATGTTGCATGAAAAAAGCATGAAAATTCCACACAGGGTTAAGTACTTATAGGAGAGGTTCTCTTAAGCATACAAAACTATAGGGTTACTCATGACAGGGTCCATATTTCTGAGCTGCACTTCATGTCATCTTACTGCTTCTGCAGCAGGCATAGGTGTAAACACAGCTCTTACTACTCCGTTACCATGCACCATTTGTTCCTCTGGAAGAATGAAAAAGTGAATTAACTAAATTCTAGTACAGTTTTTCATTAGAATTACTACCAGTTCTCTGAGGGAGCAGGAGGCATTTTACAGCTGCTCCTGAGTTTCAGCTTTGGCTCAATCTGGCATGCCTCCTCCAGAACAACAGCTTTGGTGAGGGTAATATACTTTAAATTTGTCTTAGGTAATGCTGAAAGGTCTACAAATTAAAAAATCCAACTTTATTAGCCAGGGCCAGTGTGATTTTTTTAAAAGTCATATTTGATCAAATGAATGTACTTGGCAAAGACACAGTCATTTAAAGCACAGGAATATGTTTGCTTTTGTATATTCCAATAGCAGAAATTACCTTTCAGAGTCAACCAACAGTACCTAAAAGAAGTGTGTATAAAATGCATTATCAAAATCAATGGGGATGCTCTGTATAGTCCCATTCCCACCCCCCCCTTCTTTTTTTTTTGAGTAATAATGCAAAATAAGACTGTTTTGTTCATATTAAGCAGAACACAGCCCTCTGTTATTTCATATCGCAGGGACATTTCCCATCAAAAAGTAATTTGTTCTTCACAAGGCTCAAAAAAAGCCTCCAAATACCAAATAAAAAACCCACCACAATTACAGTGAATTAGGTTCTCCTTTGCTTTTTGGACCCTTTGTGAAGCTCACACCCAGCACACAGGTGCATCAGTTGGCAGTAGCATGGCTGGAGTCCTGCCAGAACATGTTCTTTCCCTAATTTGGGGATGATATCCAGCTGATAGAAGTTAACAGCTCTAATATGCATCAAGATACAAGGAAAAGCACAGTCATAATCATTCTCCTAATATACTCTAATTGCAGTGCACTGATAAAATGAAATTAATTTCAGCAAAGAGCAGAACCTACTGCTTCATAAATTAAGTACCTTTGTCTTTTTCTTTTCTTTTAATTTTTACACAGAAGCAATTTGTGAAGAGTGAAAGCCATTCTCCCCATAGTGAGCTCTATAATATTAAAATTGCCACAGGTATTTTCAACTGTTTTTTCATTTGATGAAAAGTACATTTTTTACAGGTGTTCTGCAGAAATAAAGAAGAGCTATAATTACTGTAAACTGTTTGTGTAACCTACAGTATTGTAATTGCCAGACAGTTTTGGTTAGCTGTGCTATACTGGATCATTGGAGAAAGTGCCAATAGAAGGCAGCCTTGGGTTCCCCTCCCTGTCTAAGTTTAGACGCCAACATCCATGTCCCAGAAGTTCTGGAGGCTGGAAAAAAGGTTTTCTGCTGGTATGTAGCAAAACTCATTTTAACTTCTTAAAATACAATAAAAGCCTTCTAGTATATATTTTTGCATTCTGTGGAAAAAAAAAAAAACACCTCCCTTTCAAATTGAAAAATATAGCTGTTTCTGAGGAAGTGAAAACTGTTCAGCTATACGCTTATAGTTTGCAGCTTCAACCTTGCAGTTTTCTCTTGAAAGTACAGGTGAACTTTGGTGAAGAAAACCATTTTCATTAATAACTTGAATCTAACCCTGTCAAAATCTCAAGACCAAATTTTAGTGTCTAGAATCCCAATTTTTAGTGTCCCAAACCAATTTTAGTGTCTAGAATCCCAATGCAATGAAGATGCACAGTATGGTTTGAGCAAGTTTGTAATATATGTGCAGGAGCAGATTATACTTTTGAAAGGCCTTGAGTACCTTTAATAATACATAATTAACCTTTTTCATTATTAAAAATTTTCTTTAAATTCATACCTTAAAGTCTGAATAAAATATCACTGGCAGTTAAGTAAGTCCTGCAGTAGTACCTGAATACAGTAAGTTCCATGTGAATATATTTACAATAAATTCCATGTGACTATATTACAAAAGGAGGGGTAAATTAGGATTTCATAATAACAATCTTCCTAAAATCTATCTGAGGTTGGTTCTACTATATGAACACACACCATTATCTTGATATTTATTTTAGCTACCTAGATAATTTAGGTAAATTTTTTTTAATTACAGCTTAATGCAAGATAACATATTTATATTACTTATAATTAAACAGTGGCATTCCAAAGACATTAGGAAAAATGTTGTTTCTCATATGTAACAGCTACATCATACATACGTTAAATTTCAGGTAAAGTTCAGTG
>JAOXJM010000001.1:43543058-43560920 GCA_026413425.1 Tringa solitaria
GCATTACTTTCAAATTACTCAACTAAAGTACATTTGTTTGAACCATATGTCTAACCTTTTCAGCTATTTGAGGGCTGTTGGGTATGGTAATCTCCATCAGTTTAGTTAACTCAAAAATCCCCACTGATCCCTTCACATAAAAGGTTTAAAGACTTGGAGCTTAGGATCCTCCTCACTGTTAGCAGCAGAAGCTCATTCAAAGCATTCTTTTATTCTAGATGAAGCTAATCCCTTGTCAGAAAGTAAACAAGGAGTTTTGCATTTCATACAACAAAAGAAACGGGCACAGAACAATAACAGAACACACCAAAACAAAATTATGAATGGCAATCCCAGAGGGCTTCACTGAGTTTTCAGTTGAATACGTAAGGACTCTGAAAACGCTGAACTGGCCTAGACACACAAGTATGTAGTAGCAATGAAAACAAATGATGGGCCACAACTGTCTTGAATACACACATGTAATGATGAAAACCAAGAATAAGGTGTGCATAATCAGATCTTCATAATAAAAGCACCATTTGTATTGCACAAACATGTGAGCGGAAAACCATCGGTTCCCTCAGACATCACACTGGATATAATATATCTCATTTCCTGGACTTAAAATTCCTTGTTTCCTAAACTCCTGGTCTGCCACCCAAAATTAACCTTTGTCTGTTGGTGCTTATTCATGTAATTGTGCAACAGTGTGGCAACTTCTGGGACTTCAAATAAGCTGCCCTGAGCACTACCATGCTCTCTAATTTTGTAACATTAACAAGAAAAAAAAAAAGGAAAAGAAAGAAAATCAAGCTCCCCCACAAAAAAAATTCCTAGATGCCTACTCAACTTTTACAGGATTTTTTTTTTAGCTTGTGCTATCAAATAGTATATGTTATTCCATACATGTACTATGGCTGCAGCCTTCTACCCATGTAACACTGGACCCATCCAGAAACTAAAGTCTTAGTCCTCTCCCCAATGCAATCAAGACCTGGGGCACCATTTACTAGCCAAATCTCACACTCAACCAACAGGTGAGAGCACTTAAATTAGTGATTTCTAACTGTTGAAAGGCACTTAAAAACCTTGGTTCTTCTTGGAATCAGTCAATCAGACCAATTTGAAGAAAGGAAGTGGTATGAGTTATTGATTTGTACTTAAGCACCGGCAAGAAAAAAAAATCAAATTACTTAAGCCATTGCAGAGCAGAGTGAAAAGCCATGCCATGAGCATCAGTTGAGAATGGAAAAGTGTTTTCCCACCCTGCAAATGACAAACATGGCACAGTGCTCCCAGAAAGAGTCAACACGGAGGACTCGATCTTTTCTTCAAGTAGTCAAATGCCTTTCCTGGGCAAAGGGAATAGACAGTTAATAAAACCAAAATCTCTTCCAAACTACCTGGAAACTGATTGCACATGAGGAAAGAAAAGATGTTCAGCCTTGTTCTTTAAAGAACCTCTTTTCTCTTTTTGAGACAAACCACTTCTCTTCAGTGCTGGGAACTCTTACATCTACAGCATTGCAGCATGAACTACGTAGGTGTTATTCAATGAGCAGCAACATATGGAAGATACTGAGTAATTTATTTTCTTGAGAAATCTGAGAGAAAAAATACTTTCAGTTCAGGCTACATAGGAATTATGTCAATATGCAAAGAGTACTTTAATGATACTATGTGAATTTTAAAAAGGAATTTTACTTTTATTGTTCAAATCCTTTTGCTTTAATTTTTCTCGATTAGAAGATACTTTAATTGCTTTAGCTTTGGTATTTCATTAAAGAAAAAAAAAACCCTATGACCCCCTAGGATTAAAAATACCTAATTTTATCTTGTTTATCTAATGTTTATTCTTTTGTGAAGGTTAATTTCATTCTTTACTAGATGCTTTTTTTTCATACTTGTTCAAGATGTCTCATGCTTAGCTCTACCTTACATTTTATAGCCAGAATTTTTTTTAATGAATTATTTTGTACGCTGAGAATGAGTTTAACTTAGATAGGCTTTCTGTAAATTATATGAAGTCAGTTAGATAAATATATCAGCTTTATTTAGAATATTCTGTGCTTTTCAAAAGCATTATTGCTAAAAATGGAATACTTTTAACAGCTTCTTCACACATTAGACTTCTTTCACATTTTTATGGGTGGCAACCTTCAAAGTCTCTGACCTTGCAAATTACTAGATAATTTTAAGCACAAGGAATCTCATCAGCTTCAGAAGGTCATCACATTCAAGTAAGTTAAGGATGTCTAATACACTTTGGTGAACCTAAAGCTTTAGACTTTATAAATCACTAAAAAAAGAGTGGTTTACTCTGTCCAATCAAAAATATGTGTTGATTAATATATAAAAAATGTGACTTCAGTATATTATCAATTATGCTGAAAAACATTTCAGCATTCTTTACACAGCTGTTTTAGGATTAAAAAGCACTAACACAAGCCTCATGGAAATATAGCTAACGTATAATTATCTTCTAGTATTGCTTTTTTTTTCCTACCTTTCCCTTGTCTTTATACATATCTTAGTCCTCTTCATTAGCATATTCATATCAAATAAAACACTAAATGATAAAACTAGATTGCTAAAGTCATAAGGAATGTTCAAATTAAATTAAGCAGCAGCAGGTTAGTAAATTGCTTTACAGCTATATTTCTCTTCTTAGTCACAGCTGCGGCTGTTTGTAGAGGTGGTTGCGTAGTACAGGCAGTTCTACTAAGAGATACATCTCAGAGTAAGTGACTCTTAACAGACTCTGGGGACCATCAAGAAGCTGTGTCTAGATTAAATAATACTATTTTTTTTTAATCTCCCTATATACAGGAAGTCAGTTAACTCTCTTCTGATGTCTTTGGTAGCATATAGTTTTAGCTCTGGTTATCAGTGGAGAGTATTTTTTTCTCTCAAAAATGAATACTACCTGCGGATGCTTTCATTGGAAAGCCAAGAAAGCTTTCCAGGCCTCATCAACAGAGTACTGTGGGTTGGTAAAGTGTGTTACGCATATTTCAGAGAGCTTTCCCAGATGTAAGCCTTCTGGTAGTAGCAACCACTATTACTTCCTTCTAAATGGCACGAAAAGTCACCACTTTACATTTGAAAATAAATTAGCATAGGCATCCTGATCTGAAGTACAACTGACATAATTTAAAAAAAAAATTTAAAAAAAGGCAGAACAAGGTAACAGAAAGTGGCCCTAATTCAGGGAAGCAACCCTATTTACTGGATGCCCCTTCAACACCTATAAACCTGCAGGCTTTTAGACACAGCTGATAGCCGTTTTACCAATAGGAAAAATAAAATAAGACATAGTTGAGGTTCTGGTATGGTACAAAAGGCTCAAATCAGATGTAGAAAGGAAAGGTGCTCCTGGTGGCTTGCAAAATGAAAGTTTCTGATCTTTTGCTTTCCTCAGAAGGCACTGATATGTCCCAAAAGCTGACTTCTACTATCTGTGAGCAGCTGAACACTGGTGCTTCAGCTAAGAAAGAAGTCTTGTTTCACTGGCATTATGAAAATCCATCTTTGATCAGCAATGAGAAGCACTTCTGTACATGCTACAGTGGTTTTTCTGAAGCAGAGTCAAGCCAGAGAGAGGATGTGAAGACCAGAAAAACAGAGATGGGCAAAAATGAAAATGCCTAGCTGAGTGATTACGAACTACCTCGTATGATACAAAATACAGAAACATATTTTCTTAATAGAAATAAATACTTCTATACTTTAACAGTATTTCATATAGTATCATTTAAATATTTCAGTAATTTTTTATCAGGCTTGAAATTAGAGTATGTGCTTGAAATCTTTAAATACTTGGTTCAAACAATTGTGAAGAATGCAGCTTTTTATGCCTGTAGACTTTAAAAAAGGTAGGTCCATGGGAAACTCCTATAACAATAATTTTACCATCATGTCATGGGAAAAACAGTGGAAGGAAATGGATTTATTTTTCATTCTAACAGTAACACCAAAATGTCAGTAATTCAGGTCAATAAAATGATTTACACATTTACTTTCATGAGATGACAGATTTTACTAATGTTTTGCTAAATTTTGATGTCTTCAAAATTAATTTAATTTTAATATAAAAATATTAATTTAGATATTGGAAAAAAAATTCTATGCATTTAATTTTTATGGGACAGCATTTCACACCTGGCAGTGAAATAAAGTACCTGTCTAAGGAAACATCTAGTCAAATTAAAACATATTCTATGCTTCCCTTTCAACTTGCTTTTTGGCATGAAAAAAGGTAAAACCAATTATTCAGTCCTGCCCTAAGTTGAATATTTTCATCTTTATGGTTCAGTAAGCCAGTAAGATAACCAAAGCCTCCTGGGTTTCATGTTGCATTCTGTACTGTGAAATCTGCTAGACCTGGCAGCAGCGTTCTAACACGCTTCTCTCCTCTTTCATAATTACTTATTCCCTTGACAGCCAGTCCATGGGTTAGAACTTATGTGTATTTTAATTGGTGGTGAAATTTCATTTGGCATCTAAGTTACAAGCAGAGATCCCTGTGATATACTTAATTTTTTCTTTATGTCCTGTCTTTCATCTTAGTGGCCAGTCTGGCCCAAACCACGACACTCCATAACCCATTTTTTCTCCTCTCCTCCTAGACATTATCTTCAAGATACTGTTGCCCATTGCAGTAGATACCCCTGATTATTTCAAATGTTAAGAGTGTCAGAATAGGAAGTTTGGGGATTGCAGGGAAGGTGTGTATGTACAAGACTGCTGAACTGAATTATGTTTCTATATTGTATGGCTTAAAAAATAGCCAGGTATAAGGACCAAAAATTGACCTTCAAGGCAAAACTGACCTTCAAAGGCTGTGCTTGCACAGATGTTACATTCTTATAGCGTTCCATTTTTTCTGTTTCCTCATTTATATGATAGTTTGGGATGCCTGTCAGGGTACAGTTCAATAATTCTAACTGATTTGGGGCTCTATCACAGGCTGGAAGACTTATTTGAATGTGGAGCCTTACTTGTTTCCTTTTTAACTTCTGGATGAAACAATGATGCAGTAGTAATATAATGAAACTATAAATAGACAATCCACTGAATCGAATGAGTTTTTCAAAACTCAGTATCAAGCAGGAGCCAGGGAACAGATACCTATGGAAGGTGACTGAGTGAAACTAATCAAAAGACTAGCTGAAAAAGGTTGAAGGTATAAAGGAAGACTCTCTCCAGTTGTTAGAACAAGAGAAGAAAAAGTCAGTTGCTGAGAAGAGAATCTGGTGACCCATACTGTAAAAGAAACAGATGCTGGAAGAAGAAAAGGGAGGAAGCATGTTGAATTTTTAAATCATGAGCCTTCAAGTCTAGAGAATGTCTAATTAGCAGTAATTAACTGCTGTGAGAAAAGACATTTGACTCTAGCATTGTTCTGCTTAAATCATTGTTTTCTTGGGCTAGTAGAAGTTAGAGATGATCAGTGTTGGAATACCTTCATGATTTCTGAGTCTGTGTGCTCAGAGAGATGGGCAACCGAGCTGGAGCTGGAGTGCTGAACATCAAAGATTTCTGGATGAAGGAGCCATGGGACAGCTTTGGTACCCAGCCCGAAGAGCCTGGGCCACTGGGAAAGCAGGCATCCAGCTGGGCAAGGAGAGAGGTGCAGCCCAATGAAACTGGGGGAGGCTGAATTGAATTTAGACCAAATATAATAAATCTTGAATCTAGCAGCAATGCTGGGTGAATGAATGGGTCATTTCACTTCAATGAAACACCTTGATTTTAGAAGTTATACACCAAGGTGTTTTAATACAGGCATATGGACTCAAAACTAGGAAGCTCAGTAATATTTTTGTCACAGAAGCAGATGTGTTTGTTACATCACAGAAAATGTATTTGCTGTATTGATAATATCCAATCAATTGTGAAAATGGTAAGTTGAGGACAAGAAGAGAAGTGTGAATATGAAATAAAAGGTATTAGCTTATTTACAAATGCTTCATATGTTTTGCAATAAACAAAGATTCAAAACAAAACTAAGTACAATGTACATTTTAATAGTAATATATCTTAAGAAGATGAAATAAGAGATTTGTGTTGTGAAATGTGTAAGTTCTTTGGTGTTCTGATTTTGTAACCTTGGCGTTCTTTTCCTTAATACAATAAATTCTGATTTGTGATCCATGCCCAGAGCATCACAATACTGAGATTTAATTATTCCTGCATGTGAAGAGGATTTATTTACAGGATTTGCCTCTGCACACATTAAAAACTACTGATGGCTTTGATGTGGTTTCCTCAGAACAAGAAGAGAAGCATTCAGATTTAAAGAGTTAAATGGAATCCAGTAGTACCTGTAGGTATATTACAGATATATAATTACTAGTTTTCTTTCCAATATCATACTGCAGTAACTAAACCATATTGTATAAAGCTGTAAGGACTAATTAAGCTTTTACTACTTTTAATTGGATAAGATCAGTACAAATAAAATGTTTCAAGATCAAATTATACAGTCTTTTGCATAAATTTCATAATGGATTATTTAGGTAATGTACAATGGAAAGTTAAACAGTCTAGAAGAAAAAGACTAGATTAATTTAAAAGTAAAATTCAGGAATAGTATTTCTTACAGTTATTTGAGGGAAAGAAGGAAGAAAGATGAAGTAATCAGGAATTGCATTTGGGGATCGAGGCAGGTGTGGAAGACAGAGATGAGACACATTAAAAACTGTTGCTAATGAACCTACATTGTATACAAGCATAGCAAAATGTAAGCTATAGCTGGTTTGATACCTCAGACATTGATTTTGATTGATAAACCCACCTTTGAACTAACCTAATTAAAGCAGTCATTGACTAGGTGCTGCTCTCTTTGGTGGGACAGAAGGCCTGGTTACAAAATGCCTAGTTCTTCTCTCCCTCCTCTGGAAAAGGAGTTCAAAATATTTTGTTTTGTTAGTACTACACCACCTACATGTTGTTCCTCATTAGCTTCTTCATGCACATGGACAGCACATGATAGGAGTTATGAGAAAATGTATTTTTGTCAACACAATGAAGTCATCCTAGTTTTAGTTCACCTAATGCTGGTTTTGTATCAAAAGTGGTTTTGTTTCAACAATCTCATAATAACCCCTAAAAATCCTACATAGCAGTAAAAAGATTCCCCCACAGCTGGATCAGCAAGAAAACATCTGTGAATTAGACCATACATACTAAAGTATGGGTCTGTGCACGTCTGTAGCAAAACTTCGGCAATGTTGTAGCTTGTTATGGCAGTGTTTTTAGCTGGGGTGTGAGAAGGAGAGCGAATGCGTATGTACTAGCTAGTCCCATATTTTCCTGCTTCCTCAAAAGATAATAATAAAAAATTGATCCATGCTTATTTAAGTCTCGATCCTTCTATTTGCTATGCATGGGCTCACTACTGAATTCACGCACAGTAAATTCAGAATCAGAACTATAATATGTAATTTTTCATTTCTAATCCTGTTATTTCTAGTTATCTATGGTAATTACATTTCTGTTAGCCACTTAGTATTAGACATGCTTTTCATTTAATTGGACACTGCCAACTCCCTTGGGCCTACAATGGACTTTGAATTCAATTCCTACGGTAGCAAAGCAATTGGATTTATTCGTGTAATTCTACCATTTAAAACAATCACCCACCTTAATTATCATAAACTTACAAGGCATGATCTGCATATGTGAGATGCCAAGCAAGCCTGACATCCCTTGATCTACTCAGCTGTTTGATTATATACATGTACACGAAGGCGATGCTCACAGACATCTTGTTCATATGCTGAAAACTAAGACCAAAAATTGAAAAGTAGTTCATCATATTTCAAAATCTGATAGATACACTTTTCTTACAGATTTTTCTAAATGAGAAATTTTTAAATTACAAGATATAGGTCTAAATTTTATCTAAATATAATCATATAAAGAAAAAACCCGCCGTTTCTCTTTTTCAGTTTGTTTTAAAACTAATTATGGGTTAAAACACAGCAATGAAAGTTTGGAGCCAAACAATAAATGTATAGGCAATCTTCTCCAATAGGTAGCTCTGGAAACAGAAGCATTCCTGTTTATATGCACAATATTCAGTCTGGCTTTACCTATTTGAAATCAAATTTCCTCTCACTTTGTTACCGTCTTTTTAAATAATTATTAAGCATTATTCCATGATGTCAGATTATCCCACATCATTGTGCCCCACTGTTTTTCTAAATTTGGATGCCTATACTGTCTCTCTAATGTCTTAGACTTAGACTGTCCCCTAGATATTTGTCTCTCTTATTGCATTTCTAAAGCTCAGGCTCTAGAGGTTAGTGTATTTTTCCCAGCATCTATTGATACTGAGAGCAATATGAGAATGTTTTCTTTGATAAGTCTTTGTGTGCTTCATCCTCAAAATCATCAACAAAAATGTATCTTCTTTCCAGAAAGTTGGAGTGACTTTAAAAAATAAGACCATTGCAGTTTTCTATGGTGGGGTTTTGCCATTCTGCCTCATGTCCCCAGAAAAGTCTATATGGAGGAGCATTTTACTTCAGAACTTTCCTCTGTGCTGTTCTACAAGGAAAGTGCCTTTTCTATGACTACCCAAGAAGTCAGAAATAAATTTAAGGTTCCTTAGTAGCATTTCCTAAGGAATCTGTCACAGCACAATGTGGCCAAGGGCAGTCCCTTTACATGAGATTAGTTTCACCAGAAACTAGAACAGGAAAAAGCAAGGTTATCAGTTTTAAATGAAAATTGGGACATTTAAAGCAATAGAGAAAGGCATGTGATCAATGGCATTATTCCCTTTCCCTCACATCTTCGGTCTAAACACATCAGATTATCAATGGATGGGGGAAAGGGCATTTTAATCCCATTTTCTACCTGCAGAATGAAGGAAAAGGAAGATCAAGTAAATTGGCTGAGTCTGTATGAGAAGTTCCTAACAGATTTTCAGTATTGCAGCTCCGTGGTTCAATTTAACTGACTTTTGAAGTCCGTCTGTTTAAGAAAAACATGAAGTGTGACCCTTTACTTAACATCATTTGATGCTTTCTCAACAATATAGAATATTGTAGTAAGTCTGACATGCCTCAGTTTAGTTTGTGGACGTATTACAATTGAGACCAGCAGCAGCCAGAAGCTTTATGCTCTGTACTGGGTTAGAGACACACAACTCTAGATTTCAACAGTAAGTTGAGAGTAAGTAATCACCTGAAATAACAGTAGTGATACTGGGGCCTGATACTTGCCCCAGCAAAATGATGCCCTGTTCAAGGCCACCCTCAAGAAGTAGAAAAGGCTAATTTTTTCAAACTATTTCAATAACGGTAGTTTCTGTGGGTGAATAGGGAGATTGAAGGAGCAAATGAGACAACATTCAGCATTTGGACAGACAAGAAGACCTGCTCTTGCATAACAAACTCATGTTTTCCAGTCAGGCTGCTGAAGTGTACTGAAAAATCCAGAGTGGCTAACAGTGATTTTTCCATAAAGATAACCAAGTTTTAGTTTGAGTCAAAGGTGTTGTTTCAGTAACTGTTGATGAAAGCTCTGAAAAGTGGCAGAGGTGCTGGGTAGATTATCCATGGACAGCTGGATGTTTCCAAGGTAACAGTGCTATCTTGTCTTGAAGGGCATTATTCAGGTCTAACAATGCAAAATGGCATGAACAGAAATCACTACCGGCAGAGTTCAATGGGGCTCAATGCATACCTCTATACTTAGTCTGTATAAGGCTCTATATTTCTTAGACCAGGGAGCTTTCTTCCTGAAAATTTTGCATTTAAATCACAGCACATTTAATGCAGAGGTCCACATTGCACACTGGACTGCATATCTTTCTGAAATGCCTCACCAGTTTTCTGCAAATGATTGAACAGTGCAGAAGATGGGCAGAAATTCTGCAGAGCTTTCTCCACTTCCCAGCCTGCCGGTAACACAGACAGGTCAGCCCTTACAAGTGAGAGAACCATAAAAGTATAGTAATTTGTCTGTAGCAGATTTCTGCTTCTAAAAGGGGAGGAGGATGGAGTAGGGAGGAAAAGATGGGAAGGAAGGAGTAGAACAACTGTGCACCTCATGCATATTACCTTCGTCCATATAGTTAAAATTTAGAGCAAAAGAAACAAACGAAAATTGCATCATGTGATCTAAATTAGGAAACATTAAAAGTGATGAAAAAGTAGGAAATGTTTTTTTTAAAATTGCTTCTGTTTTTCTAATCTAATCTAATACAAGAAAAGGCTCCCTACCTAGAGGTAGACTTCCAAATATGGAATAATTTCAGCTTCTTCAAAACATTAGTTTTTTCTTATTAGTTTCATGCCCACTTAATTTTAACTTAGCTGTAACATCAGTGTCTGGCAATAAAACTTCCTACTAAGTATATGTTGCCGAAATGTTCCCATGGCTAAAAACTTCTAACATTCCCATGCCATTTCATGTTGGGACCCCACTGAAAATATTTCATTAGATAAGTCTAAAGATAACATCCTTTCCAAAACGTGTTGTCAGGAAAGCATAGGAAGAGTACAGTGGGGAAAATTGGTAAGGTGAATAGAGAAAGTTAGAGGAGATCTGGATTGCTTTGTAGTATTCTGTCAACACAAAACTTGTTGAAATTAACACAGTGAAAAGGTTTAGATTGAAAGGACCTGGTGAATCATTTTCCTTCCACAAGATTCAAAGTACTGTCATGGATCAAAGTGTTTATTTTTCTGACAGATTTTTCATTTTTTAATTAGTAGTCTGATAATATGCAATGAATTATGATTTTCAAATCTAAATTAAAATCCAAGAGAGTGATCAAAATTGAGATGAAATTTTTTACTGATTATTCTTGGCAGCTTTGTGGCATGTGCTGAATTATGTGAAAAAGCTTAGCAGTGTGCTTGGAGAGCTTTTTACTGCTTAAATCAAAGTACCTGTTCACACAGTCTAGAATATAAAAACAATCTACTGCAAAAAAAGCTTTATTGTATTTCATGTTTTATTAACGTTGCATTTTTTTAAAAATGACATTATTTTTAAAGTCAGGCATATTAGGCCATGACTAAGACATATTTTCTGTGTGCAATTCTAAGCGTATACTTTAATATGAAGAAAATAGTTTATTAACTCTACAGTTAAATATATTTTGAAAACTCACGTGAATAAGGAAAATATGGTATACAAAGATAAAATATGCACAAGTTTCTTTTGGGGTTGCTCAACTAACTCCCAGCAATGCTGAAAATGAAGTGCAGGTCATAGCTGTTTCTTTATTGCTGTGGCTTAGCTCTTTGGCAATGAACAGGAAATTTTTTTTATCCTTCCTAACTTTATATTCGTGTTGTAGTGAAATGAGCCTCTAGATTGAATTGCTGACACATTTCTATTAAATATGAAACTGGACCAACAATGTTTAAAACAAATGTAGCCTATTTCTCAAAACCTTTAGTAGAAGTATGTATTTTTAATGTATGATTATGATCTGGTAATAGTTGCATTTACACTTAATAACTACACCTCTGTTCACCAGCTCACCTTGGCTTAAGGAAAAAAAAATAAACTTTTCTTCTGTCTAGATACATTTGAAAATATTTTGTTCCAAATACATGAAAGAAAAAATAGCTCCAGTTTTTTTTTCTGTTTTGTTTCTCTTTCTGGATGAAGCATTAAATTGTTAATGTCTTCACTTATATTCTGATAGTGATGCAGTTAGTATAACTGTTTCAAACTAATTTTGAATTTTATTTTATATATACGTGTAATTATACTGTCTTACTGAGGGTTTTCTGTTGGTTTTTGGAGGGGGGAGGATGTTCGCTTAAGTGAATGGTTCAAATAAAGCTTCTGGAAAGTGTCTGACCGCAAAAGTATTGCTCAACCAACAGACCAGTGTCAAGCATTTTTGTGTCCTTCACAAAGGAATCACACCATACAACAATCAACGAAGCGTTGCTGCCATTTCTCTAGCAGAAATGATTGTAAAAGCATAGCACATTTAGCTATTATTATGTAGTGTATTCTGAAAGAGACCCAATAGTCTTCTTTCTGTACAGGAATAATGCAAAATATTTTGAGACATTACAGTTTATTTGAAAAATCATAATTTTAAATGTAGTTTCAATAAAACTATGAACCTGATATAGATCTTAGGGGAAAAAAATGAATGTCTTTGATAAAAGGCAGTATATAAATAGTATACAAACTTCAATTCTTTGAAATAATATATAAAAATATATTCTTATAATATTTAATATAAAAATAATCTGTGGAAATTAAATTCCTTAGCATTTTAACATGCCATAATATAGTAACAGGGAAACTAAATCAAATGTAGCTTTGTTAGCTTGATGTCTTACCTATTTGGTCTTTTTGAGGTAAAATAGCATTATTAAACACATAAAAAAAGAGCTTATTTTGCATCTCTTAGAGAACCACTTAAATCAGTTGCAGTTTTCCATCTAGAAATATTACAGACAGGATATTTAATCTGATAGTCCAAAAACTGCACTAAGGTAAGGGCAAATAATAAGGATCATTTCTAGTACCTCCAACCAAGTATATGTTTAAGTGTTGTAGGAATATTGGAACTAGAGGTTCTGCATGATTATAGGGAAAATTAAAGAACCATTATTTGGTTTTAATATCATACCTTTACTATTGTTAATTCCCAACAACTGTAAATAGCAAGACAATTGAAATCTTTAAAAGGAAATATATCGTGGAAATTAATTAACAAAATGATATATTTGTGGACCTTTGCAGCTATGGTCTATGTCAGCCAAGGTACCTCATACATCTTATAATTTAGATTACAATAATGCCACCAAGTTCCAGCATCTCTAAGACTGACAGAGTTAACCCTTAAAGGTTTATCATTTTAAAATACAAAGGTAATCACACCAGAATGTAGGATTTATTTTCATAAAAAGCATAGAGATACTAAATAATTTAATGTGTATTCAATGAAAATCCAATAACAAATAATTCATAGGCTACTACATCATAGAATATATTGGTATAGTTTCATATAAATTTTTATATTAAAATATTCAGAAGCAGTTGTAAGGAAATAATTTATATTATATATTTCCATCAGCTTTCCTATAGAGCACCATTTTTTTTGGTATATGTCACACAGTAAGCAAGCTTCACAGGAGTGGCAAAGCTTTGGTGGCTCAAAGTCTTTGAAAACACTGACAATCTGGACAAGACATACCAGCCTTTATCATTAATCCTTCCTTTGAGAGATGGAAGAGGTCGGCTCACAAGTTGTTTATTCTGAGTACTTGCAACAGAGTTATGCTTACATTGTAGGTGGTAAAACTCTCATTATTATTACCACAGCAGGACTTTGAATGGAAATGTTCTTTCTACTTCACAAAGCACAAGAATGTCAGAAATTGTTAGGCTGTGAAAGAAGCTAAAATTTCTTAAAGTATTTTACCCTTCCATCTCTTAAAATATATATGCAAAATTTTAGCTTTTCTTAAGGAAATCAGCACATAGGGGAGTCAGAGGCAAGAAAAGAGAAGAGGGACGGTAAAAAGAATTGTATGCCTTCTTGTCACTGCTCCAAACAAAGAGGGGAAAGACAAACAGTAGCTGATATGAAACAAGATTTAATTTGTGTTTAATTAGGAAGTTGAGAAGCACAGAGTTCCATCTATTCTGCTAGGGGCTGAAATAAATACTGTTTCTTGGATTTGTGGGTCAACCAACAAAATCATTGTACTTCAATACCTGCTTTGCAAGAACAGATGATTCTTTTGTTTTGGAGCCCTCATTCTCCAGAGTTACTGTTTTCTACAAAACAAATTCCTTAAATGTTTTCAAAACTACATTAAAGAAAGTGATTTACCTGCTAGCTTGGAAAAAACCCTAGGCAATGACACCGATCAATTTGTCTTCTATCTAATGGCATGTTCAGAAGAAACCTTTCATCTAAAACTGTAATGCACAAAACATTTAGTATCATGGCAGACCTTGTTCATTTTTTAACCATTTTCAAGATGCTTGATTTTTATATGGGAGTAAACTATATTTGTGAACTAAGGAGTGCCACAGCTATGGATCTTGCCACATGTCTAATTAGTCGCTGTAGTGAGTCTTCAAGTGCTGCCACTCCATGCTGAAGGCAAAGATTATATTTTTACCTATAAAAACCCCTGCACTTCCTTCTGTCTGATACAGGTTAGACAGTTTTGGCTTTAGGCAACTGATACTTGGAAAGATAAATTCCACAGAACCCCTTTGACAATGAATTGCATTTTCTGTCCCTCTGGAAGTCATCCTTGGCTAACGGACTGTGGCACCTTCTGCATCAAATATTCAACCACCAGATCCTAAACAATTCCATTCAAAGCAGCTCCCTTGAAATACAGGACATTTAAAATACCTGAGGTATTAAGAAAAGGCTTGACATCAATGACCAAAAAACAAACAAAGTACATATATTAGCTAAAGTATTACTAGGCCCGCATAATCTCAGGCTTTGAAAATCTGGAGTCAATGTAGTTTTTTATTCTGTGATAGTCACTGACTAGTTCTCCTTGTTTTTCTAGACAGTAATTGCCTAACTTCTTTACTAAGTTGTTGTTACTAGATTCAGTAGTTGTCCTGAGACCCTGCGGTTACATAGAGCTGGTTTCTTTTGAGAACAGTAATTGATTTCTAGACCTGGTAAAATATTTTCCAGACAGCTGCTTATCTAAAGCCATTGCATTTGTTTGCTGCAGACTTCTTAACTACACTGCTCTAGAACCAAATAATTGAAGATTTCAAGAACCTAGTAGATCCATGCATATATTACTTTAATATTCAGGTCACGACATTTGTAAGCTGCTGTAGATCAGTTCTATGGCCATCACAGATGGTTTGAAATAGTGAAAAAAGCTGCTGTTCTTTGTCTTTCTACTTCTACTTAAGGAAAAGCTTACTTTTCAGAGCCAGAGGACAAAAAGAAAGTTGCCTTTCAATCTCTTATACCTGAAGTATGCTTTTATTTATTGGATGTATGCTTTTAGTTGATGGATTCACTTGCAGAAATTACTATCTTCTTCCTATGGTGGATTTCAGTATGGAATCAAGTAGGATGGCAGAAAAGAGTGAATTGAGAGATTTTAACTTTCATCCATATTCTGGTGAAATCTATGATTGTTTTTACAATTACACTTTAATAAGAGAGATAACCTTCATTTTCCATAATCAGTCAGCTCCTTATCTATTGTTTGTTCGATAGTTCATTACTTCAGTCCTGAAGATATATCTCTATCACTTCAGAAAAGTTAAAGTTCGATTGAATTTCAGCAACTTTTTGTTCTTATAAACCTGACTGTATTCCTTTAAACAAGCAGAAGGGTTTCATTTTACCTAGAGTTGGTGTCTGATGTCAAGATTGGACAAAATGTACAAAAATTGAGCAATTTTTCCCTTAATTTCTCTGACTTCTTAAAATTGACCTCTATAGTTCCTCTGTTTTATCCAAAAAGGATCATATAGCATTTAAAAGTGCTGAAAATTTTAATATATGGTTCTTATAAAGCATACTGTACCATTATTTATTAAGTCAAGATTGATCTCTTGATATGTAAACTTTGACATAATTCATTTTGTTTTGCTTTGTCTCACAATTCCTGACAGATAGGATTCTATCAAAACTATTTTGAATATCAAACAGACAGAAATTTCCTTCAGCAATGTAGGCAAAGTAAACATACCATAGAGAGAGTATTCAAATTTGAAAGCATAGCCAATTCTACTACAAATGTAAATAAATAGTATTTATAGATGTATTCGTTAAAAAAGATTGATCTAAAACCACAAACTAGATCTGTTTCTCACTCGAAACCCCAGTCTTGTCATGGTTATATACATAACATTTGACATAAAAACCAGTGAATGGTGTTTATTTCAGTAGCAGAAAGTAATTTTTCCATGTCTATATTATACTCTCGAAAATAATGCCAGGCAAGAAAAGGCTCGGACAACCACACATCAAACCTTGCTATAAGCTTATCTTTATCCATTTTTTTCAGAAGGTGATTGGAATATACATTTTTCATATTCAGATTTCCTTTCCTCCAAGCAAGTATACAGTGAACACACACAATAAATTTTCATCAAGAATAACCTACACCTCCTTAAATTTTCAAAATGTAAAAAAATGGCCTAAAACCAAAACAAATATTCACTTTTAAGCCTCTGGACGCTGCAGGTAAGTTTGATTTGACTGAAAATCAGCATGTAAAAAATTGAAGATAACCATCCTCAGCTGCTCTCAAAATCTTAGAAAAAGGTCCTTTTAGAGTAGTTTGTATCTTTAGACAGTATACAGAAAAGAGGTTTGTGGAATTGCAAGTAGGTTTAGAAGTCTGGGTAGAGCTTCATAATACAGATATAGAATATTGAATGAGATGAACCTTGCCCTGAGAGTGAAGGTGAAACTTTTATATTAGAAAGACAAGTCCTCAATGGACCCCAAATCAGAGAGAGGGAATTTGTATTTCCCTTGACTTCTAATCCAAATTTGTTTCTGAAAAGAGAAAAAGCAGAATTGTACCTTCACTTAGCAAAAAATGTGTCTCTGTGCTCACCTATTCGTAAAAATTGTACATATAATTAAAATTATTTTAACTCACACATCATGCACAAACACACAAACACACTGTAATTAAAAAAGATGATGACAACAAGCTTTCTCCTGGTCAGATAAATTCACAGTTGAGTTTTCTGAAGAATCTCAAACCTCAGTTTAGGAAAAATCTCCAGAGCTGTTAATTAAACCCTGTCAGGAAGTAATATAACACTGTTATTTGGAAGAAATTAAGTGGAAGAAAATAATGGGTTTGACTTTCTGCTTTTACACTGTTTTCATGCAAATCTGAGGTGAAAAATCAGGGCTAACATGACTAGCTTTCCCAAATATGCTGAACATATGGAATGAAAATTTTTTTATTATTTCTTTAGCATATTATACCATCCAGTCATACCATACTGTATACTCAGCTGCTATCTGAATGTATACTTTTGTCATTTTCAATGAAATGTTAAAAGAACTGTAACTATATAAGAACTGTAAGTGGAATAAAAGGAGACTAAATGGTAATAAAGCAGCTGGTACACAAAATGAGTGGGACTTAAATTTGAAAATACCCATATCCTTTTTTATGTGTGAGAGAAATGCAATCCAATTTATGATTTGGATCTTACACTCTGCAGCTGCCACAGGGAAGTTTCCAGCATATTCTTCAACCACTCTATGAGTCCTTCTTACTTAAGCATCTCAAAATTGAATGGAATGCTCATTGTCTCCTTGGTAAAATCCCCTCTTCGGTAAAAACAATTAATGTTTCTAAATTCTTCCTCTTACAAGACTTGGTGATCTTCAAAAGACCTAACTCTAGCCCTTTGCTCAGTTGCAGAGATCTAGGAGATTTGTTAAGTTTTTGTCTGCTGAGCAGAGAATTAGCAGGGATGATTTAATAAATGCTGACTTGCCAAAAGCAAGCCATTTGCTTGGTCTTGCCAAGGTCTTGGCATATTTATGAGGGAACTGAGTTGGCCAACATACTTCATTCCCTTATTCTGGCTACCTTTGGGGCAAAAAAAGATAGGCTAAATGTGATTTTCAAGTCTTACAGGTGCTTAATTGTATACTTAATCCAAATTTTCACTCTGTTGCTTAACTGTGGATTTAGATTTAGATACAATGGCATTCCTACCTTTATAGTGAAAGCTGTGAGCCAAAATGAGGGTCATGCCAACATCTATCTCCTTGTGCATCTGGCCCTCAGCTCCTGACCTCATGGCAACAAAACAGTTTTTCATTGATGGGTGATTGTTATGGTTTAAGAAAACCCATAACAATTTATTGTCATTTAGACAATTATTCTATCACCTGATGAC
>JAOXJM010000001.1:43576952-43587097 GCA_026413425.1 Tringa solitaria
TTAAAGCATATAATAAATTCTTACCTTTAGCTAAGCACACGAGCATTACCTGAATGAGGCAAAACTTGGCTTGAAACTGAGAACCTTAACAATAGATTCTCCTGTTCTATCAATTGCACATATATGATTACTATCCACATGAATTAAATTAAGCATCAGATAGCATGAAACTACATTCAGGACTAGTATAAAAAAATCCAGATAGGTACAGCATACAAAGTTTTAAAAATATCTTGTCATATAATAAAAATTTGGAGTTTTTGATAACGACAACACAGTGTATATCTGAACTAAACAGAAAGACAGTGTGTGGGTCCATCTAAGGAACTAAAAATCTAATTAATTGTAAGATAATAATATTTTAGGGAAAGACAATCCATAGCAAAATCATTGTGAACACAATTTTAACAATTTACATGCTGTTTTATTTAAGGCAGCAAACTTACTGTGATGATATTAATTTCTTACATATTTTCTCCCACCAATACAAAACTAATTAACATATAAGCTTCTTAACATATTAGCTACTCTTACTCAAAGTTTACCTATTGTTTAAGTAGCAAGAAAAATCCTTTCAGTTTTATTAAAGTTCACTTACCTGAAAAGTATAAAACCGGGTCCCGTTAGGAGGATGCACTTTAGGAGAGGCAGAGACAGTGTTCATATCCGAAAATATCATTTCTGGTCACACACACAATACAATCCACAGAGAGCTACAGATGCAGAATACAGTGCTAAGCTCGGAGAAAAATCCTTTCATACATTCAGAGAGGCAATCGTACAAAATGCAGTGTGCCCCATCCGTTCAGACATACAGTGACAGTGCTTTGAATTCCCCATTCCTACATCTGTTAGCTAAACTGTAAGGTCATTGCTCCAGGACCCCTAGCTCAGCTAGCCCTTCAAAATATGCACAGTGAATAAAAATTAGAAATGCCGAAGAAAAGAGAGCTAGAACCTACAGTACATGGAGCTTGTGCAGAATCTGGCAATGCTTTGGACCTGCCCATCTGTTCTCAGTGATAATCACCTCCCTCCACCACAGCCTTGCAAAGTGATTATGCTAAGCATCCCAGTTAACCAATGACACACAGTTTCATTTCAAGCAAGCATACACACTGAAAAACAGAGGACCTCTTCTGACTAACCTGAAGCATGCCTCGTGTTCAGTTTATAGCTGTATTTGATAACAATGATAATTTTATCTTTTCAGTTGCTGACAGCTATGTTAACTGTTAACACAGTTAAAGCAACTTGCTTTAAATAACACAAAGATGGGGGGTTTTGTTTTGACTGTCTTGCCTAGATAAAAGAAACAGTGTATTGCTCTCCAAAATAATATTTTTTATATTTCTTAATTTTCTTGGTGCTACTACAGACTGCAAATAGTGGGAAATAAATATTTGTGGAACTGTTTACAGAGCTACAGTCAATTTAAATATAACATATATTATAAGCCGTCCTTTACTCACTTTTTTCTAATTCTTTTTTTTCTCATTCTCATTATGAATATCTCTTTAGGAAAGGTTTACCTAACACTACTAAGTACAACGTAGAAATTTTGTTCTGAGCCTTTAAAAAGGCTATAGAGTACAGCTTAGTTCATTAGCTGTACACAGTATCTTTAAAAAAAGTTATGTTTTAAGGTGAACATACTTGTGAACACCTGCATTGAACACCCAAAAAGCATTCATTGCATTTTTTCTTCACACACAGATCATTTGAACTGCAAAAAGACATTAAAGAAAGTAATACTGAAAGAACTTGACACCTTTTAACAACAAAAAATAAGTGTTCCATTTACAAAAATTGAAAAGTAGGGTTTCAGTAGAGGGTAAAAAATATAAAGTGGTTGGAAAACTAACTCAACAACTTCTGTCAAGCACTTTGTATTTTATTGATAATGTTTAAAAGAGAGACAGGGAAACCACTTAAGAAATGGTACTTTCAAAATGAAACTTGTCAAAAATCTAAAAGCCTGGTGAGTTGCCAGGCTGCCTCTGTTTTTTATTCTGTTTTATCTTAATGCTTTTAGCAACTGAAGATAACACAGCTTCTAAAGCAAAATGACTTTGAAAGGAGTTGGGATAGATGCATAGATGTCTGTCTACTTAAATGTGTATGCCAGTGTAGGGCATATCACAATAATCATATTTTGCAAGCTAAAGAGAAAAAATCCTCTTAGATCCAAGTCATATCTAACAATTTCTTATAATTACCATGATATTGCTTCTATAAAATTTACTGAACCAAAGCAAAACTGCTATCTGGAACATTTTCTTGAAACCTAGATTTCAGATTACAGATTATTTTCCCCTCTTTGAGTTCTCCCAGAAAATCTATGTGCTGGTATTAGCAAAGGGGTCCCTCAACTGGTCAAAGGAAAGATACCATACTGCTGGTAATCTGAGTATAGAACCTTTTATTCTGAGCTGATATTTTCTCCTTTATAACCTACCTACCAAAGGTGTGCTATTTCCCTGCAGTGAAATGAATAAAGTTTCTTTTGTGGATGCTTAAGATTGTTTGCCCTGCAAGATGACAGAAATTTACCTCTTAGTTTCTTCATCAAATGCAAAATTTGAAAAATTCATATGCAAAATTCCACATAACTTTCTCCAATAGACTATTACTTTCACTACTAAATAACTGTTAGTTTGAACTTCTCTTGCTTCGACTTTCACAACTTTTAAATCCTTGTTTCTACCAGGGAAATAGGAAACCCAGTTCATCTTCCCATACTGGCATTTGCTAAACTTTAAACTAGTTCATTCCTAAAAAAAATATCATCAGCATCTTTAAGAAATTGTCAATACCAAAATTAAATATAACTTCTTTAGAGACAATCTCAAGAATTCCTTCCATGATCATAACTCTAATGCTGTGTTTTGACTTGCTAGGTCCCTATTTGTTCCTCCAGGACTGCACATCTAGGTGCAGCCTTCCACTGGGAGCTCTTATTGGGATCACTGTCCACCATGACTTAGCTACCCATTATTTTGAAAAAAAAATACTGCTTTTTGAAATACTGCTCTTGAACTTCTATCTGTTGTTTTGGATTTCCTGCTTAGGTGAAGGAATCTGCACTTAAAAATTCCACCACCACCACAAAAAACCCACCCCAGCCCCCCTCATTTAAGCTCCATCTAATCAGTTTAGATGTGGAGAAAAGGCATGGCATTATAACTATTGTTCTCTCTCCACTAACTTTTACCTCATGTGAAAATGCCCCCAGTAATACCTAAAAATTTTCTTTTAGCTCACTGTGAAACAGGCCAACACCATGTTCTTGCAGGACCCTCATGGACTCAGAATGCAATTTTGAGGTAACACTTGTATAAAACAGTGTTTTTCTGAAAAACATGAAACTGGCCTCCTCTCAGGAGTCAGAGTACAGGTAAACGCAGTAAAGTCTGAACTGATGCATGTCAGAATGCGTGTTCAAAATTACAGAGAGAGACAGTCACATTTCAGAAAAGCCAGCAGCCCCAAAGCTGGGATTCAGCAATCTCTTCAGAACAAGGAGCTGAAACCAGGTCTCCCATGTCTAATTGAATGCCACAACCTCTAAGCTGGTTATCAAGCAACACAGCCTGAAAGTGAGCATAAAGTGGAACAGAATAAAGGAAACTGAAGAGACCCAACAGGACAAACCGAGAAACAGACCCACAGAGCATTGCTACAGCTCAGTGGTAGAAGTGCTCACAAAGGACATAATCCCAATTCAAATATTCGCTCCAATAAGTCTTCCAAGGAATGATTTAATTATTCTTTGAAATAGTTGTAGTAGATGAAAAAAAAATCCTATATGAAAAGAAAATAAGTCTTGTATGTTAGAAAGAATGAGACGTGGCAATGCTCCTGAGACGACTTTAGTTCCAATTTTAAATATGAGTTACCAAGCTCTGAATCTATATTGTGTATGTTATGTGGACTTTGCATTTTAATTAGATACCTTTCTCCAAAACTTTCAGTGTGGTATGATTTTTTAAAAAAAACTAGTGTTCTTTTTTGATGTGTAGCCTACACGTTTTTATCAGAGCCCTAAAAGGAGGAGCCGGCCCTGGAAAAAATGTACAATGTACAAAAATTGTATCTAAAAAAATTTAGATGTATGTTGACATATGTAGATATGTATATATAAAAGTATTACAAAAACAGGAAGTTACACATCAAAAAAGAAGGAATATATCTCTAGTTATTTTTATATATATATGTATCAGAATATAATATAAAGTACTGTGAAAATACAAAAACATATCTTTGACTGCAGGGACAAGATGCACTTTTTAAAATTGACAAACACACATAGCTTTTTAATATGCTAATGCTTGTGTGATGTTTATCTCCAGAATGTAGTGCAATATAAAAGCAGATGTTTTGAGTTAAGATTTAAATCACTGGCTCTCATTAAATTAGGTGAGTAATTATCCAGAAACATGGACTTTATATCATATACTGTTCTCATTTCTGTCTCTATCAGGGAAAACCATGTTAAAGAAACGTGCCTTCCTCCAGGAGCAGTGAGAGTGTGTGATTTTGAGAACATTAAAGAGCTTTCACATTAAACCCAGATCACATCACTTTTACTTCACAGACTCACAGAAACCCTACTAACCTTCCTAAATCTACAATACTGTACTTGAATTGATGTTTCTTTAATATCTGCTAATGAAGACATTAATATCGAAGGACTAACACATGATACATTACTACTGATCTGGCTAAAATTCCCTGAATTTGTTTTAAACTGAAAGCAATGTTTAAAGAGTTCTGAACTCCAACTATTGATGGCTGAAAAGCTGTTAAAACTTCCACAGTTCAGGCAAAAGATATTCAAACCGATTATCAAATTGCAATGAATATCTTCATAAGGCCACACAGAGCATCTAATCGCTCTCCATATCCAAATTAATTTACAGTTCCTTTTAGTTAATTTAATTAAGTTCTACCCCAAAAGTATTTCCATTTTTCCATCAAAAAGCAACACAAAAACATATTATCTGACAAATGAATATACTTTAAAGAATTTATAAAACTCAAACATAGCAGATGTCAGCAACTTTCCCAGCTGGTATAGCTCTCAGAAAGTGAAGTGGGAGAGAGAAGTAAGTAAAATGAAACATAATACAAGGCAGTTTTGTTCCCTTAGAGCCTTGTGGTACAAAGAGAAAACCTTTTAGAACGGAAGACTTGTAGAAAAAGATGAGCTTACCTTATTGATAAGCAAAGCCCATTTCTGTAATTAAGAGCTCATTATCAACATTTTCCATCATTGTTCTTTGTTGCTTTGTATCTTGAATATACAAATGCCAACGCTTGTACATTTTGTCTTACACAATGTAAGTGTGTCTTACAAGAGACAGGGCTGGTACTAAGTCAGTACATACTTATGAGCCTTATTTTAACCTCAGCATCAGGATTTGTGTGTAACATACGAAGGCAAGTATTCTGCAGGACAAAGTATCTTCTGTTAGATGTATAAACTGTATGTCAGTACTACTAAAGGATAAAACATGTCCCAGCACGTGTATTCTGTACAATGGCTTCCTCTTCAAGGACAAGAAGAATGACTGAAGTTTTTAGAGGAAATGCAAATATGAATATAATCCCTTTTTGAAGTATCCTTGCTTTGTTGCATATACTGGGACATTTTACCAAGAATTGCAATTATTTTGAAAAAACAATCTTAACATCCACTAATCAACTTCAAACTTTCATAATCATTTCTCTTTTAAATAGCAAACTCCAGAATTTATTTTTTCTAACACTATTTCTATGCTATAAAAGGGCAATAAAATTAAAATCACTCAGGCAATATTTAAGTGAGTTTATGAATACAGGAGCTAATCTAGAATACATTTTCTACAACCTATCAAGTATGCAGTCCATAATCAACAATCATCAAATGTAACCAAGTCCAAAAGACACAATGCTTGATTTTGCAATTCATTTGCTTGGGTAGAAGCAAAATTTCCCTTTCTTTTGTACATTCTGGACAGTCAACTGTTGAACACAGCTAGGACTCTAGTGCAGCAGTGGCCTGCAGTGTTCTGGTCATCGCAGGCATGAGAAATTAATTCTCAGACTCTCAAGACTTACTGATTAAATAGTTCTATACCTGATGCCCTTTCCCTGGGGTTGAACAAAGCTGGGATGAAATAGTCAGAGTACCACTCCATTTTTCTTGAAACACTTAAAATTCCTGAGCATTGGACCTGTGGTTCCTCTATACAACTTGACCATCACTAAATCAAGATTGTACACAAAAGCTTATTAGGTAAGTGAAATGAACCTGGTATAAATACTGGTTTTATCTATTTTTAATTTATGTGTTAATGACAGTGACTCACTGAGTGAATCTAAAAAAGAAACTGAATGAAAACATAATGCTTGAATATAGAAAAGTGGACATTGAGCATAATGTGAGAGCGAAAGGAGGAGAGGACTGTGAGGGTTGTGAGAATGTGTAATAAAACAAAACAATAAAAAACTGAAGAAAGATTTATCTCTGCTCCACTAAGTTCTATCTTACCTGATTATAAAAGATACCTATTCTTTTGTCCACACTTCTTTGGTTTCAACTGCCAAAAGCACAGATACTAGGCTATATTTAGTACACAACATGTGTCCTCTGCCATACACTTTTGACGCCAGGAATGACTGCATTTCTGTTTTGTGGCATAACTACATATTTCATGAAAAAGTCTGGAGTCTCTCTGGAATTAAAGATCTTTTAAATGTAGAATCAGCAGTGACTGACTGCATTTTTGAGCATTTTTAATAAAATTCTAGTCAAATCTAAAATTCACTCTTCATGAAGCAAGACCAAAAACTCCAAAATAATGGTAGCAAACAAATAATGAAAACAGTCAGCTTGTTATTTCACCTTGTGTCATATCACTTAGGTATCACTTTTGTTATTTGCATCCTTTAAATTGTTTATATTGTAACATTATACACAGTGGTATCACTGAATTTGGCAAAAAAAGTTGTTTCTTACCAGTAAATGTAGAATCTAAATCACATAAATTATTGCAAAGTATCACAGTACATTAAGGATGAGAGAAATTATGAAAGAACATAAGAGATGGTAATCATTGCCTGTGTATCATCCTCAGCAGAGAGGTTTTTTCTTTTTAAGTGAACATCTTACATTATGTACCTTGTCACGAGGTTAAAAATAGGATGAGGGCCTATGATGGAAAACAAAAGAAGATACAAATTTGAGATAACATGTTCAAGCACTACAACTTAGCACAGCTCACTATGAATAGATATCCTCTCTAACCTGCATTTCCTCTCTTCAAAAAAGATTTTTTCTTCCTATTGGTATTATTTTATTAATATTGATTCTATTAATTTTTTTATACCAATTCTGCAACCTTCACATACACTAACATATATCATCTTCTGCAAGTATAAAAAACTATTCAGAGAGTAAACTACTAATGAAAATTAGTAGCAGAATTACATCTAGGAGATAAAGGCTGTCAGGAAAGTGTGTACCAAGCCAATTGTCTTTGTCATTTATTTCTATTTCTGCTCCATCTGGAAAATATCTTTTGTCTTAATGAGTGATGCAAGCTGCTAAACTGGTCCTTTGAGTAAGAACTTAAAGAACTGAATCAAAAGCTAAAATTCACAACTGATTAGTTCTATATTTTACATGGGATCTGGGTATAGTCACTTGAGTAAGGATTGTGGAGATCAGTATGCCTTTGCAGAAGAAGGTCTGTTTTCTTTCTTGATTAAAATGTCATAATTTTTCCATAGAGTCAGTGAACGTATTTCTGAATGAAATGAACATATGAGGGCAAAACATAAATGACCAGAATAAACCCCATAAAACCACTTGTGCAAGAACTGACTCGATGATCTCAGAGGTCCCTTCCAACCATGGAGATTCTGTGATATTACTGAAGTTCTAATAAAATTCCCCAAAGTAGATTTACTCTAGTAACTGTTCTGTCCTGAAGCTAACTAGAACAAAAATTCTGGATGGGATTACAACCCTGGGAATTTGAATCTGATAAAGGACTGTTAAAGGGGACAATATTTACAGTCATACTTTCAGAAGCAGTAATTAATTCAGTTGTTTAATTGAAGATACCTTTCATGTAATTTTCAAGGATGCTTGGTCTTTGAATAGCCTCTCTAAGTCGCTTCAGCCGTGCTATGCTGTTATATGCCTTTTTGAGCATTAGATCGCACTGCTGTACACATAACAGGCCAGGTACTTGGAGTGACTGAGCAAGTTTGAAAGTATCAGACCTGTTGCTCCAACTCTATTCACAAAACGTAGTCTTCTGCAGACAATGTAAAATTCTCATTTATATCTAAAGACAAGCAATCAAACCTTCTAGTGCATTTTTTTTTAAAGTACATACCAGATATCAGTAATAACATATTAGCCTGAAAATACTTCAAGACTTTGCTATAGTGCACATCAGTTCATTGTCAAACAGTCTTATAAAGATGAGGGGTCATGGCAGAAAGCAGAAACAGTGT
This sequence comes from Tringa solitaria, assembly GCA_026413425.1. Lineage (NCBI taxonomy): Eukaryota > Metazoa > Chordata > Aves > Charadriiformes > Scolopacidae > Tringa > Tringa solitaria. The sequence goes on from JAOXJM010000001.1 coordinate 43,585,464, forward strand.
CTCTTCTAAAAATATATCCTATTTCTTCTGCACTTGTCCTTAACCTCTTGATACCATTTTCCCTTTCAAAAGTGCAGTTTGTGCAGAGTGTTTGTGTACTGATACTGTCTAAAATCATGTTTCCAACACAGAAAAGATATGGGATTATAAAACAGGCAACACTGTCCTGAAGGCAAATTGCTGTTCCAGCTCTTGACTCAGCAGGCATTTATTTCCCCTTACAAGCTATTATGAAAATATAGAACGATCCAGCAACTGCACACTTATTAAGTAGAAGCAAATGTTGCATTTTCCTGGGAAGAAAATTACGAAATAGAGTTGAAAGATACCTTTCCAGAGCTAGGAAGTGTGCATTCAAGTAGAACTAAATAGATTTGATTTTTTATTTCCTTTGTAATTTAGACTTGGCTAATCATAGAATATGCTGTGTTGATTAATGCTGACAATGTTCATTTTCAATTATCTTATTAATTTTTCTGAAAATTTTGAAAGAAAAATTAAAAGGCAACATTTATAGGCCATAGAAAAAATGAAAGTATTTATTTCCTTTCTGCATTCAGTCTGGACGACATAAAAAGGGAAAAAAATATCCCTTTAATATTGATCATTCAAGTGACTAAGCAGTATTATTCATGATTTATCTTGCAATGCATCTAAAAAGTGCCATAAACTCATAAGCAGTATAATATACATGTTCTTAAAATTCTCGTGACTTAATCTGTAGTTAGAAAATCAAGATGAATATGGACAGATTATTAACAAATGTATGTACCAATATTAACTGAAGAAAGAAACGTTGTTATTAAAGATCATGGTCTAAAATCATGCACTTGGACTGGATGATCAGGAAAAACAGATACTTGACAAAAGCATAAAGATGGAGTAAAACCTGAATTAAACATTGTGATACTGTCACAGCACTGCTCTCATCTTTAAAAAAGATCTTTTCCTTTCTGCCTGGTAGCAGGTGACTGCTGCCTGGTGTCCTGCACTCATAGCTCATTTTGAAAACGGTAAAAGCTTAGTGGTAAGGCTATAAAGATGCTAGATCAAAAGAAGAGTACTATTCATGGACAGAGAGCTTCAGGAAGAGTGATACCAGGTGGGAAGCTGAGAATTACGTGGATGCTATTGAGCAAGGGCTATATCTCTACATTGAAAGGTCCTCGCCAATGTATGTAAGGTAGCTTTTCCATTTCTTTCTTTCAAGGAAGCAATGGCAGGAATTAACATCAGCGTCTTCTGGTGGGCTTCACCTGCTGTGTAAGTGCCAGTGTCTCTGTGCGTTACCACAGGCTCCCTTTAAACTCAATAAAGACAGGCTCTTTCAAGGGGCACTGCTTCCGACCTATTTTAGATGACTATTTTAGTTTGAGATGAATCACACCACAGAGGTGGGAGGCAGTAAAGACAGAAATGCCTACGCTGTAGATATCTGAAGTTAGGTGCAGTGAATCCTACCCTGGGAGCCTGAACTGAATGTTAACAATTCATCAAAATATGACAAGAAAATATTATAATCAAGGACATGAAAACCCACTACTGATTAAGTATACCTGATGTAAATTTACTATTAGAAATAACCATTCCTAGAACTATGTGAAACAAAAAACAAAAACACACAAACCTGAAAA
>JAOXJM010000001.1:43593588-43605505 GCA_026413425.1 Tringa solitaria
CGATCCCCTCATCCAGATCATTGATAAAGATGTTGAAGAGAACCAGCCCCAGTACTGAGCCCTGTGGGACACCACATATTGAATCATGCAAACAGAAGTAGTGCATAAAACTGTAGGCACCTTTGCTTGTAAAAGTTGAAGGGTTTTTAACTTTTTTTTTCAGTCTCCTTGTTTCACAAATTATTTCACCCTTCAGCAATATGAAACTACAAGCAGCTGACTGTGGAAGAACAATTTTTAATTAAACCCTGTTTTTTCTTCCCCTTTTGTTTCAGTTAATGTTTGCCAGGAGTTGTTGCTAACCACAGGCCCTTTCTAATACATCCTGAGCATTCTTAGAGCCTATCACCTTCTAAAGAAGTGATGGGTGCTCAGCATCTATGATAAGTGAGAGGATATATTTCTTCAGCAGCTGAGCCGTGCTAAATGAAAAGTATTCAGTTGTAAGTTCCTATTTGGTAATCAGTTCTCCATTAAAAGAAATTGCTTCCATTAGTGATCAATATTGCACTAAAAATGTGGAAGTACAGAACAAAAAGTTCCGCATCACTTTTGACAGGATGTTCACAATTTAACAGTTTTCACTGTTTTCTAAATCAACTTTTAAAGCTGTAATATCTATGTGTTAATAGTAATTTAATTCATGATTGCTTGGGGGGTTTAGGACCTAAGTTTGAGCTAGGATCATGTGGCTAAATTCAGAGCAGTGAATGCTTTTCCTCATTCATTCATTTAAGAACAGAGCAATTAAATATAACACTGAACACTGCAGCTACCAAATGCATCCCCTAATGAATTATAATAAACTACTAGGCAAGTTAAAGCAAATGCTACACTATATGAGTAGGTTTCAAAACTGTTACAAAGCAAAGGCTGCCTCACAGAACAGTGTTTCTGCTGACACAGAATATTGCTGCAAAGATGACATAGGGGGAAAAATGGCTTAGATTGGAAGTTGAGGAGCTTTTTCCATGAAACTAGGCTACATAAACAAAAGGATGAGGGAATAACAGCAGACTAGTCACACAATTACCACCCAAAAAAAAGACTGCATCTACCATCCAAGTGAGGATTTATCCCTCTTGCATTGGGTTTTCACTGCAATTCAGCATACAGGCATCTTAACGTACATGTAGCTTTCAAAGGAATTGTCTAGCACAATGAATGCTAAGATGCTCTATCTTTTTCTACTTCAGCTAATAAGAAAAGGTGTGGTAGCAGAGCCAGTCTTTTTCTTATTCAGTTGGCAGAAGGAGGGGTCTGTGAGCAGCACATGACTATAACAGCGCTGTGCGGGGTGAACAGCAGCCTCTCCCAAGGTTCCAGCCAAGAACCAGAATACTTTTTGGTTTCTTGTTGCAGTAAGATTACATCATTGGAAGAGAATGTTTTATGTTCTGGTTTCTATGCTGATGTAATTTTTTTTTTAACATGCTTTTACAAATATTTAAATATTATGCTGTCCCCTATGTCTTGCACTGTTTCTATCACTTGAGGCATTTTTAAAATCAGCCTTCTCTGATGATTGCATAGTGTTGACAATGTCTTCAGAACAATGAAGATGTTTCATCAGAAAGAAAGGAAAACAAAGCCAAAAACAAGTAAAAAGGAAGCTACTTTAAAGTAATTCACCTTATGTGAAAGATGCAGCTTTCCCATTGAATTGTGGTTGCTTCTAAAACAAAACTAATTATCCCCATATGACTTGCAATTGCAAATACAAAGAGAACAAATGTGGGTATCAAAGTATTCATGCAAAAATAATATGTGAATCATCCTACCAAAGGTCACATCAAAGTTGCATACTGGCTTTTAAATAAAGGTTTTAGAAAAATGCTGAGGAAAGCTGCTGATATACTTAAAAAGAAGAAAAAAACACTCTACGGATCATGAAAATATTTTAAAATATTTATCATCATACAGGTAATTTACTGCCAACTGCACAGGTTTAATGCCACACTAATCTCTGCTCAGTATCATGGTTTTCCATATATAGTAAATAGGCAAAGCATGCTATGTATCTGAGATTAGAAAGTGTCCCCTCAACCACTAAGTAGGCTTTTCTTTAAGTATATGCATATCCTATTTAAAACGTAAGGGCCCACTTTCTAATCTCTGTCAAGCAGGATGCAGTTAACGGACCTCTACAAACATTCAGTATTTCAATACAAGTGAATCAGGTGATTTCTCAGATATGCAGTGATATATGTCACAAATTTAACACGGACGTAGACACTAAATCTTTAGGGTAAGAATAACCAAGTTGACATCGATGCTCTAGAGGCCTATTTTCATTTTAATGGACATGAAAGCCAGGATTTATGTGCACGATTAATTTTATTCCGATCAAGACATTTGTTAAATTGCATGAGTCAAATGAAACAGACATCTTCCTAGCAAAATATAACATTATGCAGGATGCAACCTGAAGCGACCATTGACAAACTGTAAGATAAAGGCATTATAAGGCATTATTTCGAGCTAAAGATTCTATATTGAAGCACGAAAGTAACCTATTTGTTTTCAAGTCTGAGAAGGCGGAAGACTGATTTTCTGAAATCCGCTGAAACCCCTTCCTGCACGCCCGCGTTCTCGGTTTGTGCAACACCCCCAAACACCCGCAGAACAAACGGCGAGAGCCGAGCCCTGGCCCGATCCTCTTCCCCCGACTGCCACCTGCCGTCAGTCCCGCCGCCGCAGCCCCGCGGGAAGGACGGTCCCGCCGCCGGCCGCTGCCTCCCGGCCGCAAGCGCCGCGCTGCCGGCCCCCGCTTCGGGGTGGGTCTTCCCCCAGAGAGTCTCCCACAGCAGGTGAAGACCTTCTAAGGGTGTTCTTTCAGGTCATCAGTAAGTGAAAAGAGGGTTGCAAGAGCTGGAGGTGTACAATAATTCTGGGGAGATGTGAAGTCTTTCACTGGAACAAGGATAATGTTGGAAAAAAGGATTTATGTTGGGGCTTCTCCACCAGTTGTCATTCCTCTGCAAAGCGCTCACTTCTCTGGAGGAGAAATCTATCAACAGCTTAGACAGAGGTGGGCGCTTGTTATATAACGCAGATTATTCAATCCGTAATTGTTGCTGTAGATCAAATGGAAACAGGAAAAAGTCAAGAGTATGCGTCCCTGACTCACTGGTGTCAGCATGGCAGCTGTATATGAACTGCTAAAGTTTTAAGTCAGTCACCGGTCTGTTACTGTTTCATTATTACTTTAATGGACAACCACAAACTACATACAAAATCAAACTTCTGCAAGTTGTATCTTGATTTCTTTTTGTCAAAAAGACATACCAACATTTAATTAATTCAAACTTATAGTCCTTCCATATCTAATGCACACAGTTATAATAATTCTAGAAACCCTTTGTGTTATGAATTATCTCAAATTAGTGATAAACAGTTCTAATGGAAGCAGAAGACGATTACAGCAGAAGTAAATAGGGGATCCTTTGAAGTGAAATTATGGCTGTTATCAAAATTAAATATTTTTTTTGCCTCACTCATGACGAAAGGCAGTAAGGAGAATTTTAAACTATTTTTAATACATAAATAAAATGTTTTATCTGGGAAAATATGGGACATAATTTTGAATTATTGTTTTCTTAATTTCTGAGTATTTTAAAGTTTGGCAAAAAGGCCATACGTTAAGTCAGCTAATTCTCTAGAGCTTCGGTCTTGCAAACATACATAAGCATATAAGCAACTTTGCTCAGCAGTAGTCTATAGTACATACTAGGTTTAAGTGAGCCTTTAAAATCACTGATAGCAGTAGCAAGTACTTCACATGAAGTTTTTCTCAGTCTATTGTTAGACTGCTGAACTCATTTAAATAGTAAATATAAATTATAGTCTTGCTGGAATGAGTTTTAAAGCTCCTGAGAGTGGGACAAGGATTCGTATCCCTTGTGAAAAATTTTTGCAGAACTACATGCGCTTCTCTTTCATGCCAGATAAACAGTACAAAAGGCATAATCACGTCTGTTCTCTAGAGGTAGTACCATGTTACTTCTCTATGACATTTATAACAACAGTAATATAAAGTGAAATGAGGCTGAAATTTTCTCAGAACTGTCCCAGCATTGGGAGTATGTTTCAAAATTTTCTAACTCTTTGCAGGAAAAAGTCAGTGCTAACAGTTCTTGTTGAATTTATTACTGTGGAATTGTTCAATCAAAGAGTATCAAAACATGCAGACTCTACCATTTGTTGCCAGCAATCTTGATTCAAGATACATTCCTACATTCACCTTAAGCAAAATGATAGACTGGTGATCTGGGAGAACAAGTTTTCTCCTTCTCCGCAAGTGAGTGGTAAAATACAAAGACAGCACGTGACTGGGAAAGCAAACGCTGGTGGGAGTCACCTCTTCTCTGAGTCATGGGATCACACGGAGCTCTGCCAGCTCAGTGCAGGCGGGGGATCTGCCACAACACCCAACCAGGCCAAACAGACATGAGCAAATCTACAGCAACCAAAAAGAAACCCCAAAATTCCCTATCTGGAAAGGTAAGGAAACTGAAGCAACAGCATCTCTGAAACCGGGAAATTCATGTCAGGTGCAGAGTTTCTCTATACTTCTAGCTGTGTTGGAGCCAGAAGCGATCAATTTATGCATAAAACATGTATAGGTGTGTTGTATTCTACACATATTCTTAAAGCTCTCAAATGCCCAGCTGCAAAGACAGACTGGCCTGCAGAAGTGGCCTCAAGGAAAAGGACTTGTGGGCACCACTGAAAAGTCAACGGATCTCAGAATTAATGGTGATTTTTTTAAAACTGGGCAGATTGTGCTATACAAAAGCGAACTTGGGCAAACTGAAGCTTATTGACTCAAGGCCCTAACAAGGAGAAGCAGCAGGCAGCAGCACCAGGGACCATGCTTGCCAGGGCTGGGGCAAGTCTATAGAAATTTATCAAAGATAACACACAATATAGTAGGGAAATTGTGGTTTGTCGGCCACATAAATACTATGACTTAAGCTTAAGTAGTTGATGACTGCATTTTTTTCACCAAATAACAGACATCACCTTAATGTCCACCTCATCAAAACGTGCCGGAAAGTTTTACCCAGCTTTTGGCAAGGAAACATTTCCTTATGAGCATATGTAAATATAAGTGCTTTGTGTAGAATGTTTAAGCTCAGCTCTCCTGTCAGCTTGTATGTAATTGTTTTAATGACTTCTTTGGATGAGTATGAATCCTGACAAATTACATAATACATGTCTGGATTCTTGAAATTACTTTGATACATACAATAAAATGGAAGTTAAAAACTACTCCTGGTAGAATACACATCCCACAGTCTTTTACAAGTTTGAGTATCTTTGCAAAGCCTAGATAATTACAGAAACTAGAATTTCTTATGTTTAGGGAAGGAGGGGAACAAGAGGATTTTTCTGATTTTAATATATTTGCTGTGCACATTGAAGTCTCAATATTATGCAGCGACTGCAGAATATATACAAGAGAGAACACAACAGATAAAAACTGCAAGCAGTCTTCTAAATAAGAAATGTAAGAGGCATGGGCCAAAAAACCCTCAGACAAAACAAAGATAAAATTTCATCACATTCCTTCCATCTCCAGTAGAGCTATGGCTGTTAAATTTTAGGCAGATGTATTTAGATGTGTGATTTCAGAAGGAGGCACCCACCACATATACAACCAAAAGAGGAAAAGCTGTTCCTAACACTAAGAAACTTTTCACACATCTTAAACATGAACAGACATGAGTAAAGGCAATGATTTTCTTAAACTATAGAACATGTTTGTATACCCATTTATAGTATTCTGCCTTTTTCACAAATGGAGATTCACTCACACACATTACATTTTGTACTCTGCAACATTAGCTCAAACTACTAATAAAAATGGTTTGCATCGTTGCAATGGATTGTGATTTGCAGTGGCTGAGATGAAAGTACATCTTCATTTCTTTCAAAACATGAGGTGGCTGAGATAAAGGGTAGGTCTCTCTCACTAGGTGACAATATCTGAAGCTGTTGCATGCATTTGTTTCAGAACATGTTCGTGTTAGTTTTTTGAGCAAAGTAAAAGATACCATTTTCTTCCCAAAAGTGCAAAGTGGCAACAACTTAAAAAGGAAAGAAAACAAATGTCAAATCCATTAGAATAGTCATTCAAAGCAAGAGAATTTAGAATATATACAGCCTATTTCTGTGAGTTTTCACTTCCAACATTTAGTAGGTTTCAAGTTAAAGAATGATAGTTCATCTACATGCACAGAATATTTAGAATTGAAAGACAAAATACCTTTTAAAAAAACCTGGAAAAAATCACAGCTTACCTAAGTGCAAGATGCTAGTTTCTATCTTTAATTCAGAGCTCTAAAACAAAACAATACCCCTCCAAAAAATCTCACGAACAGAAAGGCAATTTCTATTGTAAATGTAATGTCAAAATGTCCTTCAAAATTTCTTGCATCTTCTGCGGATGTATCCCTAAGGATGATTAAAGGGCACACCAGACTGTTAGATCTCCAGTCTCCTCTACTTGGCAGCACCGGTTTTTCTATTATACATGGTCAAAAAGTGTCACTCACTGAGCTCCCAGGTGACAGTGTAATACATAGCTTGTGGTCATTTAAATCTGTGTTCACTGGAGGTAGACACATCAGACTTTAAGGCTTTAATATATGCTTTTCACCTAAATACACCTAAATACACACATGACCATTACCAGAGGACAGACAAATGGCACTTACCAGGTTAAGAACAAAGGTATCACCCATGATCAGCCATGTCAGCCTACCCTTCAACAATAGTCAGAACAACATGCTTTCTAAAAGGAAAAGTACAGTTTGAAGTTTTTTCAGGAAGCCATCAGAAATAATCTGACTCCTTCAAAAGTTTAAATGGAAATTTTCAGGAAATTTTCAGCTAAAAGAGAGAGATTCAGAAATCAAAGCATGTGTTAGCCTGATTTAGCGCTTGCTTTAAACACACCATTTGATCAGACATAACAGGATCAATCAATGGCTATATAGGATGACTAGGACATTTAGTGGGAATATAAAAATGATTTTCATGGTTATGAAGTCCACTCTGGTAATACAAAAGGGGCTTGTAAGTACTTTTGCAAGTCATTAAGTCATACACACTTTGAACTGCATTTCCACCAACAAAACAGTTATTGCAAGGTTGTTGTATGCTGGAAAGTGACATAAAAATGTAAATCTGTTCACTTATTCATTGAATCAACTTCTGAGAATTATTCTTCAGAGTTGTATATGTATGTGCGCATGTATATGTATGAAAATATACATCTGTATTATCTGTATTGATGTAGGTATATATAAAAATTATTAAAATAATATCAGTGAAACAAAGTATTTGTCACAGGAAAATCTTTCTGTTGTTAAGTGAAGGTGAAAGACATCCTGTATTTACTTTTGAAGCCAAATGCTTTTATGCTCCTATACTAAGGCTTTATTTCTAATATACCAAATGATCAATGTCAGTGTGACACAGTTGCCTGGTGGATGCTGGTATTCTTGCTGGGACAACCGTGCAGATTTGATCATGGGCACGCAATATCAGCCCTGATTTCAACAGTTACTCTATGTTCACAGCTCTGTGATAAAAGCCATAGCAAATACACTGGAGGATCTGAAAGTGCCACATACACATGAAAATAAACTGCAGCAAAAATGTAAATTTTGAGGACTGATTTTATGTAAATAAGTGATAGCTTGAGTAAACTGTTTATCTTACATAAATGCAGTCCATTTATAATCTCATTTCCACTTAATGTAGCAGTTCTATTTGAAATTTTTATACTTAATGACTCCTGAAAACAAAGCATGAAACCAGCTAGATACCATAGAACAGTACAGAGAAATATCAAACATAACAGAAGGTCTAAGAAGACCACAAAATGCCTTCTTTACAATGAATGCACTGTAGGCTTAAATCTAGGGTCTAATAGCTACTGCAAAGGACAGTAGTATGGCTTCTCTTTTATGGCCATTGCCTTGCTGTAGCAAACAATTATATGAAAGTGTATAGTTTAAACTATACACTTAGACTTTAAACTATATACACTTTAGACTATAGTCTAAAATAATTTCTGTGTGGGAATCATAAACATAGATTAAAATGTTCACGTTCTCATCAATTATCCTCAAATCTAGCTTTGTGACTTCATCATTTTACAGTGTATAGAGAAGTATCTCCTTATTTAAAGTTTACCTACTTCAGTAAGCTTTGAAATTTTTATGCTTCCAAATTAGTCTTCATTAGTCTTTAAGATAATAAAAATGTTATTTCATCTTCCTCTTTTATTTTTTCTTACTTCCTTAATTCTCAGCTCTAAAATGTTAACTGTAATGACTACTGATGCCAAAACTTGCAACGCCCAAGTTTAACTGCATGGCTTTCAACAGGGTTTTGGCTGTTCAGCACACTTAGAGCACGTACTTCCACAAGATGGTGCTCTTTCTTTAAAAATCTTTAACATGGCTAACAAGTTAAAATGCCAATAAAGTATAGGAGGTTCAACTCCATTTTACCTATGCAAGTATTCTCAACGATAAGGTACTGAAGCCTGCATAATAAAACATTTTGACTAGTAAACAATGAAGAAAAACACTTCAAGGAGACTAATCTGCTTGTGAAAACGGGATTTAAAGCACTTTAGTCTCTGGCCAGTAAGCTCCTTGCAATCTAGCTGAGCTCACATAAAATGCACCTTGTCCCTCGTTTCCTGAGAGGATGTTTGCAGCAACAAAGCTCTGGGAAGCAGAGACCGAGCGACTCCAGTTCCACAGCAGCAGCAGCCAGGATGCTGGGTGTGCGGAGCTGCAGCTGCCTACTAGGGTGAGGCAGGGAGCAGTCGCGAGCTGTAGGCCAAGAGATAGCCCCATGTTCCCCCTGTGTCCTGGAGAGTTTCACCCCACACCTCTCACAGGCAACACAGGTCATCTACAGAACTGTGTGATGGAAACAGGTCACTTGGCTTCAAAGTATCAGACTGGGAGCCTGGAGTTTATGTCCCATTGCTGATTTTGAACCCATCACTAAGGAGCTGGCTCAGATGGGCTCCAAAAAGACTTAGACATGCCCTTCAAACCTTTAACAGCTGTGATTTGCTTCATGAAAAAGCTTCACTGGCAGAAATACAATTGTTCCCAGAGTCAGGAACTCTACAGGGTAAGCGGAATTGTCAGAAACAAGTTTTTGACCTCTCTTCATTTTGTTTCCTCACTTGGAAAATGTAAGACAATTACACACCTGAATCTTGTGGGAATAAGGTTAGCACAAATCCAATAAAGTTGAGAGTTACTCATTAGGACAGATAAATAACAAAAAGACACATAGTAAAGTAAAATATTAATAGACAGGTAAAGTTCTGCTTTTGATAAAAAAGACAGGCTTCAGTGGGAATTCTGCAAACATCTCTGAAACATGAACCTCAGGTCCAATGAGGGATATGATGTATTATATTTATTGAATTTAGCCCATTTTCATTAACTTAAAAACACTTGCAGATGTTGACATTTGTTTTCCTTGAAAAAAAATAATCTTCCTCTTGTGACCTAAACTGCCCTTAGCTGTATGAAAAAAATAAATACCAACAAATAAACTTGAACTGTAATTGGTAAGAAACAAAGATACTGTAGCAATTGTATCTTCACAGCAGAAAGTCTTTTTGTTAAAGTGTTATGAAGCAGCAGGTTAAATAGCAAATAAAATTGCATGACATTGGAAGTAGGTACTCAGCAGAATTAAAAGATACTTTAGGACTTCTCAGCTACATGGGTAAAATATTGCTATAGGAGTGGGAAGTATGCTCAATAGGCAGTGGGGAAGCTATGGAGACTGAGAGACAAGCGTGCTTTCAGGAGCTCTCTTTCCATTTAAAAAAACACTCTCCTCTCTCCTTGACCTTTCCCCATGTTATCCTCTTTCCTTACTAACATAGGGCACCCAACTCCTACCCTTGGACTGGCAAGAAGGGTTCATCACCGGACCATCTCCTTCTCTTGGGGCTGCAAGGACAGAGATTGGGAGTCAGAAAAAAATCCAGAGATCAACATCTTCCACTTTTGATGCTACCAAGGACTGGCCACACTTCTCTTCACAGCATCTCCAGCTCCAAGAGCAGTAGGAATGTGTGCAGCCTGCTGGAACAGCCAGGGTTGCATCCTCTCTCCCCAGGCACAGGCTGGGCAAACAGAGTTTCCTCTAACCAGATTCACACCATTCTCTTTAAATGGTACTCAGAAAATATAAAATGACAGAGATTCACTTGCATTGATTAACTAAGTAACAAAGAGCAAAACAGGGGAAAGCCTCTTTCTACTTTATTTTTATTGTGATGGCTGTAACTTGTACCAGCTCACAGAAAACACTCAATCTGGTCATTCTGTCAGTGGACCCAGCATAAGGAGAAATACAGGTTAAGTTCATTTTGCAGGAAACTGCTCCAGGATGCTCTACCCATTGTGCATACTGTTTTTCTCTACCTGTTCCCTCTCCCTTCAAAGAAAGTATCCAAAATATGCCAGCATGTGAAGGGATTATTACCTGTCTCCAGCCTTACAAATGCCTACTTGAACATGGAGTGCAACCAGTATCTCCATGCCCTCAGGAAAGCAGTTTTGCCCCAGGCATCTGCCAGTTCCTGAGAGCTGTCAACTGCCTCTGATGCCACAGAGTGCTACTGTAAGTTTTGGTCGCCCTCCTGCTGGTGGTCACCATGCTTAAGGTAGCTCAGCCTCTCTTTAAGAAAAGGAATCAGATGTCAGGGAAGATTACTACATCCTTTTCTGATCAATAATGTTCGGGATGACTAATGAGTTTCAGTGTCTGAAATTTCAGCTAACTTAAAGTGTTCGTTAGTTCTAAGCTGGCTGGTTCAGTGAACAGAATGACCCAATAATTATTTGAAATTACAGCATTGATGTGGGCCAGGAAGCGAAGGAAGTTTTCCAAGTAGCTGTAAATGTCTCAATAATTAATGCTGCAGGTGGCTGGTTTCCTGTAGCTCTCCAGTTCCAGAACCAAGAGAGCTCAACTGGTGGTAGACTTTCCAACATTGTAGCTACATTGTGCAGAGATACTGGGGGACAGAAACTGGACTTTATAACCCTCTCACCCCCATCAACCCCCTGATGATGTGCAGACCCTGCAGGTTTCTCCAGCTGCTTCAGGCCGGGTCCCGGATTTATGAAGATACAGAGAAATCGTATAGCCTTTTTTAAACGTGAGTGCAGCCAGCTCAGTGAGTGCATGTTACTGCAATTAGGAGAGGAATTCAAGTTGAGCTGAAGTCTCATACTAAAGTGCCATCCCCACTACAAGGTCTGTGTTCATATCCCCCATTCACATGTGAGCTGTGTCCAATTCCATCTATGAATAATCAGCATCAAAATGCTTGCCAAGATCGTAATTTCAATTAATTTTGATTCATAGTGGATGTAAGCAATAAAATCAGAATTCATCAATGGATAAATTATTAAATCTTCTTGAAAATAAGAATTCAAAGTTCCAGTCTGAGGCGGAGAGATTCAGACTTAAGGTTTTGTCCCATGTCTTCATGTTACATATGTATATAGCAGCACAGTGGAGTTGAGACCTTTTGCACTACTGAATTGCAAAGATTAATCACAGAAATAATAATTAGCTGTCACTTCCTGCCTTAATCTATGACAGTTTATACAGTTAAATTTTCCTAGTATGCTGGTAACCAGATTTTCTCCTAAGACTATTATACTGTCTGCAGTGAGCATTGCTGATGTCTGAGAAATATGTTTATTGATAAGCAAAAACTTGAAGTAGGAATGTTATTTTATAGACAGGTTTTGAGTATTTTTTCATTTTAAGTTAAATATAATAGACATAATAAAGCTTTACACAAGCACACAAGACCTTATTGCTTCTCAATAAATTTAAGCAA
>JAOXJM010000001.1:43629512-43647453 GCA_026413425.1 Tringa solitaria
ACCAAGGAATGGTATGCAGAGAGGCCCTTGCTTATACTTATTGCTATAACAACCAGGGTCAGGCAAATTTGTTATTTGCCCCATTGGAGGGTCAGAAGCAGAAAAGTGTAAAGGGGTCGCACCTGTAGGGAGGAGCGGACAGGACAGGTGACCCAAAACTGACCAACGGGGTATTCCATCCCATCTGCATCATGCTCAGTATAAAAGATGAGGGATCAAAGGGTTAACTCTCTTCCTTCAATGGGTGACTTCTGAGGAGGACCCTGTTTGTTTGTCTGCCTTTGATCCCTAACCAAGTGTTCCAGACTCCAGATCCGGAATCCGGCTCCTGTCCATCACCTAGTGCAGCCTGGGACTTTCCCTTGTGCCTGCTGGTGATGTGATGACCGTTCTGGGAGCTTGATATGGTTTTGTATATACTGTATACTTTTTTTTTCCTTTTTTCCTATTCTTCTTATTATTTATTATTTCATTATTTATTTATATTTTCATTAAAGTAGTTTAGGTTTTTTCCTAAATTCATAAATCTTTTTATCTCTTCCTCTCCTCTCTTTTCCTTAGTGGGGGGAGGAAGGGGTCATCTGTCATTCTGGTTGGTCAGTCCAGTCAAAACCACAACACAGCATTAGCCCAAAATTGCCTGAATATGGGAAAAAAAAAATTGAAAAAAAAAATATTTTTTAAACAAGCTTTTGGTTTTGGAGCAAATTAAGTATTTTTTAATTCATTAAAGGTGAAATATCAAAATCTAAATTCTTTGAGGAAAAATCTAGCAGATTAGTTTTACTATAATCTGAACCAAATATCCTTTCATCATTTCACTGTACACAAACACAAAAGAAATTCAATATTTAATGAGCTCTACTGGATAATGCTTTGTAGTTTACTCTTATCCAAATTGTCTTCTCTGCGTATCAATGCATCAGGCACATTAAGTTCAGGAACATCATATACCCCCTAGTTTTCACAGAAAAAGAGTTTTAACAATTAATATACTGATAGATTCCAACTTTTCATTTTTTTCTAATAATAATAACCAGTATTATGTTTTTTCACTAGACACATAATTTATACAAATTAAGACATCCAGACTAGCAGGTGCTGAAATTTAATGCAAATACAAAACTAGTATATGAGAAATATATTCCTTAATTTTTATTTATTACAATATGATTTCTTACAAAAAAGAATGAGAGTTTACTAACAAGTACTTACCAAAATACTTTTCTCACTTATGTGAAGTTATACCAACCACAATAAAAGCAGGTACTGGATGAAAATCATCTTACATTAGATTTTTATGTTACTAGTATAAACTCTGGTGTTCAGTTTAGCCATTTATGCATGCATTTTATATACTGAACATGTATATTTGGATGGCTAGTGTATTATTATAATGTTCATGCTTGAAAATTGATCTCTGAAAAGCATATGGTAAGGTTTCAGATACCACAGGGATGCATAACTGAGAACAGTAACAGTGACACAAAAGAAAAAAGTGCTTTCTAAGTACAAGGCAAAAAAAGTTTGTCTGAATAGCAAAACTATTTTAACATGTTCTTACATCAGCCAAACAAGGAATGTTGCTAAAGCAAAACACAAGAGAAATCCATTTGTAATACTGATTTGATATGACACATACACATACATTGGAAATGACAAAAAAAACTACAGAAAAAAAATCCAGGTTCATACCTAATTTAATAAACCTTGAAGGTCAACTTTTACAGTATCATGCTATAGTATCTTCTTCAAAGGAGAAGACAACAGAAGCATGGTTATAGATACAGCTCATGTTTATATACATGAGTTAGAAAGGTCTCAAATATTCATGAAAAAATAAACAAATGAAGTGTAGTATAGACGTGAAGTTTTCCAGCACAATGAAAAAAAAAAACCAACCAGAAATACCAGTAGAAAATCCATGTCACTTTCTATGTATTTGTCAGAACACACTGTTCTACTGCTACAGTGTACATACATATTAGTTATATAAAAATATATTTCCATGCATAATAAGGGCATACGTATTTTAAAATGTTCTAAATACAAGTGTCCCACGCAGAGATAGTACACTGCAAAAGCTATTGGAATTTCACAGTTTATGAATGAGTATCTACTCAGATTTTATTGTAATACATCTTTGGTTAGGGCATTAAGAGAGTTTTGTAAAGAGCAGAAAATTTTCTTTACAAAAATCCATTTTTCCCCACAATTCTACAATGAACAAGTATTAATTTTATGTTACAGGAAAAGTAGAAAAAAGTAGAAATGTCTTCTCTTACTCATCCAACTTGTTCCCCCAAATTATTATGACATGCAATATTGTCAGATAGCATACATGTTTCACAGGTCACCCCCAAAATCAAGATATGTAGTAATAACTACTTCCAGTTAAGAAAGAGGTACACCACATTTATGAGGCCTTCCTGAGGCCTTCCACATAAGTACTGAGGTAAATACCACAAATATTTATCGATCTGGACTTTGGAGGTATCTTGTATGTATATATGTAAACCAAGCTTCTGTGGTACTTATGAAAGGTGGTACTCTCACATGCTTCCTTCTGACCTCTATAAAGCAAGTGGGTAGAAGACTAATAAAAATCCTGATATAATACTGAAAAGAAGAAAACAAGGAAAGATATATAAAAGTAGATTTTTTTTTTTAAATCACAGATTTAAAATAAACACCATTGGGTATAAAAAGTAAACTGGATTACGGCTGAAGTTGTGGTAATGGGTTGATTGTTGTGACAATGCTATTAAAGACGTGCATTCAAACCAATACCTAATTTTTTAATCTAATTTGAAAGCAAAATGAACGTAGGCAGACTACCAAAATAAATTCATGCTTCTTCTCATTAAAATATAATATGGTAGATCAATCCATGTAGTGTAATCTAGTAAAGCAGCAAATAAAAATTACAATTCTTTTAAAAGTGCATTTTTTTCATTTGTATTTGAAGAAATACAGGCAATGAATGTCTCATGCTGAAACTGAACACAGGACATACCAAAGTAATACAAACACAGCAAAAATAATACAGTGTCTTAGTAGTAATAGTATTTCTAAATTACTCACAATGACACAATTGCAGGTATATTTTCCTGAACTCAAGTAGTAAAAAGGCATAGAGGAATCACTCTGAATCAATGTGTTTAATGAAGCACCAATTTCCAAGAAAAATACAGCACTATAAAACCTGTAATCAAGTGCAATTCTTAGTAATGTCTCCCAATAACTTAGCTACTTATCAGTTTTGACCAACTAGCAAATAATGTTTATTTGGAAGAAAACGTAGCATGGTTTTCTGGGTAGCCTAAACATTACATGTTATTAAAAACCACTGGAAGCACAACTTTAAATCTCAGTCTGAAAACAAAACCAGAACATTACCTACAATGAAATCCCACCCCTGAGCATCCTGTCTTGGCACGTGTTTAACTAAGAAAAAGCAATACAGTTTTGGCACAGTCACAAATTTCACCTAGCCTGTTAGGAAAAGAAACCTCTCCACCTGCACAAGAAGAATAATGCTCTTCCTCTCCATGGTGGTAGACCTGAAGGTGCAATTCCCTGCGAGTAGTTCCTGCCTAATCATTTGTGATGGAAACCCAGCAGATCCTGATCGGGGTACCGCTAGATGGTGGCTCACTGAATCCCAGGAACAGCTGCTGACAACAAAAGGTCGGAAAGAGACATATCTAAATCAGAGTAAATTGGTAACCCACAGTTGGCTTGTTCCACAGCAGCACAGTCACTCATTCCAGGTGTTCCATCATTCTATTCCTTACACAATCCACCAAAATCTTCGACTGGTAAGTACATTTGCTGGTCTTGGACTAATGGCCAGCAATCAAAACCCAGTTTTAAAAGCTGCCAATTCCCCCGGCAGATCTGAACTGTTAAAGAAGAAGATATTATTCTCTTTCTTTAAATGAAGGAACTGCCAAGCAATGACCAGAACTGTTTTGATAAGGAAAAAAACAACTGCCATGGAGGGAAGACGAGCACCCTTCCCAAAGGATCCACCTGAGTGCTTACGCAGCAGGGAAGCTTCACAGGCTCTTGCCTGCAGCTCCTGGCATGGTCTAACTACACATGACCAAGAGGTCACTTTGGTGAAGAGCTGCCTGGGAAATGAGGAAGCCAGCCATTTCCAGTAAAGAACTGTCCAAACAACCAGGAGGAATTTCCATCAAGTATCAAAAGTTAACTTTCCTCAGGAGAAAAATTAAATAAATCATCCAACACATGACAAACACTACACGAGGTCACAGTCACAAGACAACTTGAAAAGACCAGGGGCACAGATGAAGAGGGGACTGTAGCACAGAAGTCTTCACTTACAGGAACAATAATGTTAAGTGATTTGGTGATTCTGATTCATATGCACCCCATCTTAGCATATTTACTTTTCATTCATATTATATGAAAGTAATCATGAATAACCTAGTACTTGTTTACCTTGTACAACATTTGAAATCAGAGGCATCAACACGTGTTTACCTTAACCAGAAACAGAAAAAATTTCAAAGTAAAGGACTTCACGTTTCTTTTGTCTCATGAAAATATCTAAAATATGACTGAAAGCTGGTATTTAGTACATAAAAATTGAGAAGAAATACAAACATTTACCAAAGCAAAGAACAAAAAGATTAACCCTTGCAAAAACAAAGGTTGAAGAAGGAATTAAAACCTGGTTTGCTTCTACTCAAAACAAACTTGTCCAATTTAGTGTGAGCTTATTTGATTTTGCATACCCTAGAGGTATGCATGTTCCCCTTTGCAGATATGTAAACACGATGACAGGTGACAGAGGAGACAGTAATCCTGACTGAACTTCAAGTACAACCATAATACATTGGTTCTACTTCTCCCACAGAGACTACACTTCCCAAAGACCGATCACTTCACAATGTAATTTTTTAAATAATACAACTAGGAGTAAGAATTTAAGTGTTTAGAATAATACTGTTTCTTTCCTGAAAATAAGTTCAACTCTTACATATCTACTCAATATCTACCTTCTTGTAAATACCTTCTATTTGCAGAGAAATTACTAGACTTACCAGCGGATACACATTTCATGTGATAGAAACTAAACAAACATATATTCAAAAGTAATAAATAATTCAAAAGTAATAAAAAAATAGCACCTTTGCTTTTAAACTTGCTTTTTTAACATAAATTCCCTGACATAATTTACAGTTTATTCTTCAATTCAGTAATGATAAGATCGCTTAACGTTTCTGAGCTTTATATCACATTTGCTTTGTTATTCTAGTTCTTCAGTGAAACACTTCCTGGGACTTGTGTTCTAAGGTCCCTCAGCTTACTATATTTTCATGACTTGATTTTTCCCCTTCTTTGGGAATTTTAAGCTGTATTTTCCTAAGAATAACTGATATTACACAGGCAGAATATGACAGGCAAAACAGATGGGGTAGAGGGGCAGGGAGGAAGCAGGTCCACTTGTGCATTCTCAGTCATGGAGTTTAGACCTTGGAAGACTTTTTGTTCTAAAATAATAATCTTTACAAAAAAGTTGTCTTCTAGTCAAAAACACATTTTTATACTGAGGAGTCATAATGATTTAAAGATAGGCATTTCAGAGGTGTTTGGGTTTTTGTTGAAAAAAAAAAAACCACAAATAAAAAAATTGATTTTGCCCAGTCAAGCACCAGTATCATAAGTAATTCAAAGTCATGCAATTTTAAATGTTGAAAGGTAAGATAATAAATCCTGAACTATTTTCTTGTTCCATCCTCAAAATATATATAACAGACTAAACACATCAGGTACAGCAACAGTTTATATTCTCTTTAGTCAAGCAGGACACCAGGGAAATTATGCTATGTTGAACTGACCAGTTTTGACCAATAGTCCAGTAACGTGGACCTTCCAGATCATAAATTCTCGATACTTTATTCATACTAACATGCTTCTCCATCTTGGGGGAACATGACAGAAGTTATATAAAGTAAGCTTCCCATTTTAAGAGCATGTTTAATTATATTTTATGTATCTACTAAAAAATAATGAGGGATAGGAAGAGAGAGGATCTAGTCTCTTAATTTTGTAATAGTAAAAAATATTACAGCCTTCAGAATACCTTCATTAGTGATTTTTCACTCCAGTTCAATGATCAATATAGAAACTCTACTCATGACCAAAAATAAGTTCACAGATCTTCAGAAATAAGATAAAATCACAGTCCCAACATATTTTGCAGTTTTGTCTCAAGGTAGAGCTGTAACTGAAGTGGAATAGGTTAAGGAAGCTATGACTAGGGTTAAATCAATAAGCTGTGGGAAAATCATTTTACCTCCCTACACCTCTTGCTTCAGACAGGAATAGGAGTATGTTTATTCCGTATTTTCATTTTTCAAAAAATACCTACAAGATTCAGTATGTAATTGTCACTACGTTGCTTTTATTAAATGATCATTTTTAATAGATATTACCATCCTGAACAACTGTAAAGAATTTATTATCTTCCTGTATATATATCAAATGAAGTCAAGCTACATGAATTGTTTTTATTACAAATGACAGTATCAATTTAAATTTTCCAATAAGAGAAGAAAGTTGTATAACTCACGAGAGACATAAAGAATAAACATGTGTTTCTGCCAGCTGTTCTTTTGCTAATAATTCTCTCTTTTGCTCTGCTTAAGTCCCAATATACATGGAGAGTTTTGTTTGATTATTCATGGCTGTTTGCCTTCCTAATATAATGAGCTTTCTTTTTCAGTGTGTATGAACATCTATACTGAGATATTTCAGTGCACTATGCCTATTCAATTTTTATTACTCCCATTTTTGGACAAACTGGAGGAAATCTATTCTGATTCATAATAAAAAGACACAGAAATCTGAAAAAATGTTCAAAATGCAGATGAATGACAATTCACATACTCTAATTGATTACACTCTAATTAAATTGAAGTTATTTGAGATTTTTTCCTTTTTTTTTTAGATTTCTTTTTGTTTGTAAAAACCAAAAAAATCTGATCATTGCCTGTTTTAAGACACCATTTCATTTCTGCCCCATAGAATGTGTCTGAACTTTCCTCTGGACAATGGAATATTGATGAGAAATTTCCCATAATATTGATTTCTGTTTGGTCTGTATTCCTTTATTCAAATGAACAATGCCTACAGATACATCGACAGAACTAGGAAGTTTGGTGAATAAATCCATGTTTATATTTGACAGCATTTGAATAGATTAAGGTATTAAGCGATGAGGATCAAGGGTGAAAAGAAGTCTAGAGTCTCTACTTCCCAGCCTCGGATCTGCATTGTGAGCACCACTACGATGGCGGTGCTGTTGCCTGTATTGGCTCCAGAAATACATGGCAATCCCACTGTATAGTATTATTACTGTTTCTGTGAGAGCCCAGGTCATTGCATGTTCCTAGGTTTGTGCTGTTGCAGTGCTCATAATGGCTTTTGGCAAATGTAAGTTAAAGAAGGAAATGCCAGTCTCCCCTAGGTAGTCGGGCTGTTTGGAGCTAAGTACAGGAGTTTGCAACTCCATATTTCACGCTCCTGATGCTTTTCCCTACATTAGTCCCAAATCTGGTAAGGTTAAGGAATATTCCACTGAGCCCACTCTGTGGTTAAAAGCTTTTTACAACTCTAAAGGGCAGGGCAAAGATATGTGTGCCACTAAAAATAACAGAAAGATAGTGTGGGCTTAATTCAAATCTACGGCCAAATTGCAGAAATACTAATTACAATGTTCTCCAACAGACTGGAATCTGTGTTCGTTCAATCTGGCTATTCTTGCCGATGCATCACAGAAATATGACAGGTTGCTCAAAAGAGGTCTTGGATCAGGCCCTAAAGCAGATCGTTAAACATGCAATTTAACTGAACTTTGTAACAAATATGACATCTAAATTTCAGAAAGTTTCACCACTACCTGGCCCAGAAGATAGAACAGTTTGGCTTTGAAAAGCTGTAAGCTGTTTAATTCAGACTGCAGAAGTATTTACAGAAACAGAACACCCAGCAGCCTTTAATGTTTAATTCTCTTTGTTGCTCTGCTTAATCATTTCTCTCTCACAACCATACAATAGCATTAGAAACTGGTTTTTGAATACAAATTCTCCTTCCTTTTATGAAAATGAACATTAATATCTGTAAGTAAAAACAACAAAACCCCTACTTATGGGTTGTCCTTACACTGTATTTTTCCTTCAGTTTGACCTGTAGTATAAGGATATATCAGACATAGCCACCCATTTCCATCAGCGTGCAGAAATAGGAACTTAGTTCTAGGATTGCTTCTTAGATCCATGTTGGGAAAAAGTTTTGTGTGTTCAGACTTCCCTTCATGTTCAGAGTGTCCATGAGAAAGACTAGAAGGGAGCCTCCACTATTTGGCTGGAAATGATTACGCTAACAGAAAAAAAATGTTGTGTCCCAGAAATGGGAGAAATACTTCTTCCTAAAATTCTCTACTTCCTAGCAAGCATATTCAGACACAGTTTCCAGTACAGCCTTCCCACACACACTCACTTTTGAGATGTTCATTGGTGAGAAATATCTTAACCACACTGCAAAATTACCCATTGATAAATAAGGTAGCAGACCATAATACCAGATATTGAGTTGAAGATTGAATGCAATAGAAAACTATCCATTAAATTGGGCTACATCAACGTAACAGAGATTGCCTAAACTAGGGAAAAAAACAAACCAAAACAAAAAAAAACAAAAAACAAAAAAACCCCATTGTTTATCTTGTGCACTTAAGTGTGTAAAGTAGTTGCTTGATTCATGATGCATTTATTTTACAAAAGGAATAATGTTTCTTGACTTCTCTCTCTCAAACTACAATACTAGTAAGATAGCCATCCAAATTCTATGGAATTGTATGGGGGATTCAACGGGAGCTGACCATTAAGCATGCCATGATACAAAACTACTTGTGATGTCCTATAACATAGATCTTTGAGTTTTGTCTGAAACTGTTTCTCATTTTTGAAACGAATTCCCCCAAAATTTCTGTGATTTAACTACTTCCCTTCAAATCTACTAATAAAATTCTGCTTTGTTGCAATGAGAATAATAACTTGTGCAAGGGCTGATGTGGGCACACCTGGTTTACCTTTGTGATCAATATTGTCTTCTGCCAATCTACACTGGCAAGTTAAATTCCCATTGCTACCTCAACCCACTGACCTATCTTAGTAGCACATCTTATGTAGAAATCATCTCCTTGTTCAGTGCAAAGCACCTAGCAAATGCAAATAGTATCCCTAATTTCCACAGCAAACATTAATGTGCTTTTTAAAAATTTCAAAGAACACAGTGAACTAACATTAATAAGGATGAGGTTTAAAATACTTTAAAGATATTTTCTTTTTATCTTTTTGGATTAAAAATCTGTAGATTTTAAAAAGATGAAGTCTTCTGTATCTAACATTTGGAGCTATATTCCCTACTGCAAGTCTCTGTGAGCAATTCCTAACAGCTGTGCAAACATCAGCCACAATGAACAGGCACAATGCCAAACAGAAAATTACCAAATACATGAATATATTGTGTCTTTGCTGAAATTGTTACTTTCCAGCAAATTCTAAGGTACACACATGAAGAGTACCATCTTAATTGTTTAGAGTTCAAAGTGATTGCTGAGTCTTGAGAAGGCCCCAGAGGGGAATGTTACCAATGTGCATAAATACTGAACAGAGTGTGAAAAGAAGATGGAACCACTGTTCTCGGTGACATGCAGTGAATGGACAAGAGGCAATGGGCACAAAGTGGAACACAAAAAATTCTGTTTAAACATAAGGAAAAAAAAAAAGCTTTTTTACTGTAATGGTGTTTGAACACTGGAACAATTCACTGAGTAGGGTTGAGGAGTCTCTGTTCCCGAAGATACTAAAAACTCAACTGGACGTGGTCCTGAAGACCTTGCTCTGGCTGATTGCTTTGAGCAGGGTATTGCACTAGATAGTCGTCCTGGGACCTTTCTGTCCTCAACCATTCCATGACTGTTGATACCAAGTTCAAAATGAATCCTTTTTACCATAATCATTCCTTAATTTTATGAAAAAAAAATAAAAATGATAGGAATCAAACAATGGGTGATCACAGAATGTAGAACCTGAATCTTTAGTCTTCAAAAATCAACTACTGAGTTCTACAGAAAAGTAAAAATTATCAATTTTACAGATGCTTTGATTTTATATATGATTTTTTAATAATGAAACAGATGCAGGATAAGAAAATAAAGACAGAAATTTATATTCAAGTAAATAAAGCTCACCTTCAAATGTTATGAACTGCTTTAAGCATGAAAGAATTACTGCAGCAAATCCATTTCATTTATGGGTGGGGGAATACACCACTACACACAAAGTACTCAAATCATAGTGGAGTCAACAACTGACAAAGTTGCCATCCTATTCTCCCATAAAATGTAACAATTTACAGTACTGAAAGGCTTATCACAGTAGAGGATGAATACATTAAAGCACTTCCAAGTCTGTTACTGGTAGGCACAGGCGTAGAAAAATGCTACAGACACATTGCAGTGTTACAGCTGTGACTAGGGATCTGACTAACATCAGCAATATCTTAAAGACTGAAATCTTCCTAAATAGTCTCTCAGTAACGGGCTGCTTTTGTTTTTTTCCTTTTTAATTTAGGTGGGCACACACAGAAAATCAGAATGATGCAGCCATTCCAACTGCTTCCCCCTACAAGTTGCTTACATGAACTGAGGCTACTTGACTTCAACAATCAT
This sequence comes from Tringa solitaria, assembly GCA_026413425.1. Classification (NCBI taxonomy): domain Eukaryota; kingdom Metazoa; phylum Chordata; class Aves; order Charadriiformes; family Scolopacidae; genus Tringa; species Tringa solitaria. The sequence goes on from JAOXJM010000001.1 coordinate 43,640,284, forward strand.
TTTGTGTTTAAGAAGGCTTCAAAGAAAATCTTCAGTATTTTCCCTGCTAAATTGTAGACTACTCCACATTTAAAACTTTCATATTTAACAGATTACAAAGACAAGAATTACATCAGTCTGTCCAAGTCCAAGCATATGGTGAGGCAAAACTGACAATAACATCAATATGTTCTTAAAATGTGATAAATATTATGCAGCCAATGCATTTCCTGACTAAGTATAAGAGTTTGATTTATCTGCAAAACTGGTGTACCAGGAAATGTCAATTAAAGACCAAGAAATACAATAAATATTCATCTCGCATAGAAACACTTTTTAAAAAGTGACATTGTGAAACATCTTCCAAGGAAGAAACTCAGTTAGGTTTACATGTAACATTAATGAAGAAGGCCAGATATAGTCTGACCCTCCCTCTTTCTCTTCCGCTGTCCAAACTTAAATTTTCTTCATTTCAGCATTCATCAGTGATGAACACTGTCACATAAATTCCTCATACTACAAAAATGAACTGACAGGACTAGCATTATCTACTGATACACTTCCATTTTGTGGGGCATTTGACATGGCTTGTCTTTGCCTTATTGCCTTCCTGTTCCTAGTGGGATGAGAGAGGCCTAAGGCAAATTTTTTAAAATCACATGATAAATAGAAGTAGAGAAGAAAGATTTAAGGAGCCTTTGGAACAGAACAGTGCTCCTAAAATGCTTATTGTTTTGAATTAAGCAATTCCCAAACTCACGTTTACTTTTTATCTGACCCTCACAGAAGAAATATCTAACATAATTACAAAGCAATTATTACTCTATACAATGAAAAATAATATTTTCATGCTATTTTCAGAAAACTGCAACTAAAGAAGCACAATGCAAATTAAGCAAGTTAATTTCAAATTAAGAGTTGAAACTTCTTTTAACTAAGAAAGTTAAATTTGAATGAATAGTAGAGTCTTAATGTGAATTCTTAAAAGGGGAGCAGAAGGATAGAAGGACATACACTCTTCCCAATTCCCAACTTACATCCCATTTCCCAACCACCATGATTTGGGGATAAATGTTGTAACAACTAAACTGGAAAAAAACAAAACCAAAAACATCTTGGAGAATAAAAACTCTTAACCCAGCATGTGTCCTTCACCCACTGGAAAAGATGAGAAAGAAGGGTAAGAACTGAGGCTCTAAAGCAGCTAAGGCTGATGTTAATTGATCTACCAAATTTTAATTGACAAATATAATTTAGAATTAAAAATGAAAGGCATGATGTGACAGTGTATAGCCATTTCTATGAAAAAAGCAAACCAAACCAAACCCCAAACCCTCAAAAATTTTACATGTCTCCCAGTGTTTACCAAATCTCTACTATGCACACAAAACTTCTGGCATTTTTACCCTTGTTTTACAAAATCATTTTTTTATGCTATAAACAGCATCTCTTTCTAACATAAGGTATAGAACATTTAAATTAGGGAGGAGGGGCAAAAAAAGGAGAGATTCATATCTGATAATGGATCTGCCAAGCATTAATAGGAATAAAAGGGATTGGTGCAGTTCCCAAGTATTAATTAAACACACTCCTTGAAGAATAAGATGTAGATACAGAATTTCTGCACAACTGTAGTTTGTAACTGCAGAGGCGAGAGAGCTATTCCTTAAAAACTACACACTGGCAGCATCAAAATCAGCACAAGCAGTGGAGCTGCACATATTGCTCTCATATGTATATGATCATCCCTCACATCCCATTTAGAAGGCAGAACACTTGATCAAACTGAATTCCTACCTGTGAGCCAGGAAGCATACAGACGACTTGGATCTCCGCTTCTGCGTTTGTCAGTGCAATTTATAGTCAAGAAGGGGTGGGGGGAAAAGAATGCAAAGCCAGCATATGACATAGCTGCATTAATTACTTCATCTGCAGTGCAGTTTGCACTGTTTTTATCTCACAGCGGCCATGAAGCTTCATTGCTCATTCCTCACCTTCACTGTTAATCTACACCCTTAGACTGAAAGGATCCACACATTAGTTTAGAGTTAGTGTGACTAGACTGGAATGGACTATTGGGTCACAGCTCCTCTCAATGGCATTACAAACATCAAGCTAGCCTGTCATCTTCCAAATCTGTTACTCATTCACCAGGAGCTAAGTACTAAAATGAAGCATGAAAAAGTTCTTTATTAGATGAAATCAACTCTGAACAGCAAAGAGTAGGAGGCATTGTACTAGATGACCTTTTCTGACAACCACCACTGCTACAACCCTGCCTCCATAAGACTGAATTTCTAAGGTCTATCCAGTAGTCCTATTAGCACCATTTTAACACTGTTCCTCTGGTTAAAATATGTCTTCTTTCAGTTTGAAGAGATGTACTCACAATACTTTATTAGTTGATTAGTAGCTCTGAATCTAAATAGATATACATCATATTTCCTGGTTGTAGTTAACCTTGTTTTGACTTCCACACACAGTATCCTGCCATAACCTTCTTTACTAAGTCACCCAACTAGACATGGTGGGCATGTAAATGCCAGCAGAGAGAGATTAAGGATATGTATGACATACATTGGCATTTATCATTTGTATCCCTCATACAGGACTTGGCAAGTAAGATGACAATGGGTATCCTGAGTCTCTTAGGCATTCACAATCTTTCCTATATGACTGTACATCTACCTTTAAAATTTTTACAAAGAAAATTAAATTTCAAGGGTCATTGCAGCTCTAAGAGAAAAAGTGTTTGGGATAGCATTTACCATAGGATAAAGACTTGGAGGGAACAGGGGCCCAAGAAAGCTGGTTAATATTCAACAATCATCTCTTCGAAGCTCAGAAGCAATGCATTCCAACAAAGAGGAAGTTGGGCAAAAATGCCAAGAGGCCTAAACAGATGAACAAGGAGCTCCTGCAGAAACTGAAACTTCTCAGCCTGGAGAAGACAAGGCCCAGGGGAGACCTTATAGAGGCCTTCCAGTGCCTAAAGGGAGCCTACAGGAAAGGTGGGGAGGGACTCTTTATACAGGACTGTTGCAATAGGCTGAGGGGTAACGGTTTTAAACTGAAAAAGGGGAGATTTAGATTAGATATTAGGAAGAAATTCTTTACTGTGAGGGTGGTGAGACACTGGAACAGGTTGCCCAGGGAAGCTGTGAATGCCCCATCCCTGGAAGTGTCCAAAGCCAGGTTGGATGGGGCTTTGAGCAACCTGCTCTAGTGGAAAGTGTCCCTCCCCATGGCAAGGAGGTTGGAACTAGATGATTTTTAAGGTCCTTTACAACTCTTAACTATTCTACGATTTTACGATTCCACAGGAAAAAATACTAAACAGAGCAACAACATGAATGACAACTTGTGACAGAGTTGGAATGCATTAAAGAAAAGAACCTAGTAGGAAGTGAGGGAACTCATCCACCTGTCATAAAATGCTCAGCATTGCATATTATGAACTTGCATATTGCAGAGCATCTCCTATATAACTTTTTGCTTCTGGCCAGCATAGTATAATATGCATATGATTAAATATTTAATGTTTATGCTTTATAGGACTTTAAAATCTATGCAAATATTATGTCAAAATGTATTCATTTCAGAAGGTAACAGAAGAACTATGTTGTAATTTGTGTCATTCCAGTGTTACAAGGAAGCTGGAATTCTTCTCTTATGTAAAAACTCCAGTTGCTTCACCAAAGAAACAAAATTGCACTTCTCTGTCATCTATTTAGACAAGTTCTGGCCATGATAATCTATGTTTCATTGTTGACAGATAGACCTAGTGATTCTAAACTACAGTCCAATCTATGGTTTAAATGTGCAAAAAGAAGGGAAATAGGGCACTTTATATTGCATGCCAAATAGAATGATAATCAGAACTACTTCAGTGTTAGAGAAATAAAATTAAGCTGCATTCCCATGCTTACATGCTTCTCAGCATTTCTTAGAGAGTCAAAATTATTTGGTAATGTTAATAACACATACTTCCACCAACTCGATCTTTAATAAGGCAAACTGGTGAGGCTGCACCTTGAATACCATGTTCAGTTTTGGGCTCCTCACTACAAGACAGACATTGAGGTGCTGGAGTGCATCCAAAGTAGACCAACAAAGCTGGTGAAGGGTCTTGAATACAAGTCCTGTGAGGAGCAGCTGAGGGAACTGGGCTTGTTTAGCCTGAAGAAAAGGAGGCTAAAGGGAGACTTTATCCCTCTCAACAACTACCTGAAAGGACGTTGTAGTAAGGTGGGGGGTGGGTCAGTCTCTTCTCCCAAGTAACAAGTGATAGGACATGAGAAAATGGCCTCGAGTTGTGCCAGGGGAGGTTTAGATTGGATATTAGAAAAAAATTCTTCACTGGAAGGGTTGTCAAGCATTGGACCAAACTGCGCAGGGAAGTGGTTGAGTCACCATCCCTGCAGGTATTTAAAAGATGTGTAAATGTGCTGCTTAGGAACATGGTTTAGTGGTGGACTTGGCAGTGTTAGGTTTACAGTTGGACTCGATGATCTGAAGCGTCTTTTCCAACCTAAATGATTCTATGATTCTATATTCTATCTTATGCTGCTGGTTTAGTAATTTAATTTTTTTTTTGTTTTAGTTGAGGATGCATTATCAATTTTTAATAATAAAAATTTTGAAGTCTTAAGTTCAGACCTAAAGTGTCAGACAACAATGGCCTATCTGATTTTATTAAACTGGGGTTTTGATTTAATGTTGACAGCCATGGAGTACACAGAACAGTCTGCTGACCATTTTTCTTCTCTGCAGCCAAAGACTCTCCTGTGGAAATAGGAGGAATTAGCAGATGAATAAAATACTACTAGATTTGAGGAAGAACACAATGTACGTTTCCTGATCCAAGTGAAAAAGACAAACAAACCCAGGCTGTAATTCAGTATGTTCATAGCTGAATAGATGTATCCACAGTAATTCTGATCAGGGCCAGGATTTAAGATACTGCAGTGCATACAGGTAACATATACAAACATACATGCACCTTTAAAAAACCCTTCTATAGTTAAAGAACAAGCAGAACAGAGAACAACAAGATTCCAGACTAGTAAAAACCCTCGGGTAAAACACTACTGGTTTTGATTTTGAATACTATTGAGTGTCCTCTGTTCACTGATACCTAAAAAACTTGATATGGTTGAAAAGCTCCCTTACAGAAGCTGAGAAAAAAATTACCATACTTGTAAGCCCAGTGTTTTTTGGTGGTTTTTTTTTTTGGTTGTTATTTGTTTTTAAATTGTCTTGTTAAAGTAAGAAAGGCAGACAGTTGGAGACAAAATGGTTCATCTTCCTGTTACAAGTTCTACTAGAACAAGAATAGTTTAGACAAAATACACATCTTATTGTTTTAATGTAATACACAAGGAAAGAATGAAAAAGTTTGTCACTGAAACAGACAATCTGCATTCCCCTAATCATGCAGAACTAACACTGTCTGCAGTTGTGCAAATGTACCTAATCTACACATTAAGACAGAGAGGGAAAATTAAAATTTCATTCAGCCATCAAGTCTAAGACATGCTACTCTCCTGTTTTCTTCCCACTTTCCCACTTTCCCACCCTCCAAGGGAGAAATGTCTTGGATATCCAAAAAGTCTCTGCTTTAATAAGAATTGAACATGTTGTTCTTCCTACCCATTCACTGCAACCAGCAGGATACTATCTGATTCTTTAAATTTTAATGTATTAATGTAGGTTTGGAGGTAAAAGCACAGGCTGATTTCATTTAAGAAAACACCTGACATCCCTGAGATTTCTAAGTGTAAAACAATCACGAAGGGAAATAAAAATTGCAGCATGTACCAATAGGAAGCTAAACAAAAAAAGCAAAACCAAAAAGCATGTAGGCATATGCTCACAAAGGCATTTTTATTTCATTTTCTGACCTCCTGATAATACACCTGCAGCATGCTGCCTAGCACTAATGATCTTTTAAGTGGTATGTTTCGAGAAGATAGCAAACTTGCTACATTCTGAGACAAAACTTCATTATCACAACTCTAGACTCCAATGCAAGTCAATAAAAACATCTTCAACTGCCCAGCTTTACATGGCTAGGAAAAAAAAAGCCTTAAGAAAAATAATGTCAGTGTCCTAAATGCAAAACTCTTGGATTTATTAGCCTTATCACAGTGAGGAAGCACAAGGAAAAGGCTGCCAAATCCAAGAGCTCTCTTCAATATTTCTTTGGTTATTTTCACTGGACTCTTGTATATTAGTTAGCATTGTTATAAAACTACAATTCGAGTATTTCTCTTTTTTTCTATTTTTGAAGTTCAGCTTCTGTAACAAAATATTAGGTGTCCATCAACACACTACTTTCAGTGGCAGCATGCATGATATTGTTGTTCACAAGGAACTCAATAGATCTCCAGAAACATTTTCCTGCTTTTATGGCAACACCACTCCTGATATATTACTCAGACTTTAGTAACCAGTGCCATAGGAGCCAGCAGGGAACAAGTTTGCTCTACAATCAAGATAAGAGCAGCTATAACCATTTTTCTGCCACTGCCTGTTATTCCTCTTGCTACTTTTATGTAACTTCTTTGAGAAAAATTAACTTCAGTGGCTTCAGAATCCCACTTCAAACCTCCTTTATCTGCAACTAGACAGAGTAAAAAAAATCCCGTTGACAGCGGACACCATCTGATAACAGGCTCTATCCAAAGTAGTCACTGGGCTAGACCAACTTCCTCCCTGACACAAGGCAGCAGTCTGCAACCAGCCAGCCCACCAAGCCTCTTCCTGCACACTGCTGCTTCTCTAGCTTTCTGCTTGCCAGCTAGTTATTGGCTCCCTCCATGACATCAAAGCCACTCAGGTGTAGTTAGCCAGGCCTGTGCTTTTTACATTTCAAGAACATTCAAGCCAAATGTTTTTTGGATGAAAGATGTCTGTTTTCTATAAAAAAGTTAAAAATAAAAGAAAAAAGCACCCACGAGTTCATTCCAAATCAGTTTCTAACATTTTCTTTACTCTATCACCAGCCACTTTTTAATTAATATTAGTTATGACACTATAAATGTCATGACACTTCATGACATTTGCAGATATTGCTTTTCTTATGCAAAGAACTTTCTCTCAAACCAAAACATCAAAATTTTTATCTGCAGTGGAGCATATCTATATATTATGTGCCAGAAGCACTTTTTAAAAAAATAGCATGTCAGG
>JAOXJM010000001.1:43676842-43697621 GCA_026413425.1 Tringa solitaria
TGAAGAGCCATGTCTACACGGTTCTTAAATACCTCCAGGGATGGTGACTCCACCATCTCCCTGGGTGCTGTACTTCCCATACGGGTGGGACTGCAAAGAAGAGGAAGGACTGAAGGGAAAGGACTTAACAAGGTGACACACACTTCATTAATACTTACATAGGCATTTTATACCCCTTTATTCAAAAGAAAAAAGAAAAAATAAGAGAAATTTTGTGTTCCTTTGCTAGAAAAAGGGTTACTTAACCTGTAGAGATAGAACTTAATTAAATCTATGCTTGACTGATCTAAGTCAACAAAACCAAATGTGTTTAAAATGTGTTTCTCTTTCTTTAAAAAGAAAAACAGAAGCTCCATTGATACTGAACTTAGTATCTCTGCAGTAAAAAGTTTACCACTTTACAAGGTATTGTGAATGTAAGTAAAGCAGTCCCTCAATGCAATACACATTTACTTTAATTCACCAGTATATTGTTGTTAATACACAGACACTGTTTCTCAGATTCATCACTTAGCCACAGAACAGACATTAAAATTCCGTTGTGCAGGGAGCACACAAAATGCCCAAAACTCTCAAGGACTGCAACAGATACTGAACTTGTGTAGCACCTTATGACTATCCCAAACCTGAGAGGTTCTGAAGGGGGAGCAGAATATTGAAAAATTACTGCTTCCCCTAAAATCCATGTAGCACATACATGCTCCCTAGAAAAAAAACTTTCAGGCAATGCAGTAACTTTAGAATTCTTCTAATTTGAAACTAAAATTAAGCTCTTATTTTAATAGTTCTAGACCTGAAGTGCTCAGGTATCCCAGCCATACACAACAACAGCCTGTGAAGCAGCACATTAAAGTTCTCCAAACATTCTCTTCTTTGTCCATTGTGTATCTAATACACCATCTATTGCAAAATCTATTCCAGGTTGATTTGCTCCAAGGTCAGTGTTTTCTCCAATCATTTGCCTAACCCAACCACTGCTTAAATTCATGGAAATTCTATCATGGACTTCAGTGGGTTTAGATCAGTGTACATTGTTGGAAAAGTCACTAATACAGGCAAGCCATCAACCTCCTGACTTTTTATTACCTCCAAACAGGAGCATAAAAATCGCAAATGTATGTTATGCATGACTAGGGAGCATGCTGTATGTTATGTGACCACTGCCTACAATATTGCAAGAAATCACAAACAGGTTTCCCCTCTAAACACACAATATTTACATGGGCAAAAAGCAACAACTTTGATCTCTTCTATGAAAGGGGGAAAGAACGTGGTTCTTTCACATTGCATTATAGATTTTTCAGGTTGTATGAAAAAATACCACAGCAAACCTATAGTGTTAGTTCCAAGAGTGAACTCCGTATCAGCTCAATTAAGAAAAAAATTGGAACAAACAGCACAGGATATGCCCATCCTTGGTTAAGAGTTATATAAAGCTTCTTTTCAGGAGTTACCCCATTAACAACAAAATTGATAGCAATTCTCTTATATTATATTCTTTCTACAGATGCTGACAATCATGTATGGACCAGGTGTGAAAGTACATCCTTATTACTGACTTCTTCTAAAACTACTTGAAATTTCTGTGGTGCATGTCCAGTAAAGGTGGAAAATGAAAAAGTGGTCATCTTTCTTCTCATTGGACCCCACCCTATTTGACATCTTCTGTTAAGTTGACTGTCCAACATTCTTGGAATTACTTATTTTTTTTAAAGTGAATGCTGTAACGAGCACCTCTGCAATCTCATGAAGCCTGGGAATAATTTACCAGCTGGACTTTTTCACTTGGGCAAGCTCTGGGAACGAGAAGACGAAATACTACTTGGCTTCTGCCTGACAAAGGCTCTTAGACAAGCATTCATTTTGCTCACCTTGAAGGCTACCACCTTCGATGTGAATCTAATTTTATTCCCTCACCTTTCTGTCCATAAATGGTTTTAAAAGCTTGTTTTCTGTATACTCAGATGTTTGATTTGCACATCAAGGTTGAGGAGTAATTTCAAGTTACTTGTAATTTTGCTGTAGGAAAAAGAAGTAGAAATCTAACTACCATACATTCTAGCCTGTCCACAGTGACATCAGCTTGAAAACTCATTTCATTGGATCATTCCGGATATTTTGCATTTACAAGCTTTTTTCTTTTTCAAATCGTTAAATAGATATAGTGACTGATAAAACCAGTTCTTACTGCAATTATGTCTTTTCAGATGTTCTCAGCAAGATCGCTCTTAGGCAGCACGGTGTAATTCCATAAGGAAAATCCTTCCTATTGTCTGAGTTGCATTACATGCATATTCCTCCTCCTAGTTAACTCCTTACCTGCCAGCCTCCACTAAACTATGATATCACCTTTAACAGAAGCATCCTGCACTCCTCCCATACAGGAGGGGTGATCAACACAGTACCTTGAAAAAAGGACTCATTCCAACTACTTGTTCTTTATGTCATCCTTCAACCGCACCAAAAAAAAGAAGTTGCCTTCACGTTTTTTAGTCTGATATTCCCCAATTCCCATTACAGAAATGCATTTAAATACCATACAAGTACTACAGCAAGAAGCAGAAAGCAAGATTTTGCATTTGCACCTCACCTCCCGGACAGTATCGGGACTAAGGAGGGAATGTCTAACTCAGAAATAGAAGGTTCAGTACCTAGTGGCTTTTATTTCGGCGTCTGCTATTTCACTTGATCAATAACAACCGCAGTCTCCACCGGCTTCGAGCGGGGACTCACACAGCCGAGCACTCCTGGACCATCTTCCTAGCAATGGTGACACAGGCGTTGCTCCGAGGAACCCCAAACCCCCGCACCCGTCCTCCGGCAAGACTGGCTGCTTGGCACCTCAGCATTTTCTTCGGTCACTTCGTCAGCAGCGAAGAGGAGAAGCATCCATGGGAAAAATGGCATATTACAAATTTTGCTTTGGGAAGCAGAGCTCGGCTCAGACCATTGTCGGGAGCAGGAGGGGGGGGAGCGGCTCTTAAAGCTCCAGCAGCCCCTTTCGAGCAACAGCATCCTTGCAGCTGGAGGCAAGCGATTACAGGGGGGAGGGGCCAGAGCGAAAGCATCTTTCTTTTATTTCTCATCTTTTGTTAAACTTCACCGAACGGTGTCTGGCTTCTCTAATTCTTCAATACCTCCCAGGCTAATTAATGCCTCTGTGCGTAAAGTCCACACGCACGCACGACTGCCTGCATGATCAAACGCGGTTTTCTGCTTTACAGAAAGAAGTCTTCTGCCCACAGCTCACCGCTGCCTGGCAGCCCGATTCCGGGGGTACCGAGCAGGAGCCGCGGCAGCTGGCAGAGAGCGCCAGCAGGTCACCCCACGGCACCTGCGCCGCGCCCCACACCGCGCGCGCGTCCCGGCCGCCCCGGCTCCGCGGGGGAGAAGCGACGACAGCCCGGGAGCCTCCGCCCGCTCCTCACCAAGGGCCAGGGAGGGCTGCCTGGCCGCCGTTGTACTGCCCCAGCCCTCGGTAGCGACTCGGTGACGCCTCTTGTTGAAAGCGGCGTGAGCGCTCTGAACTGCTGTATTCTGTAATGTAAGAGTTCGGGCAAACGGCAGTACATCTCATCTAATCGGATATATAGTGTAATAAAACGTATCATCTGCTGTAATCCGACCATGACAAAGCAGTCGTAAAATCTGCTATAATCGGAATAGTCCAGGCGCGTAATTAATATTACGCATTTGGAAACGCCAGGCGTGGGCAGGCGCCCCCTCCCCGGGTCCGGAGCCCGGCCGTGCGGCACCGCCGTAGGGCGGGCGAGGCAGAGGCGGGGGCGAAGGCGGAGGGAGCGGCTGCTGGGCTCGGTGCGCTCCTCCTCGGCGGGGACTTCCCCTGGAAGCCGCTGCAGTGGTTTCCACCGGTCCTTAAATAAATTCTGAAGTAATCACGTCTGCTCCCTCTGCCTCACGCACCACGGCTCCCCAGATGCAGCTGCTACTGCTGCTTCGCGGCTCGCACGGTGCTAATTCCCTCACGCCCACTCCTTAAAAAAATAAATAAATAAAAAGGAAAAAAATAGGAAAAAAAAATGGGACGCTAGGGCCCGATCCTAACCGGAGAGCACCGCTTCCTGCCCTCTCCTCAGCGCATCCGTCCCTCTCTGGCCGTTAAAAAGGGCGGGCGGGCGCGTGCCCATCCGTTGGCGCCCAACGTCTCCTGCCTCGAGGGAGGCCGGCGCGCGGCCCAAGCGCGGAGGGGCCCTGAGGTGCCCTGAGGTGCCGAGGGTGTGGCGGCGCGTGAGCGGCAGCACTGTTAGTTTTTATGACAGCATCTGTAGGCCTGGAAGTATCACTCTTTTCTAAGTATTGACAAAGATGAGTGTCATTGATGACATCCTTCCTTCTTCCCCTCTTTCAAACAGCAACTGATTAAAGCATTTGCCAGGTATGTGGGAAATCTTAGCTCACTGCCTATTTTCACCCAAGACAGTTGCTTTCAGCACTTACCTTGGAAAAGATTCTGGTCCCTGTTCCATGAACTGGAGGAATCAATTATTTGCAAAGCTATATAGCAGACAGGCCTCCCTTACAGTCATTTGGTTTATAAACAGTGTGGAATACTTCGGGCAGTCTGTTGGCCCCTCAACTCCTCATGCCCATCCTCTCTACTGCCTTTCAATCATTAAAGCAAAAACCCAGCATAGAACTATTATTGCTACTCATAATATTATCTTAGTTGACCTGCTGCCTTTCACTTCTCCTCTTGCCAGAATCGCAGATGAGTGAGTGGCTGAAGTACCGTGTATCACAGTGCTGAGGTAACTGCATAGAGCACAAGTTTCCGATTAGTACCTGTGCTATGTGGTACCAATTTAAAAAGGAGCCTCTTTCTATTCATGCATGTAGGCTTTTGAGGTCAATGAGATGGAAGAAGAAGGAAAAACTCTAAAGAATGGAAAATGAAGAACTATGGAAGAACCACAAAAACTGAGATGGACCAAGTCCTTTGGGCTTTGTCATAATAAGGGAATTCTCCATACAGCAGAGGGCATCTTTTGGTAAAACTTACTGCATGGATAATTTTGATCAAGAGCATAAGAGCATAGTGATATATTTAATGGAAACTTTAGTAGTGAAAGGTACTGAATGTACCATTTACATATGAGCTTAAGCTTCCCTTGAATGAAATTTGACCAAAGCCTAGTTTTGCTAGGTTTGCCTTTACTTTCAAGATATGTACAGTGCAAACTGAGGAGCTGGTAATTGTTGCAAAGATAAGTGATGTAGTCAAAGCAACAAGAAGGGAAAGTGATTCCTGCAGCTCCGTGTAGACCTGATTTGAATAATATTGATGATGCAGCACTTCATTTGTTAGAGCTTGTCAACAGAATGATGAAGACCTGAATAGGATTTTTATGGAGATGAAGAAAGAACTTCTTTTAGAAATGTTACATAGGACAGAAAAAAAAGCAGCAATATTTAGAACTAGTCTTCACTTGATAAAGAAGCCATTAGAGACTGAGAGAAGTGCAAAAATAAAGTTTGGAGGATCTTGGCTGAGACTGGAAAAAGGAATGTAATATTGTGTGAATAAATTACATTCCAGTAATAATTTGAGTTATAATTCCAATTGTACTTTACAGTTACATTCATGCTTATTTCCCAAAGGTTGTCTGCATATTAACATAGCTTTAAGGGTTTCTCTGTAGTTAGTCACTTTAAATTTCATACCTATTTCAGCTCTAGGTTTTACCTTCCATTACTTGATTGCTGTGTTTCACTAGAAGACTGTCATAAACCTGGTTTTCTCACACAAAAAACATTCCACAAGTGGCCTCAAAAGTCATCATGGTAACCTTAAAAATCTCTCATTGCAGACATTTGATGGGGAGAGAGAAAGTTTAGAACAGGAACATACCCTTAGCTTAGATGTGAATCACTCAAAGCCAACTAAAGGCCAATAAAAGACAAGCTTGGGAGTTTTACAGCATAGTTAGCACCTTTCAGTACAACTGAAAGTCTTCAGCTGGGAAAGGACAGGTTTTATCTCTCTCAGTTAGTTTGACCTGCTAGGCTCTAGTTCCCAGCTACAGAATGGTTGATTGAACCAGAGTCTTCTGGTCTTACTACACTTGTTCTGGATGCTTTTTCTGGAGATGTGATTTAAGCACTGCTAAAGACCTACTTGAAAATCTCACAATATACGTTGTTATATATGAGACCTGAAAGCTGAAGGGGAACAGGGGTTTTTTTGTGATCTCAGATTTGGAACATTGTCTAAGAGCAGTTGTTCTGCTCTTTTTCCACTGTGTCTAGTGTTACTCAGCTGAAGTGTTGCTTGCAACTAAAGTGGCATAAGATGTGAGTAAACATTTAAATTCAGTCTGCTGTTGAAATACTTAAGGTGCAATAGAAAATTTCACTTTACCATGGTTACCAGAAAAGATGAAAAATGGCATTCAGCTATACTGAGAGTAGCTAGCTGTGCTATCAGATTCTCAGACTACAATTTAATTATTTTGAAATTACATTTAACATATAGGCACAAGCAACAAACTGCATGAACACAAGGAAAAAAATCTCCATTTTCTGGCAGAATTTTTCCTTTTGTCTAGTTTCAATTTTTTTACAAATTGCTCTAAATTGGTCTTTGCTGGTTTTAAAAGTCATTGAAATCCAGGCAAGTGAGAGAGAAATTCGTGTCCTTGCTTGGCTAGGGAACTTTGTTTTCATACATGGAAATGTAAAAATATGCAGACTCTTAAAATAGCAACTGTGATCAAGAAACAGTGTATCATGATTTGTAAACCAAAACTTTAAACATTTTAAAGTCTGTGGTCATAACGGACCGAGTACTGCGCAATGGTGCAATATGGCTCCTCAGCTAGAAAGGTTACTCAGGGAAAGTCAAGATATACATTCCACTCATTCTAGATTTGAAGCACAGGGACATGGAATTCTAAAATAAGTTCTGATTCTCAATACTTTCAGATATTCCATGGGGTTTTTGGATGTCTGTAGTTTAGATTAATTAAGGTTTGGGTTTGACAGTTATGTTCTTCTATTATAATGAAATGTTTCATTATTGGGAAAAATCTCATCTGCTCAGCAAAAAGAATAAGATGAAGGACACTCATAGGATTTTCTTAGCTGATAGGTTGAATGAAACAGTGTATAAACATGCCAAAGCAAAGGCACACAAGAAAACATGCTGAGGTAAGACACTTCCCTGTACACCTGCCCGTGACAAGATAAAGAAAAAAATGCACAAGAGATGCTAGTTAAAACAGATGTTAGTGAAAATGCTTTGTGAATTAATTAAAAAAGTATATGAATGTTATGCTACAGAATGGGATATAAGGAACCATACAGGTTAAATGCTTTACCCGGAATGTTAAACAGATTTTTGTGAAAAAAAAAAATTATGTTTATCTTTATTTTAAAAATGTTTCCCAACCTTTCAGCCATTCATTTTCATGTGTAGCCAAAGCACGTCCGCTTCCACTTTGGTGCCCCTAAGAGAATGGTAACTTCTGGTGGTAGGAAAGAACTTCCTAGCATAAGATAATCAGTTGGCAACAGAATAAACCCTTTCTTTGACACTAGACAAAGTCAATAATTATGGAGATTCCAGTACTGCATTCCAATATCCAATATATATTCAAATATATTTACATTAGACAAAATGTATTATTATTGTCAAATGTGTTACTTTTATTTATAATTTTTAGTGATATTTAATGTCCACTATATTTAGTGAAAAATATTAAAATATTAATTTGACTTCTATCAATTATCTGAAAAAAAATTCACAGTACAAAATAGTAATAGACTAGTAATTCAGTAGTAGGGAGAAATACATGTATTTGCAATATTTCTAAATTTTACTCTTTAAGTGAGTCATATTTTCTACTAATTATGTGCCTTACTGCTAGCAATTTATTTTGTTACTTTCAAACTATTTTCAGTCACGGCAAAGATTTCTTAACATCTGCGTGCACGACAAGCTTCACACTTCTGCCATTAGTTAACAGAAGAAGGAGAACAAAGGCAAGCAGAAGAGTAGAGATGAACAAAAAGTCATTATTTACAGAGCTCAAGATCCCAGCCGAAGGAGACTTGTCACATTTCATGCACACACACATACTCACATATACACCTACCAACAGATCCCCCAAGAGAATTTTAAAAAAACACATACCTACAAAGTCTCAATGCAGTAATAATTCTCCAGAAAAATTACCAGGTAAATTTGTCAAAAACCCAAATACTATTAAGTATTTTTTTCAATATTAATCACGTGAAAATGAGCAAATCTTGCTATAAAATGTGACTAATAGAAGTTCCATTTTTGAATGACATTTTTTCATACCTGAGAAATTATCTTTTGTTGACATTCTACTTCTCCATGTCTCCTTTATATCCTGGAGATTTTTTTTTGTTCCTGGATTTTAGCTTTTGTTTCAATTTGGTAAGAATAATTTTCCAGTTTATTACTGAAAAGCTGAGGATAACCATTAACAGCTATTATTATTAATCTTTTATTTTGCAAAAAAAACCCAACTCTACCTTTTGCTTCCAGGTAGTCCATTTCTGTCTCTCTTCATTTGTTGAGGTAAAAGGCAAAACAAATATAATACACATAGATAACTATTCTGAAAATCTTTCAAGTTACAGGAAAAAGACTATCTTAAATTTGCAAAGGAGAAAAATATGGAATTTAAAGTAAAAAAAATAAACTCTGCACAAATAGGAATTATTTCAAACACCAGACAGGAAATTAAGAGAGATATATAGTTAACCAATGAGTACATCTTACCCAGCATTCTCAGAAACAAAAAACAACTGTTATCATTCATAGCGTGATTAATACAATTAGTCAGTTATTTTCCAGTTAAATTAAAGCTGTGTTAAAAAGATGATTATCATAATTCTCATTCTGCTAGTGAGAGAGAGAAGAGTAATGACTATGACTATCACTAGTGTCAGAGTTCAGTGGTCAAAGCATTGACAAGGTACAGAATGCTCTTTTCCCATCAACTGATTTAATAAATATTTATTGACAGATGTCACTCCAGGATGCTGTATGGCCTTTAGAATACTAAACTAAATCCCGTTTTCCTTCAGAGCATCTCCTACTGTTTGACATAGATAAACTGCCCTTAGCTCATTTTCTTGTCTGAATCTCATCAGAAGCAATAGGATACCTCATTGCCTAATGCTTAACTCAGACCAAAAGAGTATGGTGGGGGCCAATTAGGTCTTATAAAGCTGAGAATTGCCCTGCTATGGATCTTCAGTGCTACAGATGCACATGGGGAAAAACATTCAAGTGTACTCTTGCCAGGAAAAAGATTAAAGAAAATGAGTTTGGCATAGAAAATAATCTAGTGATAAAGGAAAACCTATACATGTGGAACACAAAAAACAATGGAGTTTTAGTGCTAACCAATAGTAAATCATATACTTAAACATGGAGAAACCTTCTGCAGATCTTGAACTTAAAAATAAATTTAGTGTTTTGCCAGTTTCCAGGTACTGAAAGCTCCCCAGCAACTATCTTCACCCTGCATTTGTTACTTAAGATCTAACTAATAAACATCTGAAAATTTTCCTTAAAAATCAAACCTATTGAGTTTAACTAAATATAGTAAGAAAGTTTTGTAGACCTTCTGCTTTTCTTCAGATAGTTTTTAATATAGAATGAAGACAACACAAAGAGACTATATTGTGTGCTAGATGTCAGTGTAAAGAACTGGGATGACATTCTGGCTCTATATAGTCATGGGTTTTAGCCTCAACAGACTAGATTTCACAGTGTTTAGATGTTCAAATGAATCATTGGTTATGTCTGTTTAATTTTTTAATTACAAGTACAAAACCAATTGGTATTCTCTTCATGCGTTTGAACAACTTGGTATGTTGATTGCCATATTAATTTCTGAGTGTAGAAAATTATTATTGTTTTCTGAGTCTATATGGAATTTTAACAAGTGGTGAATCTAAGTAGAAAGTTACCAGCATTTGTTAATAGCTGCTGTCGGAGCCCTCAGGCCCCAAATAAATTTTAAGATATTTACAATCTCCTGTAGCCCAGTTGCAAGTAGTGGAATCTTATTATTTCATAAACTCATCAGATCACAACACTATCAACTCCACCCTGGAAAAATACACTGAAGATTTCTTTCTGTGAATTATGTAATATCAATTATATATTTTCTTTTCTTAAAGGTTAAAATGGTAATGTTTATAGATACTTCTCTCTCCCTTGAAAGCTCTGTAAACCCAAAGGCACCATCAACCCTGCCTGTCCCTAACCCTTCCCTGGGCTCCCCTGACCCTGGCCCTAGCCCTGGACCCCACATCAACCCCCCCGGGGCTGTGACCCCTTGCCCCACCGATGCCTCAGCAGGGCCGGTCTCCAGCTCCCCGCAGCCCTGCCCGGCCTGGCCAGGGACCCTGCCAAGCTGGGCCCACCCATGGGTCCGGATCCCAGCCCATGCCCAGGGAGGTGCCCAAGGCCCAGGGCTAGGGCTGCCCCGGTGACCCCAGGCTGCCCTGTGCCTGCCCTGGCGCCAGGCCCTGCCTTGCCACCCCGGGGAGTCCCTGTTACCCTGGGGGAGTCCCTGCCACCTCGGCCCCAGCCCCTGCTGTGCCCTCACAGTTGCTCTGTGGGTTCTTCCTTACAAGGCATTTTCAAAGAATCTTAACCGCTTGATTGTACCATTTTTCTTGAAGTACTATGTTACATAAAATGTTAAACGTATTATAATGTAAGAAATGAAATTTTATGGCAGCTCTCCTAAACCACTCAACAGATTGTCTATATTTTAAACTGTACTTGTCTGCCAATTTACCACACATTATTTTTACAAATAACTTCATAGTGACTGTACACAAAGACTGAATGCTTTAAATAGTGAGCCACATAAATGAGGAACAAATTGAATAAAGACTGAAGGACATACAGCGTTCTTGCTTTGCTGTTGTTGTTGTAAACTGCGGGTGCATCTAAGGTGACCGAGCTGTGTGAAGGAGAAGCTGGTGGGCTGTGGGGACAGAGGTCTCACTGGGCCTGTGACCCCAGCACTGCTCCTTTTGGCCAGCACCCGGTGCTTTGTTACAGCGACCTTCCATGGCCTTGACATGCAAAGCCAGGCAGTGGCTCTTGAAGGACCCCTTTCTGGACAAGCCAGACATTTGCTTGGGAACGTTCCTCTGTCTTTCACATCCAGAGAGGCATCTTGTCTTCTCCTGTCACTGCTGCCATGCTGCCGCTAGGTCCCCCTGCTAGAAATACACTGAGCTGAAGGGAGGCACATCCATGGTACGCGTGGGAGAGGGGCAGGATGAGGAGTGACAGATTTCAGAACTCGGGTTTCAGGTTTTCTGCACATATTCATAGAGTCATGGAATGGTTTGGGGTGGAAGGGACTTTAAAGACCATCCAGTTCCAACGCCTCCCACTAGACCAGATTGCTGTATTTGGTTACATTTGGTTGCATTTTCAAGATTTCTTTTGCAACATAATGGAACCCAAGAGTTTCATATTTTCTTTAAAAATAAAATTACCCTCATGCAATCTTATGGTTCTCAGATTTGAAGTGATAGGCATGTCAAACCTGGAATTTAACTAGGACTCCTGAGTAGAGAGGAGGAAAGAGACAGAATAAGGACAACTAGAGTGATGCTTGTGAAAAACATTGTTGAGTACATAAGTGTCTTCTTTCATATTGTTTTGTTTTCCTTTCAAACATGGGTCAGTGCATCTGAACCTGGATGAAACAGTTCCAAGGAGATTGAAATTGCAATATCAACCTGGGAGAATTAGGGAAGAAAGTAAAAATAGCATGAGAAATAGTTAAGCCTGTGTCCTAAATTCCCTGTACAAATGGTAAACTCCACAGCAGGTAGACTGCTTTAAAGACACATCATCTATGTGTTGTTAAACATCACCTTCAAAACACAAGTGTTAAAATCAGGAGAGATACCTCTGTCTGTCTGTCAGGAGTTCTTAGGCTCATGTAAGCTGTTTGTCCCACAGCCCAGATCTCTTCTGCAGATCACAAACAGAAACTCCTATGGCAGAATTTCTAAACACTTATATTACTTTGGTGGAGTCTGTCAAGACTTTCACTGGTATGTATATAAAGGGTAAAAATTTCTCACCAAGTTACAAAACTGACAGTTTGATTTCAGAGAGTTGACTGTTTTGACCCATTATATTTATAGGTAACTGATTTTAAAAATAGACAATAGTAAAATATAGCTATGCTAATAATTCTTGTGGGTTGTATTTTCTGGAATTGTTGTTTTCTGATTTTTTTGGGGGGGGGAGGAATTTCTTGCCATCTGAGTGCTTGAATTTACAGATTTCTTACATATTAAGTTCAATTATTTCATATTCTGTATTTCTAGGAAATAGAGATGCTGTTTTTCTTCTGACAACTTCCCTCACTGCTTTTTACTTTTCGTTCTATATTGCATTAATCTTCGCGATTATATCCGAAGTAGATACCAACTGTGGGGATTAAAGATATAGTTTTCCAAGTTTCAGATAAAATTTCAGGAGGAAGAGAAATACCTTCCAAATGTATTACTATGCCTTGCTATAAAATGTCTGTTTGGGAATGAATGTAGTTTAAATTAAAACTGCTTGTTAGATCAAATGACTGAGAGAAAATATTTGATGAGAATATACAATACTAATGATTGTAGTAGAAAATACCTGCATATATTGTCCTATTTTAACTTTTCTCTGCATGATGGTGTCTTCATAATTTCAGAGTATTCTACAAAGTATTAGGCAATCAGTTAAGATATATAGTGTTTTCAAGCATGTGATTTTTTTTCAGTAATTCAGGAATGTCCTGGCAATAATGAGAGCTATAATATAATCCCCTAAGTCTTATGTCTTCCTTACGTAAGACATTCTGTCAAGTTGGATTCAAATCTGTCTTGTTATCAGAAAGACCTGCTGTTTTTCTCTTTGCCTTTAAAATGGTGTACTAACAATAGAAGTACTCGCTGATGAAACCATGGTTACAGTGGAAATAAGTTGTATCTGCATCACTGTGAATTTCTTTTTGGTGTTCTTGTGTCCTTCATTGTAGGCATGTATCCAGCATCGCAAGTAGTAGCAGTTGCGCTGGTATTTAGAAATAGAGAGAGAGAGAAAGGGAGGGGGGAGAGAGAGATCATTCATATTCCTAGCTATGGTTTTCTTTTGGAGCTCAAGACAGGGTTCTCAAACTTCATAAGTCTAAATATGCCTTTGCGACTCTTCAGCAAGTGGGAGAAGAGGAGAATGAAACATGCTGACTTGAGATCACTTCTTTTTAAATGACATATCAGTTGTCCTTCCTCTGCATCACTGATGTAAAGCAAAACCAAATCAGAACACATACTAGGCACTTTTCTCCCTGGACTCAGGGCCAGACCGAAAATCAATGAAACTGTTCTCAAAGTAAAATACTAATCAGCAGGAGTTTAAGTGTGTCAGAATATGATTCTAGATGGTCAGCAAATCATCAGATGTATCACTTTTCAAAAGAAATTAATCATCTCTTCCCAGTATATTTATATCCTCTGCACCAAGACAGCAAATAGAGCAGAAAACAAAATCTCTCATATTCAAATTTTGCTGAACACAGGATGGCATTTACAGCTACAGGGTTTGAATTTCATTTGCATGTACTCACACTTGCCTCTTTCTTGGACCGTACTTGGACATTCTTTTTCAATAACACTCCTGTGGCACCCCTCCCTCTTGAAGATGATGAGTGTAATTGTGGATTAATGGCACGTTCAGAGCATGCAGTGGTATCAGAATTCAGTCCCTTAGAAAGAACTTGTTTTAGTTGTGTGAAGTTTGGTAGTTGGTTGGTCTGGTCAGGGGTTTTTATGCAGAGGAAAATGTAACATTCATTATGACTTCTAAGTTTTACAGGATACTGTATTTTTCCCTATGAAGTGATTTGTGCAGTATGTTAAGATAAAAAACAAACAAATAAACAAAAAACCAAATGAACAAATAACTAAAAACCCACAAACAGTTTCCAACCCAGATAATGTGCTGTACAAGGAGCAGATTTCTCATCTCAAATAACTTGAATGATCAGGCCCCTCAAAAGCCTGACTTCAGACTTGTCCAAAAAGGGGTTTGGACAGTTGAGAAGTGTTGCTGTACCTGTGGTAAATAGGTATGTATCTATTCCTCTTCATTTTTCTAAAGTACCATTACAATTTTGCTTACAGATTTTTATTCAGCATGCCGTAATGAGTAGTGTTGTACACTGTATTAGAACATAGCTTTAGAGGTATTTTGATCACTTGAAAACCATCAAGTCAGTAATGAAGCTTGTACAGAGTTCCTCTTTGTGATGTTTTTAACTTTCTCAAACTTTATAATGAAATTTAACAATTTGCAGAATGGTGTCCTCTCTTTTGGGAGAGAAGTTTACATACTGAACAGAAAAAAAATAGTGTGGATTAGAAAAACTGATTTCAAATAATCACAAACAATCCAAATCCATCCTCATCATGTCTGCAAAAAAACCCAAACATGTTTTCTGACTAGTGTGAATATTTCTATCTTTTCTTCTAGCTCCTGTTTTGTGCTGATAGGTATTGAGTTGTACCAGTACTGACTTGGGCTGTAGAGACAACAGCATCACCTTTCTTGTTGCTATATCTGCAGAACTCAGCTTTTGATGACACCATCTCAATGTATCTTTCTGGTGAGTAGAGGGTGGACTGAGAGCAGAACTGAAGGATACAAGCAGGATGTAAAAGAAAAAGATTATCATTAGAATAAGAAAAACATAGAAGTGAATGCACAACTGAAAAGGACAAAAAGTAAGAATGGATGAAAGAGAGAAAAGTGGAAGAAGCTCTAAAAAAGGAAAGAGTAAACAAATGGAAACATGGGAAGTTTCCTAATTCAGCCTAGCAATAAAGGTGTTACGAGCACTAAACTAAGATATTTTACTTCAGGAAAGTATCAGCTTATTCTTTTTAAAGCCAGAAATCTTTAGACAAGATATTTTGGACATATATAGAAAAGGTAAAAGCAGTTCAATGTGTTTTATTTTCTGTCTGGGTTATTTTAGGGTTACTTATTTCCTGTTGTCTCATATGAATGAAGTATTTGCATCCCCAAATGGGACTTTTTTTCCTTACACACCAAAGAAAAGCTTTCACATTATCATTGTTGCTACAGAAGAGTGTAGCCTCTGTTGCTCTGTGATGTTTTATTCCCTTAGGAAGATAGATCCTTAGGTTGGATGTGTGAAGAATGCTGTTCATCTTTAAACCCAACATCAATCAAATACCTACCGACTTTTTTATTGCTTTTTCTACTCTGTGCATGCAGGCAGACATTTGATCTCAAGCTCTGAAGTAAATTTGGAAAGAGAGCTAAAGAAAAGATTCCATCTTTGGAATATCTATGTAAATATTTCCTGGCTGTAGCTTCCTTGAGGAAAAATTGAATTTACACTGGCAAAGCTGCAAAAAGACGGATTCAAAATAACAAAGACAAGTTGCAGTAAAACTAAAAAAGCCTCATGAAAAATAAAATGCTTTCTCAAAAATAGTATCATTCCAGCAAGAGCAATAAAAGGAAACGTAAAAGCAAATGAAAGTGTTATAAATAAATACATGACCTAATAACCTGTAACTCAGACAAATTTTGTGACCTATTAAGAAATGACCAATGGTCTCAGAAATACCTCTGTAAAAATAACATTAAGGATATTACATTTCTTGTCACTACTTAATATCCCAGGTCAAATGAGGAATGCTTGAAAACTAGAAAGTGTTAGATATGACTGGAGAGAGAATGAGAAAGCATGAATGTTCTCACATGGAATTATAAGCCAGCAGTGGTATCTCCTTCAGTCATACTATTACCAATAAAAGTATTTTACAATTCAAATATATATTTGTCTGGGTACAAAATTTTCACTAGTTTAACTAAAATTATATCTTCAATTGAACTAAATAAAAGATTGTATGAAGGGCTTTTAACACTTGTGGCCGTAACAAGAGTGGATCGAAGAATAAATTTGGAAAGCAATCTGAAACAAAGAAGGAACTATACCTGGATTAAAGGGGGGAAAATTTTCTATGTTTAAAGTCTGCAATTCAGAGCTTTTTCATGGCATCAGGAACAAAATAATCTATATATTAAATTGGTGTATTGTGAAAGAAATGTTTAGGTTTAAGTAAGTATCATTAATAATGATATGTTGAAGTATTTTCTTAGTCATGTTGGTATACTTTAGAATTGGAACCAGGAGTGGACATTTTATTCAGTAGGTAAACTCCCTTACATTAGCAAGAGTTGCAATAAAAAGATATTTGGCTCCATGTGGTTTGTGCTTATGTGCAGCTGGAAGAAACATAAATCCTGCTATCTTCTGCATTTCAAAAAATACAGCAGGCTCCTTGTAAGTGTGTGGGAGTGATCTGGAATAGAAGTCAGAACTGCTTAGGAGATTTTTTTAATCACATGAAAACTGTTATTTATTTCAAGAACAGGTTGCTTTCTGCACTGTTTCATGAATTCTGCAAATGGTTTTATTGGGATGTGTTTGGCTGTCATTTTCTGTTGCTTTGGGGAATGTGAACAGCAGATAGTAGCAGAGCTGAAAAAACTCCTTTTATAATTTGCAGAGGTTTTAAGAAATCTCTGCATTATTATTATTGCATTATTATTATTTCATTATATCAGGAGAAGGTGGTAAATTCTACTTACATAATTCAATTTTGTGGACCAGAATCCAAAAGTCCAGTTCCAATTTAAATTAGTTCTACAATTCTCCCATAAAAAAAGGCATATAACTCAAAATCATTTTAATAAATTTGTATTACAATGTTTAAGGGGAATGTTGCATGCAAGACCATACCTGCAGAACATTTACGGATCAAAGAAAGAAAGTGTCCATTAAGTGGAAGGGCATAATATGTCCTCTATATATTAACTTAATAGAAATTATTATGTTTTATATATGTTCTAATATATTCTCGTGGGGCAACACCATTCACATTGATTAAGCGTGTATTTCATATAATTTTCATAAAACCCTAAACAGAGATGAAGAGATGGAAAAAAGTCCTCAGAAATCTCTGTCCTCTGCAAGCCTAGGAATGATTTCAACTTATAGATGAGATTTACAAAATACTTAGGATCTAATTTACCTTTCAAAGTTCCTAGCTCCACTGCTGACGTTTGCACCAGTAGCTATATGACAGTGAGCAGGCGGAAGGATACCTAAACACTGATGGGGAAGGACACCTAAACCACAGCCAATTAAATGAAATTGGTGGCATAGCTCATGAAACTGAGGAACAGAACCCTGTCCTGCCAGGACTTTGTGTCAGACCTCTTTTTCATGAAATATTACATATACAACTGAAAGCTGATGGGCTACAAAAGCCTACATCAATTGTGAACTCTTTTGAGATGATTTTGAATCAGATTCCTAGTCTGCTTAATGTAAGGTAGTAACCTGAACCTCTATTTTGGGCAAATGCCCTAAGCAGAACATCAATGAGAAGGTGGAGAATCTCGGTCCTTCATGTTGAAATTCTTCAATTTTCTGAAATTAATGAAGTATTCTTTGGGCCAGAACTATACCTTAGAGGCTAGAGTCCTCACTGGTGGTGTATGTAACTGAGACCCAAACACCTTTTTTGGATATAGGTATTTAAAAACACTAAAGGAGTACAAGAAGACCTCTGAAAGACGATTGTGCTATTCAGACCTCTGATGATTTTAGCATTATTTTTGCTGATGAAGTCTGTGCTTCAAATTGGATGAAATAGGATTTTGACACTAACTTTCACTTTACTGACCTGAAGAGGTATAACTACTAAGATATTGACTGTTCTGTTACACATAGTTTTCTTCTTAACAGAAAACTAATTTCTCGACAATTAATAGGAGAGGATTCCTACCAAGGTATCTCAGTCAGAAAGAGTCACCTACCTGCCTAGATTTAGACATTGATCTTTAATAAAGAGTAGATGCTTAAGTTCCTCCCAATTTCTCAGCATTCCAATTCTTGATTGGCTTAGGCAGGGCAGTGATTACTTAATCATTACTTCCAGATTTTCCCTTTAGGCGCATTGTTGCGTATTTGGCAGACCTGCACACTTAAATCAGAGACGGCAGGAGGTTTGAGGTCATGGTACTCAGAATTGCAATAATTGATTTTGTTTGAGTGCTTAAGTATAAACTGTAAGTTTCCTTAATAGCAAACATTTCCAGTCAAATCTACCTAAACCTTTATGACAAAGGAATCCTGGCCTGCTTTTGCTGATATTCAGGAAACCAGATTTTAAAACAAATCCGCAGCTAGTTACAGACCTATAACCAGGCTGAATGGTAAAAAACAGTGAACAAACAGACCTGTATTAGATCATTTAGTTCAATGCAAGTTTGCAATGTACCTAACAATGACTCCATATTATAAAATTTAGTAATATTACTGCAATGCTGAATAATTTAGATGACTTCTTAAGACCAGAAAAATGGTGGACTGCTAATGGAAGAAGTTTAAATCAGTAAAAAATACTCTTACAGTAACATCATAGATTTCTGTAATACATTTTTATATTTTTTATTTGCATAATTAACATATATATAGTTAACACAGGTATAATACATAAGTACATCTAATCAAAGATAATGTTTCTGAAATTTTTAATGAGAGGAGGAGTACAGAGAGAAGTAACTCTGAAAAGGAAATGTCTCATCATAGTGTCATTGGAGGAAAATTCTTCAGAATGGTGTTTACCACCATCTCACCTTTCTTTCTCAGGACTCCCTACAAGGATTGTCTAAGCAATGTATATTGGGATTTATTTATGTGCTAAATCCTGCATAAATTACAAATTAGTTCCATTTCAAAATTCTCTTCACTGTAAGTAGAATGAAACGGATGGTCACATCCAGAGAGTAGTGGCCAATGCCTCAATGTCCAGATGGAGATCAGTGACAAGTGGTGTTCCTCAGGGGTCCATATTGGACCATTATACTGTTCAGTATCTTCATCAGTGACTTAGGCAGTAGGATCAAGTGCACTTTCAGGAAGTTTGTGGACAACACCAATCTGAGTGGTGCAGTTGACATGCCTGAGGGTCATGATGCTATTCAGAAGGACCTGGACAAGCTCAAGAAGTGGGACCGTGTGAACCTCTTGAGATATAACAAGGCCAAGTACAAGGTCCTGCACCTGAGTCTTTACTCTGAGGGTGGTGAGACACTGGACCAGGTTTCCCAGAGAGCTGGTGTATGCCCCATGCCTGGAAACATTCAGGGTCAGATTGGATGGGGCTCTGAGCAACCTGATCTAGGTGAAAATGTCCCTCCTCATTACAGGGGAAGTTGGACTAGGTGACCTTTAAAGGTCTCTTCCAACCCAAACTGTTCTATGATTCTATGATTCTGCATAGCAGTGCAGTCCACCTACTTTCCCGGAAACTGCCTAATTTTTAGTAATTCACTTGGCACTTAACATTAGTCATTGATGCTTAAAGGTGGCTGCTTTGGACAGAGTGATTGCCTGTCTCACAAGTAGAGCTCTGCTGAAATTGAGATTTAAACAAAAAACATGTCGACTGCATCTGCAATGTAGTATTAAAAAAAAATAAAAGGAAGGAGCTATGTTAGATGGACTGGATCTGCCTCTGTAGGTTTTCAGAGGCACTTCTTTCTCTGTGTTGACTAGGAATTCAGGCAAACTGGATCAATGCCTTCCTGGAGCAGTCATCTGTAATTCTGGTGAGACAGAACCTGTGTTAGTTCCCATCTGAGATGGGAAGATTGTAGTGCATCTCCAGATACTGATTATTTATATTGATTCTTTTCCTCTGTCAAGTGTTATTGTGCTTTTGTGTTGTCATGATATTGTAGCAAAATTTGTTTTATTTCCCAAGCTTTTGTTTCAATTGTGAGAATCAGGTCTTCAATAACCTTCCTGTTGTAATGCTGAATAAAAAAATAAAGTACCACAGTAAATAAAAAAAGAGATTGCTTAATTAATATAGTCAATGCAAATTATGGGCTATTTTCCAGCATCCTGTGGTGAACAGAAATGGCAGTGCTAGACTGAAGTCAAGAAAAATCTCTGGAGCTTATATTTACTTTAATTCACTAAGTAAAAGTCAGATATAACCCCGTGCAAACCAGACTCATCACATTTCATGCCATTTATTTTCCCACTCTGAAATAGATAATATTTTCCACTACTTGTTCCTACAAATAAGGCATCAAAGGCTTTTTCATGTCTTAAGCCTTTATAGCACCAGAGTATTTGCCAGCTTTGTCAGATGCTAGTAGTGAAAGTCAAGTGGATTTATCTGGGCATCCAAAGCAAGTCTTTCATGTGCTCTACTTTCTTTCAGTTATAGCTCCAGTTGACTAATTTATAGTGTTGTGCCATTTTTTCCATCAAAAATGAATCAGCCATGCTTAGAGGTAATGAGCCAAACTGTGTGGGTGTGTCCTCACCAGCAGACAGGGCAGAAACAAAAATAAGCTTATCATAGCATCAAAAATCCCATTTTACATGTTTTCTGCCTTGCCAGCCACAAGTTAAAACAAACAGCATATAAATCCACTACTGGAAAAAGTACTACTTGCATTTATTTCTCTTCTCATATCATTTGGATTGCAGTAAAAATTATGCAGTTTTTAACTGCTGCTGCTAAGGTGGAAGGAGCAGATTAGACTCATATCTTTACAAACTGTTATATACTATTGATAAAGGATTGTATATATATCTATATTTCATAGGTCTGAAAGATGACTCATTGCCTA
>JAOXJM010000001.1:43729508-43741652 GCA_026413425.1 Tringa solitaria
TTTTTCTTTTTCTTTTTCTTTTTCTTTTTTTCTTTTTCTTTTTCTTTTTCTTTTTTGCTTCATCTACTTTACTGCACAAGCAGATGCAGGCTGTCAGGCTGCTGTGCTCATGAGGTTTGTGCGTGGCTTTCTCATTGGGGCAAAACAAGAAACAAGAATTCTCCAGGGACATGTAAGACAGTGGAGGCAGTCAGGCAACCCGACTGCTGGGTACCCTGTGGTGGGGGCTACAGCTTAGACACAGCCGACCCCCACCACTGGCAGCCACCTCCAGCTGGAAAAAGTCTGAGAATGTGATGGGAAGGCTAGGGAAAAGGAAAAGTGCAGGCTGGTGGTGGGAGAAACTGAAGTCTCCGGTTTCAGGGTCAGATAATCCGACTATCTGTATGATACAACTCGACCTACATTTGGCACAGCAGTTCATTAAGCCATCGTTGCTAATGTCGCAGACTTCACTCTCTGAAGTGATGTTGCCATGACCACTTCCCTTGATAATTTATTCCACGGTCCAGTTGCTTCTGCTGGTTTTCAAAATGGAACTGTAAATTAGAGAGTGTTAATACACAAAGACTTGTGTGTGCTTATTCTGGATGGGAAATTTCTAACCAGGGTGGTGTACCTTTTGTATTTGAGTCAGAATAAAGGTTTTTACAGTGAAACATGAATTAATTTTTACAGCTAAGAAAATTTTTGGTGGATTCTTTCCTGTATGATAAATTTAATTATGCATTTTCTTTCTTTGTAAATGACTGACAAGTACATTTGTGGTTATTATTCAGTCCTCAGTTGGTTTTACTAATAATTATTTTTGATCTTGAAACAAGAAAATTAGGAATCCTATCTGTGATTTGATAACAGTGTCTGCTTCATTTTAGACATCTCTAGGGACAGCTGCTTCCATGAGCTTACTGCTCAATGATATATATTTAAATAGCTTATAGATAATGAAAATCAACCAAAGAATTATTTTATTTTGAACTGTGCAACTGTGCATAAAAGTGTGTATGTATGCGTGTGTGTGTGCACATGCATGCACATGGTTGCAAATTTTACCTTGCTAACATCTTTCTTCCTCACACACCAGGATTAATCTGCTTGTAAGTAAATAAATATATAAACTCCATGCTGAAGTTTTGCCCTAGTTCACTAGAATCCTAGAATCAAGAGTTACTATTGTGTTCAGACAGATGGACCTTGAAAGACACGGCAGAGGGAACAACCAAAAAGCTAATGTCATTCAGCACTTGGTGAGGCTGGAAAGAATGACCCTCCTGAGTCACTGGGTCCGTCACCTTGCTCTCAGAGACAGCAGTGCTATATGACCTTCTTTCACAAGACAGTGACAATTTTTGGGCCCATGACTTCCATTTTTAATGTGTTGCAAAATTGAGTTACTTGGGTTTTCTTTTTCTAGTTTCTGGAGCAGAACCAAATTCTTGGTTAATTTGTTGCCATTTTTCTCTTGTACTAGGCATGGCTTTTAGTGCAAAGATTTTCTTCACTTTCCATTGTTTTTATCCTCACATATTTTATGCAATGGTAATATCTCTTTTCAACCTTTATTTGATAAACCAAAGAACTTAAGCTTTCATATTTTTTTTCTATTGTATACAATTTTAAGATCTTTATTGAACAGAATTATACATAGAATGAAGACCTCAAGAGGGTTACTTTCATGCCCCCAAATTATCTTGTAATCAGCTAGTACTTCTTTGTTGTATTTCTGCTTAGGTCCAGTTAAGCTCCTGACATTAAAAAAAAAATCTAGTTTTTATTATTCAGAAATAAGAACTTGCATTTTTTCTTTCTCAGTTTCAGCTAAGAAAGAAAGGATTTGGCTCAAAAAGCATTGAGAACTTGGACTCTCACTGAGTTTTACAGTTAAACAAGACTTCACACACCTGGAAGGAATTAGGAATAAATAAATTCATCTTAGAGGGTGTAAAAATTACATGAGTTTTAATTGCCTGACTGATTTAGGTTTCAATTTTGACTTATGATGAGTTTATGATGCTGAAAACATCCACCTTTGTCTATTACCTGACAACAGCTGCACAATGAGCAATCTGTCTGTGAACAATCTCTCTCAGTCCATTTACCATCCTTGTTCCAAACATATCTGTATGCAGGAAGCCATAGGTAATAAATTGTACTTACATTTCATATTTGCTTCTAAACAAAATGACACAAACATCTGGGAACAGATACAATTTGTATTGTGATTCCAAAGAAATGTATTATTAACACTCCACCTGTTTTCAGTGCAAACAATCCTTTCTTCAGAAAAACATTTAACCTTGGAACATTTAAGTTTCAAAGGGTGAAGCTAAGATTTTACTGTGATAAGCAAGGAGAAAGAGCTATGTTACAGTTAATTATGTAATTCCCCATAGCAGCAATCACAGATACAGAACTTGTGGGGAAAAATGGACAGTGCAAGTCTTTGCTATGTTTCAAATAGGAATTCTAACCTAAAGGAGAAATCAGAAGGAAAGTTGCTTTAATTTTTATAGACTTGTTACTTCAATATAAATCATAAAATAAAATCTTATACTGAAGTATTCCTTTATAGACTTTTCTTCATTTTGCTATTATGTTGCACTTTTTTTCTTGTTATAATTGTCATATTATTTCCTGATTGCAATTGGGAAAAAAATTCAAATAAAGTGTACTATGCCATATTATTTATTGTACCCATTGTTACTAATGGTAGGAGTTTTATATTTATTTTAATAGAATGGAAAAGAGATAGTCTTGGTTCAAATTGAAAGGGCAGGTGGCAAAGAAAGCACAGTGCTTCTGTTACAGGAATGGGGTCCATGACTTGCATGAGACTACACAACAATGAAGGGAAATAAGTTCCCTGTAGATTACTATATTAAAGAGATGGTGAAAAATGGATGAAGTCTGAAACAGTGCTGCAGCCTTTGGAAACAGTTGCTGCACAAAACTTCCTGAAACAATGGCATGAAATTGTATGTTGTGTAGCTACATCTCAGAGAAACAGAGACCAGTGCAATCTAGTAATCCTGCCAAATCTTAACAGGCATGGATATAAAGAAGACTCTTCCAAGGCCTCCATTAGGAAACTGGTTACACCTTCAATGAAGTCAAAGAAAAGACTCCTAGCTCAACTGTAAAGAATGGCATCAATTTGGGGGCAATTTGTGCATTTTAAATTGTTTTCTCATATAAAAAACTAACCTTTATTCTTTTCAACTTATTGATAAAACTTGATCTGATATAGGGTGGTTTTTTTAGAAAATGAATAAGGACTCCCTAGAGTAAAAGCTAAAAGTATCATGATTAAAATTATTCTGAATTTCCCTCATCTTGCACAACAATAGACCGTTCTTTCTGTCAAAAGGAATGTTTACAACTTTAAGGCTTTTCATCTTTCCATCCTGCCAAATTTTCTATCAAGGGACATCAGCTGAAATTCTCCTAGGAACCAATATTTGTCAATGTGAAAAAAAAAAAAACAAACAACCCAGAATGCAATCACATCCATCTAATCAAGGAACCAAGATCATTTACATAAACAGTCAAATACAGAAAAGCTTATATTTCAGATATTTCCAGGGAAGTGGCCTAGAGATCCTAGGAATAATCCTCTTTCTTCTTATCCCACCCTTTTCCCATATCATCATCATCTCAAAAAAACCCTAAAATACCTAAGAAAATTTTATATGCATTTGAAAAAATATTTGTAGTCACATCTAAATTGTTTAAGAAAGATACACTGGAGTTTCTTATTCATTACACCTGTGAGATCTTTTTTGCAAAAGAAAAGACAATCTCAAGATAAAGACAGTAGAAGAAAGTTAGTGTTTAATGTTTTTTCACTTTTCAAAAAGAACTGACTGAATAAAAGGTATGTGCTAAGACTATCTCATTCAGACAAGTTAAGATAATTGTAAATGTTCTTTTGAGAGAAAGATCTACATATTTAGAGAGAGACCACATATTTAGATAAAACTGTAGCCTTCACTGAAGTGAATCTAAGATAAAAACCACATCTTTGGCATTTTTCTGGTACTTAATCTTCTCATAACAGTGAAACGTCTGATAAAGATTCACAGTTGTTACAGACAAAAAGTCCTATGAGCTGTAGGAAGTACAGTTATTAATCAATATTTCTTGATAGTACTGGAAAAGTTGATTTGTTCCTAACATAAATAAAGATTTTCTGCTGTTTGTAAAGTAAAATTTCCTGATTTCTGACTTACATGTGGCCTGAATCTGCCTTGCACTCCAAGAAGTTATCTGCTTGTCTCCTTTTGCCCATAGTTATGGGCCAAAGACCGCAAAGCAATGCTACTGTTCTGCTGCTGCCCAGTAGCCACCAGCTCCCTGCAGAACCTCACAGGTGGTTCCAAAACTTCTGTTTATCCTAGATACACAGAGTATGTTGTCCCACTGGTGAGTATTGGACTCTTGGGCCCTGATTCTCATTGCAGTCATCCCACAAGATGTTTCCAACAGGGAAAAGGTAGAATTCTGCATAAAGTGATATACTCATGGTTGAGTTCAAAACTGCATCAAATTTTTATGTCTTATCCATGGCTAACAACCCGAAGAGATGGCAGATGCATTCTCAGCAGCGGTGATCTCTATGTTCACAACAAAAACAGGCAACACAAGGCTTTGGAGAAGGATGAGCAGAGACTCCAAAGAAATGTAGGGCTGCAGCTTTTCTTTTATGGAGATCATGACACTACATTTTGCAAGGGGAAAAATCTGTTAGAAAAACATTTTGGGCACAAGCAAGCTCAAAGGGTGGCAGAGTATGTACTCATCCAAGATAATCTGTGTTGTGGGATGGGGGTGCTACTGTCTTCTTTAGAAAAGTGTTGGCTTTGAGCAATGTGCTTTGAGCAATGTGCTTTGTCCTACTCAGCCTTGGGATCATAGAGGGTCTCATGGGTTCCCTTCTCCAAAGTGAAGGTGTCCATTTTTACCTCATTATCTACACTTCCCCTAAAATGTGTGGCTGCTTTGATTCTAACAGTGGTTTGGGGCTGGCAAGCCACTGGGAACCCTATGTGCTTAAAAATTCCACCAGCGCAGTCAAATATAACTAAGGTTTCAGCACACAATACAGCAAAGTCTCTTTTTACCCTTTCCTTGGGTTCTAACATTTTTCTGATCCTTCTATTCTGCTGCATATCATTGCACATACGGTTTCTACCTGCTCAGTCTAAACTGAAGCTACCAAAAGCAAAGATATTTCAGAGGAGCTCACAAAAGGCAGCCTTACCCTAATGACATACAACAGTACGTTCCTTAGTTGTTGTGCAGAAGTTCTTGTAAAGACAGTGAGTTTATCCCCACATAAGCTTTTTTTAACAAGTTACAGTATTATTTCTGTAATAAGTTGAAGTTGAGATACATTAGCATTGCGTGTCTTTCTCAAGGTCACAAAAAATCTGCCAAACTGGAAATTTCACCCACATTTTCTGAGTCATAACTCAGTGCTTAACAACAAGGTCCTTTTCTCTTGCATCTCTTGGAGATACACTGATGTAACACCAGTTTGAAATCAGAATGAAGCTTCGATTTCTATTTTTTTTCCTGTTTTACCTTTCATTTTTACAGAATGCATGGCATTGTTTAAGAATAACAGAAGGCACTGACTGGCACCAGTTTATTGGATTTTACTCCAGAAAACAACACAGTAGGTCAACAAGCAGTGACATACTAGAGGACACCAAAAGCACTTCTGCCAATGCAAATCACTCACCCTCTGCCACTTCACTTCTCATGAACATCAGCGCAGTAGTTGCTTTTATCCACACTGACATCTGGCATATACAAGACAACATCATTATTCTGCAGAGATTCTTGTAGAAGTACACATAAGAAACACTTGATTGACACAGTTTAAAAAGTGTGTTTCAGTGAACAGTATGAATTCTTGGAAGGAAACTAAGGATTTTTATATTTCTAAGTTCATGGATTTTTTCATTACTTCTTTACAGAACTATTTTGAAAACACCTTGAAGCAAAAATCTTGTTTACTAGTGATGTAATAACCCCTCCAGATGCTGAACTGCAAAACAAACAAGTTTTAATACTTGTCCAGATACCTTTGATTTACAGCTCTGGAGGAAGGCAACAGAATTCTGCTGATTTCTACCAGCTGAAAATCATGTCACTGCTTTCAGAGAGAAGGTAGAAATGCTTAAAAGCAAAGCTATCCTACTGGAAAAGTAAATTTTAACAATGTGTTTCATAGCCACCATTCACACTGAACAAGATTGCTATTGTTTTAAAGGAACACAGATGCCACAGTAAAAACAAATAGCAGTCATAGCCAATAAAATGGTAGGTACCATATAAAAAATTTATGGTTTGAGGTTAAAACAGCATACTTTTCTTTGGGGAATTTCAGTCATTACAGGAAATCACCATGAATCACTAAGAAGAGAACTAGGAAACATGAGAATTACAAATTCAGGGTGCACAATTTGCTACTGAAACATATTTATTTTTAGAAGGTGGCTGTTCATCTGGTTGTGGCAACCTCTAAAAAGTCTGGTGAAGTGATTGCCAAACAAAAGCACTAAGTATGGAGCTTAGAGGAACTATCATAAAGGCAGGACACTGATTTTGTAAGGGTAGCAAACTTCGTGTCCAAAGATATCAATCAAAAATTAGAAGAGATACAAACAGTAAAGTGTCACGACATATTCCAACATTGAAGTACTGGATTGGGGAAGGTGTGTGTTGCTCAGTAGCTCCCTCTTTGGATCAGGTGGATCTTGCCTCTCAGGTGGATCTTGCAGCTTCTGGAGCTCATTGTGGGTGAGAGGCTCAATGGTTTCATTGCGTATGGCAATTTGCATTCCAACCACATCAGGAAATGTGGTCTTGAAAATGGTTCAACTGTAATGTTAATCCTGCAAAGTGAAGCTCTCGGAAGTTAAGGAATATTAAGGGTAAGAGTACGTTTATTGTCCTAACATCGAATCATTGGCTCCACAATGATACGCTTTGATATTCTTTAATTAGGCAATATGCATTATGATTTCTGCTGGAGTTCTGCCTTCGGTTATTGTATTAAATAATAACCCAACATATGTGTTTTGACTGGCTGACAGCCACCACATGTAGCAGTCAATCTAGCAATTATAGTTCACAGTTTCTAATATTTCTGTGCTGAAATTGGCAATTTTATTTATTAGAAATAAAGTAATACTGACTGATATTATTAGACCTAATAATTCTCCAAGGGTTGAGTATATAAATCAGCAAGAAAACATTTTCTCTTGGAAATACTTCATATTGGTTAATTCCCTGCAGAATTTTACAGACACTCTATTCCATTATGAAAATTAATCATGGGATTCACTAAGTGCTCAGTTGCAAGAGAACATAACATCTTCTGTGTATCTGAATGGCTTTACTTTAAATATCCCACACCACTTTATGCACCCTGTACATACTCTCTAGGATAAGTGTTTTCTTCCTTGTTTTGGAGAGCTCTAACTTCCAGTTACTTGTCGCCCACAATATATGTCAGAGAGAAAAAAATGTCACATTTATTAATTAGTCAATTAAAGAATTTGAAATGTTTATTATGTCAGGCGTTAATGCCTGTATGTCTCTCGTTCTCTTTCAGCTTTTTCTTTTTTTGAAGAAATACTTAAAAAATATTTTCTGCTGATATTAGTGGGAGAGCTGTTATTTTGTTATGACATTGTTTCACTATGTCTACTATTTGAATTAATGAGTACACTTTAAAACTACAAATCCCAGAATCTTGACGTTACTAAGAGGAAATTTAAGAGAGTCGGGTGCAAGTAAGATATTTCTTAAAACTTGATCTGAAAGATTGGGAGGGCCCATAAAATGAGAAGAAGGTAACTGTCTTAAATAAGAAAGTGGCAGACACAGCCATGAGTATGTCTTCTCAGATATTTTGGAATAATGGTGAATGGAGATGAATGTAAAGCAAATTTCATGATAAGAGTCATTCTTTTTTTCTTATTATACATAAATGACAAGGTTAATAAACTGTGAAAACATGAAGCAGCATATTAGACAGGAAGCACGACAGCTTCTAGAATACTATAGAGACACACAACTAAAACATTCTCATTATTAATAAATAAACATTGTTTGAGTACTGACAGCTGCAAGGTAATTAGTATTTGCAAGGAGTGTTGCAATGTCTTGGGGACTGAGCCTACAAATGTAAGAGCCCTCTGCCCTTTATCCAGTGTTTTAGTTTTACACATGCATTTGGGTTTAATTAAAATTGTCTTGAAGTAGTGACAGCTCATAAAGAAAAGAAAAAAGTAGAGATAACACAGAGTAAAAATACAATATACAAGGATTCCAGATTCCAGAATTGAAGCATTACTTTGCAACCTGCTTTTGGTTTGCTGAACATCATTTGAATGCTGTAATGATGGCACACAAATGCAATGAAAAAGTACTCTTGTTTTTCAAGTTGGGAAGATATCGTACCCTGGATTTTACAAAATTTCAGTATTCAGTGTATGAAGAGACAGAGCTGTTTTCTGAAAGAGTTCATATGTACTGATGCATTGAAAACCAATTGAAAATAATAATATAAAAAAAAATTTCAAAGAGTTTAACTGATATTTTAACACATAGTTAAGAGTGAGTGAACACTGCAGTTCTGGCACTTGTGCTGGGCTGAATGCAGACCAGAGAAGGACCATACTGTGCCTACTATCAGCCTGCTATTATTTCTTCAACAAAACCTTCATTCCCTACTGCTGCTAAATACCCACTTGCAAACAAGCACAAAACAAGCAGTGGGAAAGCCCATTCTTCCCATGAAATTTAAGGCAAAATCCACTAACGGTTGGTTTGCTGGCTCAGCTCTCAGATGCACGTATTGCACACATTATGTAGTCATTCTTATGAATAAAGCAAAAGGGGAACAATTTCTATTTTATATCCCTTCCCTGATTTGACAGTGATGACTTGAACGAGTCATTTTTCTACATCCATTTCTCTGTTTATAAAGTGGAGATAATGAGGCCTCATTTGTAAAGGATTCAGAGTTATCATTGAAAAGCTCATACCGAAACTAGGTCTTGTTATAAAATACAGATGTGGCTATCAGATGTTCCAGAGGACAATAAATCTCTGTACAGTGCACCTATTATTGTGCAGTGCTCGTGCATGGAAAGAAAAAATAAATAATAAATTCATGATTCAAAGGAGCTGTGAGCAAATTCTTGCAAGCTTCTGTCCCAGCTGCAAATGGACTTGGCCTGCCCGTGCGAGAGCACTCCACTGCTTGCTTTACATTTCTGTCATACTTGCCATGGCAGAAGAGAGGGTGTTCAAGGCATGTCTCTCCCACACGCAACACTCGCTAGTTAATTCTCCCCCCTACCCACCCTCTTCCCCCAGCAATACAAGAGCTGTGGCTGTTTCATGTGGCTGCATGCCTCTGCCAGGCGGATTTGCTTCTCAGAAAGACTGGTGACTTGCATTTGCTAGGAGGGACTAATCAACTTTAACAGTTAATTCCTAGTGACTTTAATGAGAGCATGAACATAGGCGATCCTTATCTAAACAACATCGGCTGGGCTAGCAGAAGAGAAGATTTAGCTACTGGTCATGAAATTATCTGTCTTCTCTTTAATTTTATAAGGGTTTTATTTATCAATATGAAATATTTTTGGTAACAAAACACTAGCCTTTTAAAAAGGATTTTTAAAAAGGATCTTACTATTGCATCAATAGAAAGATATTGGCTTTGTTGAGGCCCCTTGCAGCTCAATACTTCTATAAATCCAATATCTTGTAATCAGACTTCTGGATCAGCAGTCGCCATTGCTTTCCAAGTGTCCACTCTCAGTGAAGAGAGGATTCTCACTCACTATTGAAGGCACTTCTCGGTGTAATAAGAAACTTTATAAGAAACTCTCTGTGCCACGGTGCATAGGAACCTTGACTCCCTCATCTTTATTCCATAAGAAGTCAGAGACAGTGGAAAAGTCTTCATTTCTCATTGTCAGAAATCAGAAACATTTGAAACATATCTGAGCAAATAGTGTTAATAATTTACTCCATTTTCTTTCCAGATGTTTTTGCAATACACTGTTTAGCTGTAGCAGCAAGGATAGGATTAGTTTTGGCTGTTATTGCAAGATGGAATGAGGAAAGAACTGCTGGGTTTCCTGTTGAAGCTCCTGCCACTGCTAAAAAGAGAAAGCCATAGGGGTGCCTCAGCTTGGGTTTCTAAAATCATCAAAGTTTATATAAGTACTAAAAATTAAACTTATTACATCTCTGTGCTGAGAGTAGTGGGCAAAGCAGCATAATGGGAAATGATCTGTAAACAGAAGTGACTGAAGCTGAGGCTATTCCCACTCCCACCGCATGATACTACTGCAGGGGTTATTTCAGCTGAAATTCAGTCTGGACTAAGCAATTCAACCCATTCTTTGGGCTGAGTGTTTCAGCTACTCATTTGGTTGGACTCTTTTTGTAAGGAAAAAATGTTAAGTACACGATGGAAAATCTTGTGGTGGTACAACCTGCACGTTGGTTCAGAGCATAATGTCCCCATTAACAGTGAAGCACTTAGAGAGCAGACCTTCTGATTTAGTTTCCTCTGAAAAAAATCCATTTCATGAACACCAAAACTGCTCTCAGCAGTGAAGCAACACATGGTAAATGGAGGCAAGCAGGGGATTAGCTTCAAAACTCTATTTTTTGCTCTGAACAAAATCAGTGAAGTAGACATAGCCATTAGCACTCTCCAGGCCAGTTAGTTAGAGCAGACAAAGAATTCATTTGGTATGATGCTTCTGCTGTCCCATACGAGTGCAAAGTGCACTGCAATTTCCTACCTATATAGCTTAAATTACATCTTTCATTCAATCTCTGCTGCTTTGAAAACTTTATTGAATTACACACAGTTTACTGAATGTTATGAATGGTAAAATAAAGGTATCTATTGCATTTAGATCTCTAGTCTCTGTTATTTACATCTATTTAAGGTTTATTAGCATCCAACTACACTGGATAATATCCACAGTTGTAACTAAAAAAAATTATAAACAAATACATTATTAGGAGAATGAAAGAAGGAGATATCACATGCCTTTTAGAGATGAGACTTCCAAGAGTGGCAGAGCACATAAATGATAAAAGACATCAGTATGCTTTATAGGACTGTATAATCAGTGCTCTTTCCATAGTCTAGCGTGTATCAGCCTCATGAGCTTAACACTGTAACCCAGACGGAAATGAGACAAACATCTCATCTTCCATATGCTAAGGTTTTAAGGGGATTCAGAGAAATCTCTGCACCAGTTCACACCCAAAGATATGTGTCTAGTTCTGTCTTAAGTGCCCAACAGTATCTGAGGCATCTGCTTGTGTGGGTAACCTGTGTGTGCCCTCTGCAAGCGGAAGCTGGAGACTGGAAAGGGGCAGGACACTCTTCAGTGCCTAAAATGTCACCACACCCTGCATTTAGCTCTCAGACTTTATAAAATATTCAACATTTATAAAAGAAATGCTATGTTTAACCTACTTCTGTAACCTTTGGTATAACTTGGTCATTGGAAGTGAGAAGCAGAAGTCCTCAAGAAGGAGCAGCAAACAGGCTATCACCATAGGTTGGGAGCCACAACTGGGAACTTCCATGTGAAAAAAGATATCCCACTATAACTGATGTTCTTCTTTGTTAGCACATAGACAGGTTGCTCATTCCTCATTACTGAGGTATATAATACATTAATAGGGCACATCCGTTATATTTATTGACTACATTAACTTTCAGCATTCTGCCAGGAAGTTAGAATTCTTAAAGGAAAAATATTTGTCTTTACAGATGGTTGGTAGAAACACAATCAATTACCTAAGGAATAAAGAGTGAATGATTTGAAGAATGCTTTTTATAGGGTATGCAATTGATAAGTTTGCGCCTAGTCAGTGCGCTGGGAATTTTTGGAAGTAAATACCTTTTGTTGTGAAATGGTTTAATCAGTCTCTTCCTACACACACTGACCTCACCTTTTAAGGATGAATGGGTAGAATATAAAGGCTTTTATCAGAGAAATTTTAACAGAAAATCAGGAATCCATTATTTGTCTCAAATTTAAAAATATTTTATTTTACTGAAACTAGTCTGCGAAGACAAAT
>JAOXJM010000001.1:43741752-43766433 GCA_026413425.1 Tringa solitaria
GAAGACAAATGAATAAGCAACTCCAAACAGTAATTCCTGAAGGAGTTTTGTGGAAATAATCTTAAATAAATATTTACAGATTCTCATGACTAATTAATAAATTGTTTGTTTATACTGTCACACATAGTTCAAATCCTGGCAGTATTTTACAGAATCTTTGAATTAACTTTGGCTTTCATATGAATGCCTGAATCTTGGTGAGGTTGTCAGATGTTGTCTCCTGACTGACTGGTAGGCAGCATGTCTCTTTACAGCCAGGCAAAATATCAATTTTCTACATTTTCAACTGCTCAGGCACCCTCGGGAGTAGAGCACAGCTTGTAGAAATTGTGCTGCAATGAGATTTATTGCCAACCAGCACCAACTCACTCACTAAGTGAGAATAATTGTTCTCTAAAGTATATGAATATTACATAAAAGATTACCTATTCTGAAAGAACTTTGTGATCTTTAAGTGCTGGATCAAGTAGCCAAATTTTAAGAAGCAAGTAATTTCTGTTCCTGTCTATTTAACAATTATTTGGATCCTTGGTGATTATGGAAACCAAATTTCATCTACAATTTTTCATTCTATTCTTTTGTCACAGTGTTCGTACTTCCTTCACTGAATGCGTAGTTACTCAGTATTACTTTTCATAAAAATCAGTCAGTTCTTGGCCAAATGCCCTTTTGAAAGATGTCCTGAACAGAGAATATAACTACTTGTTTCTTAAACATTTCTGTTTCCACAAGATATAAAATAGATAGCAGATGTTAAGCATGTATTTTAGTATCACCTCTGTAAAAAAGTGGAATTATTGTTCTTACTTGCACACCTGGAATTGAAGCATACAGCTAATGCCCAAATTTCCAAGTAATAACTAATTGTGGATGTTAATTGCAGAAGCCCAAGGCATTTCTTTTCAGATGATTTGGCAGCATGTGATACTTTCCTGGGTTCAAAATAGACCTCTCACTAATTGTGCTTGTTCTCGTGAACCTATCTACAAAACAGGTCAGGAGTATCTCCATTTGTTGTACAGAAAATGAGGAAGATGGGAGTTCCTTTTATCTGTTTTCTCATTGCTTGCAACAGCAGTAGTGTACATTTACCTGTGGAGAGACTTACTCCTAGTCCACCACCACTCCCTGCCCCCACTCCTTTTTCACCTTTCATTTCTGCTTTCCTGAATTCAGAATCTTCCTTACTTATTTTCATGTAAGAATACATTATTTTTCTTGCATACTGCCTTACCTGACATGAGAGACCAGGCTCTCAGTTCTGGTGTCTTGTAGCATAATGCCTCCCAGAGCAGAGAAGAAAAATTTCAAGAAAGCTCAAATGCAGTGTCTATGCTTCTGGGAAGCCTGGACTTAGGAAAAGTGGGACCTTTAGGCAGCTTGACTGTGACAAATGCTGGAACAAATGTTTTAGGAACTCAGGAATCGACCAAATCTGGGATCTTTTGCAGAAGGACAACAAAAGCATCTTCTTGACACTAGGATGAATTCTTCTTCAAATTTTGAGTTGCTTCCAAGAACAAAGAAGAACTAGCATTTTATTAAAGATATGAGACTCAGGTTTTTTAAGAAAAACAAAGTTTTTTACTTACTACCTTCTCTGAAGAGATGAATATTTTGTGCTGAAATTTATACATATACACATTAATCGAAATATTTATGTGTATATATATGCATACTAGTCAATCAGGATTAGATTCTTATCAAGGGAATCTCAGCCTAACAGTAACATTTCCCAAAAATATAAGGCAAGACTTAGAAATTTAATAGGTTTTACTGTGGTGAGCTTCAAATTTGAAAACCAGAAACTCATTTTCAGAGTCATATACTGATGTGGTTAATTTTCTAGAACTTAGAAAAACTTAGAACAAACGTAACATTGTGAATGTTTCAGAAAAAAACCATACAAGTATTAATTTGTATTGGAAAGGAGGACTCTGCTTTGCACCACGTCACAGTTGAAATCATTATAAACAGCTCTTGCCTGACCTGCATATTCTTTTTAAAAAATTAAATTTTTTCTTTTTTTTTTTTTACTGAAATTATTTGACTTCAGGGAGGGTAACTTACACTGCAGTGGTATAAATGTAAGTTAAAATCCTGAAGAAACTCATCTGCATGAGCACAAGTCATAGTTACAACTCTTAAGTAGTTGTTGTTACCAGAGAATTGGAACTTTGAAATATAAAACATGATGTGTCTAATGTGTCTTAAACATTACCTTTTTTAAAATGCATCTTACAATAGCAAGTATTTAGGGTTTATAACACAGTGGGGGTCAGAAGTTACATTGAAGTTACATATTTCTTCCACAGTTTGAACATGTGGGCCATTTTGTGCAATTTGCAGCTTTTGTGTGAGCTCACTGAGTAGAGGCCAAGTGGAAACTGAGATTGCCAAGGAGTGGCAGGAGGAGAACTTCTGCTCACTCCACAAACCACTGAGGGTGCATCTGATGGGGCAGCGAGTTTGCTGCCTCTGGTGATGAACCTGCAAACCAGCCTTTCCCATGAATCCTTCTGGAGCAGCACCTCCTTCTTGGCAGGGTGGAAGATGACTTTCCTGATTTTCTTCAGCAGTTTATGACTGACATAGCTTTCATATGACATTTGATTCCTTCTCTTCTCTAACAATGCCTGAATAATGACATTTGTAAATAAAGTAAATTTGAAATAAGACACCTGAACTATTAATGAGGAATTAAATCCATTGCTACATTCAGAACTGTATCGTATAGTCTCATTTTTATATTAATTTGTTTTTCAAAAAATACTCTTTATTGTTCATGTATTTCACAAATACCATGCCTGTAGTAATGATTTCAGATATTACAGATAGGGGGACACATTGTTTTTTATCACACGAACAACACAATCTCCATTCAAAGAAAGTTTAGGTTTGGTGAGATATTTGGCTGAGGAACACACTAAGAACTTTTTAAATATCAAATACCAGCAATTATGCAGCAGTCCAATTTATTTTTTTTTTTAAAAAAAGGCAAACCCAATCCTCCAAATCCTCAAAATAATGATTTTTCCACTTTAAAGCATATCATAAGCCTTACAGCTTGTGCAGAATGAGAAAACTTTCCCTGGATCACTAATGCCAGAGGAAAAAGAGATAGTAGGTCTTACGTAAATT
Organism: Tringa solitaria; assembly: GCA_026413425.1. NCBI lineage: Eukaryota > Metazoa > Chordata > Aves > Charadriiformes > Scolopacidae > Tringa > Tringa solitaria. The sequence goes on from JAOXJM010000001.1 coordinate 43,744,894, forward strand.
TGTCAAGTTAATTGTAAATTGTAATAGCTTTTCAAAATGAGAATACTTCAGTTTGTGGCACTCATTTTATATTCACACAAACTGTATTTGGAGTATAAATATTTAACATCTGGACTCTACCATTTGGAGTCTCTGTAGGCAGTGCCAATATCTTCTGTGAGCTGATTTATAAGCAAGCATGTAGCGAGGGGGATGTACAACAGTGTATTCCCACTTTTGATATCTGGAGGTCAGAGTATGAATCATCTCTTAAAAAAGCACCCAAAGGGTTTTCTGATTTTTCAAATTCACTGGATATTTGGGTTACAAAAGAAACTTGGAAGAAAGATATTCTAAAGCTGTGTGTGGGTAGGCTGGAGGGGAGGTGTAGCAGGGCTCCATCAATACCTGGCAGATCTCAGCCCCCAGAGGACAAGCTCCTCTGGCAAAAACTGAATAGAACCCCAAGTTGTAGCTTAACAGCTAGAACTGCATGTGGTTCCCAGGGAGGTTTCTAGGCTAGAGACGCAATGCACTCTCTCAGTACCCATAGCAAATGTGCACTCCTACCCCTTGCAGGAGTAGCTCACGATCACTTATAAATGAAGAAAAAAAAAAAGAGGAAGGAAAAAAAAAACCTAAAGGGGCTGAAGTGTGCAGGATGGTGTGAGGTACAAGGCTAGCTATTGCCTCTGAGGCCTCAAAGGCTGCTGAGGAAAGAGAAGACCTGACCCAGTAGCTCAGATACTGATTTGGATGCTTAAGGAGAGGTGGTGATCACATCCGACATAAGTGCATCAGGCACAAAAAAGTTTCGAGACCACACTGTTATCAAAGCAAAAAACAGGGGCTAGAACCTATCCAGACACCCAGCTTTTACAGCATCTAGTGACAGGGATTTTTAGTTATGGTTTTGTTGGGCTTTTTTTTAATAAATCATTATAATGAACAAATTTTATGATGTGGTTATCTGGTATTTAACATCTACTTCAATGATTTATTGTCCTTTTATATATTTTGAATTATTTTCATTTGGGGATCTTAAAATGTGGGCATATTTAGTTGCTCTGCTGTGTAGGAAAGCTTCCATATGGTCCTTCTTGTTATCATGGGCAAATGGGAAATAGTAGTGTCCTTCAAAGAGGGAATGGATAAATTCAGAGAACCTAAACATCATTCATTATGAAATGTTCTTGTTGATTTTTAAAATTTTCATATTTTAAAAATATAATACCCCTTTCAGGAGGTCTAGATTCTTTCCCCATAATATGCCATTGCAGATAGAGAATTCAGAGCATGTTGCATTTTTAATCTTTCCCTGTATTAAAAATGTAATATTCCTCCCAGGAGGTCTGGACACTTTACCCTTAACACACTACTGAGCGTACAGAACTCAGAGGGAGTTACAATTGCACCTGGTCTGAGGGACCTCCAGTTCCCTGAGACTGTAAAGAAAAAGCAAAACTCCTTCTGTACTATTTAGTTATGAGGTATGGGGTCTTTTGTAATATAGAGATAAAGACTGCATTAACAGTTTTGAATCAAAAAAACCCCATACAATCACAAAAATTCAAAAACAAGCTCAAAAGAGAAAGCTCAGAGTCTAAAAGCCTCTTGTTTTAAGACATGCTCATTATGACAGACTACAGCATTCAACTTCAAGGTACATTAATGTGTCTTCTGTGCCAGAACTGCTCTTCCATGAATGGTTAAAATAATTCTTCATTATTTGCTTTACACCTGCCAGAACTGCCAGTTGCAGAAGTATTACCCAGCTCAGTTTTGCAACATCTCTGTGAAGATCCATAATGTTACAGATTAAAGTTTAGCTAGAGAAATAGTCTGGTTTGCTCAGTTTTGAACTGGAAGAGTAATTCATAGCTGCTGCCTCCTCTGTCCTTAGAAAGATTTCATCCATCCTTAAACTGAAAAAAACCATATCGGAAAATAGAGGAATTGTAATGAAACCAGAAAGAGCACCTGCCTCATTGTTTGAATTGCTTGTTTCAAGAGAATAAAGCTTAATCTGTATATAGAGCATTTTAAAACACAAAAGTATGCTGAGTCAAATCTAATTATGGCATGACCAATTATTCAGTATTATTAGGTTTTATTAGCCTTGATTATAGACTGAACGAAACATCTGTAGCTTAAACAGCAAAATTTACTTGAACAATTATATTGTTTAAAGAATGTACAACTGTGTATAAGATAATCAGCTACTTGTGAAACTTGCAGGAAAAATAGCCAGTGCCAATCTGTTGGCATTTAACCAGCCTCGCATGCTCTTCCCTTTTATTTTCAGCATTATTCCTGAAAAGGATGCAACTTGGTCAGTGACTTTTACAATGTTTTTTCTAAAGCGTCAGAAAATTTTATGTAAATCTATTATCACTGCTGGTATGTCTGGTGGCTTGATATGTAAATAGAGTGAAGAGCAATCCACACAGCTAAATGAACCTGGGATAATCCATTGGCTGTTAACTTTCTTCACAACGACCCCTATGGTGCTGTTCTGGATTTTTGACTAAAACAGGATTAATAACACACCAATATTTTGGCTATTACTGAACAGTGATTGCACAACATCAAAGCCTTTTCTTTTTCCCAGATTGTCCCCACCCAGCAAAGAAGGCTGAGAGTAGGCAAGAGACTGGAAGGGGACACAGCCAGGACAGCTGACCCAAATTGGTCAGAGGTATATTCCATAGCGTATAAAGTCATAACTCAGCAACAAAAAATGGGTTAGAGAAAGAAGGAGGTTTTTTTGTCTTCCAGAATGGCTACTGTGCAGTGACTGACTGGGCGTCAGACTGACTGTGGGAGACGGTGAGTGATTTCCTTTGCATCACTTGGGATTTTTTTTCCCTTTTCTTTCTGTCACCTATTAAACTACCTTCATCTTGACCTATGAGTTTTCTCACTTTTGTTCTTCCTATTCTCTCCCCTGTAGGCCTCCTTTCACATGGTCCATGCTTTATTCTATTTTAATCTTCCAGTATTTCTTATAAAGTTTTGCGGTCATGAAGCAAAGGCAGTGGAAAAATAACTTTATTTTATTTGGATAACTGGTAATTATTCTATATATTTAACATAAACGGTGCAAAAATCATTATTATTAAGCTAGTAGTATAGTTGTTAAAACTATTTTCCCAAAGATGTAAGTTTTATGAAGTAACTTAACTATAGAAATGTGACAGCTGGAATTCCTTCTCATCAGATCATCTTGTAGTTAGGAATGGACAGGCTTTCCTGTTAGCCAGCAGCATTGCTCAATCTTACAAAATCTCACAGTTTTGGTGTTTGGTTTTTTGTTTTGTTTTGGGTTTGTTTTTTTTTCAAAAGCACAAATACAAAACAGACATTCCAGGATGAGTAAATCCTGTTAATACTAGTTTTTTCTTCATAATCCCCTTGCTTCCCGCTCTATATCCTTGAGGAAGACTGCTTTAAATCTGACCAAAAAAAAATAATTTCAATGACATTTTTTAGATAAGGTTTACACACAAAAAAATTGTCCCCCACCAGAAGAAGAGAATATACATTGCAAAATTTGACACTGTCCTGCACAACATCCTTGTCTTTAAATTGGAGAGGCATGGACTTGACTGATGGACCATTCAATGGATAAAGAATTGATTGGATGGTCTCACTCAAAGAGTTGCGGCCAACAGCTCAATATCCAAGTGGCAAGCAGTGATGAATGGCATTCCTCGGGGGTTGGCGCTGGCACCAGTGCTGTTCAACATCTTTGTTGGTGACACGGGAGTTGGGATTGAGTGTACTCTCACATTTGCTGATGACACCAAGCTGTGTGGAACAGTCCACATACTTGGGGGAAGGGATGCCATCCAGAGGGACCTTGACAGGCTTGAAAGGTGGGGCCATGCAAAATTCATGTAGTTCAAGAAGCAAATACAGGCTGAGTGGAGAATGGAGAACAGCACTGTTATCTTTTGCATTTTCTTCAAAACAGAAGGAGTAGTAATGTTAAATTGCTGTGCTGAAAAAATGCTGTTTGCATCTTTATGAAAGGACGAGTGCCACCATTTGGTAATCAATTTTCCACAAATACCAGCAGTCCAAAATGAAGCACTTTGTCAATCAAGGGACATGATTTCTGGCATAGTTATGCCAATGCTAAGAGAACAAGTTCCCCAGGGAACTGAGACTTCCTTGTACAAGACACAAAACAGGTACATTTTTATTTATTTTATTGGAAAAAATGAAGACATTACACACAAGGAAGACTAATAGATTTTTTTTTTCTCAAGGAGTATTGTGAGTAAGCAGCATCAGTCATTTTTATGACATGCCTTATTTTTATGAAAACAATATTAAAAAAATCCCTCCCTGCATGTCTCCTGGACTCAATCACACTTTCAAAAGCACTTTAATAAAGACATATATTTTTAAAGTGTTGCAATTTCTGGATAAGGGCAGAGGGAAAGACTGCAATAACATTAAAAGACTCTTGTCCCTTCAGGTCTCCCTCCAGGAGACATGCAGGGAGGAAAAGAATTAATGAGAAAGTTTGGGTCTCTTCTAAGAATTAGAATATATGTCTAATTTTAGCAGGTTATTTTTAGATTCTTAGGTTACAGTAACCCAAATTTAAGTATCAGTAGTAAATTATGTTTGAAGTACTACAGCACTGTTTTTTTGTCTTGTACATTTTCTTTGGAATACTAAACATTAACAAAAAATTTTAGAATCATTGATTATCCAGAATAAAGGAAGATAAAACACTGACAAACACTAAAGGCTGAGGAAAAAAAATCAGAAATACGGGTTTCTAAGTTCAATTCAGTTTTTAATAATGTCAGTAAGACCTTTTCACACTGACTTCACAATCCTGTGCAACAACCTCATTGCCAACAAAACAAATTGAGATTAAAGATCAGATAAAAGATGGTTCTTTGAAAGAGAATTGAGATCGTTATAACAGAGGACTGTGATACAGTTTAGAAGACTTGAACTTTCAGTAAATGCAGAAGATTTTAAGCTTCCAGTAACAAAGAAGTTTATTAAAACTTTACTGTAGGTATGTAAGATTGGAAGCTGGTTTTTGCAGGATAGCATATTTATCCAAGGTTCCTACTCACTTCTCTGTTCTTTACAGAGCAATTGTTAGCTGAATACTAAAACCAATATAAAATGACTGCATGAGCCTGGTGTGTTTTTCTGCTACCTGGACATGGAATCAGCTAATTTTTTCTATTATAATAAGGGTTCAAAACTATACTTTTTTCTTTAATGATAAGTTTTTAAAATATTTAGATGCAGTTTCTCAGTTCCTGACTGAACTATTTGATGAATAATTTTGTTTTACCTTGGTTAATTTTTTCTTTCATATTCTCAATGCTATTTCCTCTTTTTATTCAAGTTTTCAAACCATTTCAGCAACTGCTTTACCTGCCATCTGAAGAACGTTTTAATAAAGGTAGCAGCCAAAACTCCATAGTTACAGGGATTGACTCAAGTAATGAGTCACATTACTGTGTTTTCTTAGAACTATTTCATCTTCACTGGAACTTTTACCTTAGAAATTATTCATTTAGCCCTCCAAAAATATTTGGGGTTTTTTTTTGTAACAGATAAAGGATACTGCAGCAGCAAAATAGTAATCCAAACACTGGATATCTGAGAGAATTACTCTCCCTATACCTGTTCCTTCTGTCTCATTGTAATTAATAATTTAAATAAAATGAAGTGCAGCTCACTTGCCAATGAATATATTCTAAAGTGTACATAATGGCCTCATAATGATGAGTGGAGAAAAGCAATTGACAGGAATGTAAACAAAAAAATAAACAGAATTTCTTGATTTTGTTATCAGTCCCTCAGTCACTCGGAGATTAATAAACATTATTTCCATCTTATATAAAAATTGAGACTAAAAAAAAATTGCTCAGAATACTGTTTAGCCCCAAACAGTAGATCAGTCCCTATGGTCTCTCTGAATTCCTTGGAGGGTTAGTTTGGCTCCAGGATAAAGCTGTTCAAAGCAGAAATGTGGTTTGGGCAGTCTCCATTACCTTTCCTGTCTAGGGATTCTAGAGAGACAAGAATATCATATCACAGGTGAATTTTAATAGTGTGATTATGGTTAGGTATCCCCTCCCAGAGAATTAAAGATGGAAAAAATCCTTCCTTGTTCTTGCACAAGACAACAGTTTTCCTGTGACATCATTGGGAATAGCAGTATTTAAAGCAGTAGTTAATCCTACTGAGCATCCAGAAGGTGAGTGTGTTCTACACTGATAAACATGCTTTCTATCATTTATTCTTTCTGCAACTCAGTTTCATACAATGCAGTATGCAGTTTTTTCTAGATTTTCAGTCCATATAGTTAATCCAATCTTCCTCCAGAAAGTGTAAAATCTCTTAACTTCATCTGTTTTTCAAAAGACTGACCTCAACACTTTAGCTTTTCTCCCTTTTCACCTTCTTGGCATATTGCAGAAAGAATAGACTACAACGAAGCATTCCTTGTCAGTACATGTCCATGCACCCTATCATTCATATCAATGACATGGTAAAACAGCAGCTCTGTGGAAAAATACCTGAGAGTCCTAGTGGACAATATGGACCATGAGCCAGCAATGTGCCCTTGTGGCTAAGAAAGCCAATGGCATCCTGGCGTGAATCAAGAAGAGTATGGCAAGTGGGTTGAGGGAGGTTATCCTCCCTGTCTACTCTGCCCTGGTGAGGCCACATGCTGGAGACGGTACAACAAAGAGCTCCGAAGACATCTAGGAGACTAGAACATCTCTCTTATGAGGAAAGGCTGAGGGACTTGTGTCTTTTTAGTCTCAAGAAGAGAAGACTGAGCGGGGAACTGATCAATGCTCATAAACACAGGGTGGGTGTCAGGAGATAGGGCCAGTCTATTTTCAGTGTGCCCATGACAGGGCAAGAGGTAGCGGGCACAGTCTTGAACATAGGAAGTTCCATCTAAACACGAGGAGGAACTTCTTTACTTTGAGGGTGGCAGAGCACTGGAACAAGCTGCCCAGAGAGGTGGTGGAGTTTCCGTTTCAGGAAATATTCAAAACCTGCTTGGACACGTTCCAGTGCAACCTACTCTAGGTGGACCTGCTGTCAGGGGGCTTGGACTAGATGTTCTGCAGAGGTCCCTTCCAACCCCTGTCATTCTGTGATTCTGAAAACTGCAAAGAAATGCAAATTGATAATGGAGTTCATCATGCACTTTAAGTACTTCCCCTGCTGAACTCATTGGATGAATGATGCTGACTGATGTTTGAGGGACCCAATAGTTTGTGTGTTCTGGACTTTTAGTACATTTCTAGTGATCTACACCAACAATATAACCTTAACTGTTTAAACTAAAAAGACAAACTAATGCCTGTATATATTGTACTTTCTGGCTTATTTCTTAGCTTTTAAAAATAGCTAGCAATTAAAAATAATGTGGAGAAGAAATAATAATTTAGAAGTACATAAAAATATTTAACAACTTGGAAAACATAATGGGAGGTTATAATTTTTGATTGCCAGTACCACCTATCACTGCCCCTTTTGAAAATTTGTATTATTTGCAAGTCTGATATTTTTTATTAAAACCAAATTTACATGAGGTTCCCTGGGAAACTGCAAAGGCTAATATAATATATTAAAATTCTTATTCTACCTCAAGCTCAAGAAAACTCCATTTAGTCTTTATTAACTTATTCCACTCCAAGTTCAGATATTTTAAAGAATTCTCTTCAGTGCTTGCTGTTACCATTAAGTGGAATACTTAGATGTAACTTCAACAGAATAATGTAACACACTGAAGGACTCTTTCAAATGACACTTAGAAGAGTACAATAGTGTCAAGTTTCTATTATAATGTAATTGTTGTACATCTTAAAGTGAAAACACTCATAGACTGAACTTGTATGGAGGCCTGTATATTATATAGTACTGTTTGTATTACCATGCCTCACTAAGTCTCTTTGTTTGGTGGAATACAAACTTGAGCTGACAAATGTTTAGGGTGGAAGGACTAGACATTTCATTTAATATCCAGTTGCCAAGAAACAGGAGTGAAATAACATAGAGTTTAGGTGATGACTAATCTCAGAAAGATTTTTGTCCCTACAACAAAATTCACAGTAAGGGAGATTTCTACCATGTCTTGTGCCTCCATGAGCCATCCCAGCAGAACATGGAGCATAGTCATTTATCTGTAAAGAGGAAGGAAGGAGTTGAATGACCTAGTTGGGTTGTAGGGAAGGGAAGAGTAACTAGGTCCCTTTCCAATACTCTGTAGGAAATGATGCACTAGAGAAGGGAGGATGTTGCTTTTCTAGTGCCTGGGAATACGTAGGAAGTTTCTGTAGTCACTTGTGCCTTGCCTCCTTTTGTTGTCTGTGTCTGCATTATATTTCCTCTTATTTCTCATTATTTTGATGTGTGGTTTTTATTTATTTGTTTAGAAAATTGATACAATTTTTTTCCAATTCTCAAAGAAAATTGTGATGTGATTTTCAATGCAATTCTTCTGGATGTTTAATGCTGTCAGTGATTCTCAAAAAAGGATGAAAAGTTACTGAGCATACATACTACTACACAGATACTCTTAGCATAATGAAGATATGCAATTGTCTTTAACATATTCAATGACATATGAATGCAATCATTGCTCATAAATTTGCCTAACACATTATCCCTTAAAAGTGACTCTGTTCTTGTGCACTGTTCTACATAGTTCTGCAGTTTCAAGGCATGTGAGGAAGATTGTGAAAGCTCTAGGACAGAGGTTTAGTTATTCCCTAGTGAATGTAAGAACTGAGCCTCCAACAAAAGTACGTCTTTCTTTTTACCATATCCTCAGTGAGAGGAACAAATGCACTTATTCCTTTAGAGCAAGCAACTATCATTCCTCTCCCAAACAGCAGGCTCTGATGTCAGGACTGATCTCTGTTCTACTGTTTTTCACAAATATGTTGCTGAGAAAGGTTTTCAATTACATTTAAATCGAGAACCAAAACAAAGACCCGAGGGGTAGTGTGATTGCAATTGTAATCACTGAGGCTTGTCCCTTAGCAATCCTTTTTTACTAACTTTACTTTCAGTCATGCAGAGAGATATGAGCAAAGCCCAGAGCCTATTTCTAAAACAGTCTCTGCTTTTACATGTCTCATGCCATAAAACTTTTTTAACTTTGCATCTGGATTTGAAAGTAAAGTGCATAAACCAGTTTCCAACCTGTAATGCCTAGAGAGATCAGGTGGTCTGGACTGCGTTATCTCAGCCCTAAAGTTGTTCATGAGAAGGCAACTTCTGACTTTCTTCCGCAAGGCTTCTCCCCGGACACATTCCCAGATACTCCTGATGGTGCTGATAATTTTCTGCCTTTTTAGCACTTACATATGTGTTATGTTTCCTAAGATTCATTTTTTTGAAATGAAGAAATGAGCTTGATATTCAAATGAATCCATCTATAGCCTCTCATATGGCGTCTGGTGTCTGTACTGATAAGCAGTTTTTCCTGATCCATACCAGAGGATAGTTAGCTAGTCCTAAGACTGTTCCCCCAAAGAGTTCTTGGGTAAAGACCAATATTTTTATATACTATGGTCGTGTGTTTGTAGGGTAAAAGCAAAGGCTGAGGAGCCAAAATAGATTTTCTTAAAAATGTGCAAGCATTTGGCAAATCAGGTATTGCTTCCCTCTGAATGTCTTCTTTTTTAGGTAATAAAAGATCACAGCATAGAGAATGGAGCATTTGAAAGATTGTAAGTAGTTTTTTCCACTTTTTCACTCACAGACTTGTTTTGAAGGTGTTTTAGTGGTAGCTTTTAAATGTATTGAAGACATTATTCATAGAAAAAGATAGACTTTCTTTGAGATTCTTCCAGAAGAGATCATCAGTACTTCTACAGGAAATTTATTTTTATATTCTGTAAGATTTTGAAGAGAGAGCTGTAACGACAGATCTCAATCATAGATTCTGAAGTACTTATCTGCCTACTGACTTGTAGGCAGACACTTGAAAGCTAAAATGAGCACCATACACTGCTTCATTTCGTACCATGAAACATCCAGTGCCTGTACCAGGTTCTAAAATTTTTGGCAGAACATTTTCTATGGAATTGGACAGATAATTGCCTTTCTACTTCATTTTTTATGAACCAAATAAGAAAACTGATGTAATCTCCCTTGCATAGTCAGTTTTTCCATTTATTTAATATACTTTTCATTTCTGTTGTTTCTCTTCCTAAACATACAAGGAGCAGACTGTCCAGACAATGAAGGTGGAACCTTTCGGTTAATTAATAAACAGGATATCTTGGGGACAAATCGGAGGGTGGGGAACAACAGTACTTGGAAATAAATGATGGAGTGGTATGAGAAACACTATTCGCATGTCCTATCTGTGGTCTTGCAAGTAAAAAACTCAGGGAAAGAGGGAGACCATACAGCTTTCTTTCATAGTTAGTATGAACAAGAAATGTGTTCTTCCTGGCTCTTTCTGCATATTCTGCAACTTGCTAGGAGGGTGAAGAGGTATCTGAAAAATATTACCTTCAGTTCTTTGTCACTTATTTTGCCTATTTTCTGCGAACAAGCCAGCAAAACTGTCTTCATTAGGATCATGTACGGAAAATAGGGGCTGGCTTTTACCATATGTGTTCAGTTGTCTGTGGAGATTTACCCACTGTTGTCAGAAGGCAGGATCCATGAAATTTCTGTATTTGCTGTCAGTGAGGGAGGAGGAGAAAAAAGCAGAGATGCTGTCCCTGAAGTGTACAGACAGACAAAAAAGATCAAGATTCAGCAACTTTTCAATTAAAGCTGTCGAAGCTGACTGGTGGAATTAAAGTATGTTATTTAGATATATATAATAATATTATCTCTGTCTATCTTCAAATCCTATGAAACTTCTTACTTATATGGACTCAAAAGTTTGCTGCATGTGGATGAAGGTAACAGTAATGTATGGACCCAAAACTTGGAAGCACCTACAGCTGCCATGGAGACAGCAGAATGCCTACTGGGAAAAAGTCTTAAGTGAAAGAGAACTTGACTTTATTGGGGGGTTTTTTGTGTTCTTTTATTTTGTGGCATATTCATTAAGCTTTCTTTATTGTGGAAAAAAAATACTAACCAAACATTAAATTTTATTTCAAAACAATCGCATTCTTATATTGAAAATAATGCCAAAATTTAGACTATTTTACATAATAGCTTGTTTATAACATCTTTAAATAATTTATTTTTTGTCAGTATGCCACCTCGTACTGTTTCAGAAAGTTGTCCCCTTCTTTCCCTCCATCCATTTCAGTCTTTCACATTTCAATGTAGATATGCCAGTGTAGATATGAAGGGTAGATATGAAGGAACCCAATGATTTTTCTGCTTTTATGTGACAAACCATTGTAATGTAATTACCAAATTGGAAGATAGACAATGTCAAAACTGACCAAAAGTTAATCCTCATACTCTTCTTCCATGGAAAACTAGTGCAAATTCACTCATTATAAAGTGAATCCTAGTAGAATCCCTGGGAGTTCATAGCTTTTTTAACATTTTTATTAATGCACATACTAATGAGGCCCAACATTGCTAAGGAATTTTGGAGTGCTTCAATTCTATAAATGAATGCTTACATTCACTTCGTGGCTTATGTATGTGGCAAAAATGATAGGTGGTACATAATTACATCTCTTTATTGAAAGAGATTTTAATTACATAAAAGCCGAAATTATTTTTTTTTTTATTCTACTTACAGAAAAGACACCTCTGTGTTTATATCATTAGGTAGATTTCTTATTATCTTCCCATTAATATCTGTGTAAGGTGGAGGAGAAAATGAATTACTTTGTCTGAAAAATAAAAACAGAATGTATGCTAACATGCTTTTCAAAGTGGTGAGGTTTTATTATTGTGTATTGAGAACTGAATGATAGCTTTAGAACCTCAGAACTTTAATAGCTTTGTAGAAATAAAAAGAAACTTTTAAAAAAATTAAAGTGCCGCAGACTATTTTTTTGTAATTATTTAACTTCTAGTAAAACTTACAATAGTCTACACAAGTTCTGTTTCTTTTTTTCTGTGAAGACTTGATAACCATATTTATTACTAATTCTTGGTTGAAAAGTGTGGAGAGATCAGTTTTGTGTGTGTTTTCAGTCTGCAGGTTGTGGGTATGTGTGTAGTGTTGGTTAGCAATGTTTTACCATATAACTATAAATCAGTGGTGGAAGAAGTAGGAATACAAGGACATCAACACAAATTGCAAAAGATTGTAATGATGAAGCTATGGTAAACTGAATTAAGCTTAAGGTCAGGAGTCATGGAGTAGAATAAAGAAAACCAAGCTACTAGACCATTCTGCTTCATTTAGTCTGTGATGATAATGAGGTATTACTGAATGCTAAATAGATTATACATGGAAATTTGAGCTCGGAAGAAAAGCTTTCATCCTTTTTATAGCAATGGCAGAGACACCCAATGATTTTATGACCCAAATATTTATTTTCACAGAAGACATTCAGTAGCACCTCAATCTTAAATTAAAGGTAAAAAAAGCTTCGGTTTTTTTTTTAAATTTAGTGTCACAATGAATTGTTTTCCAATCAGATCATTGCTCATTGCTGAAAATAATTTTCCTGCACTCATTCTTACCCTTCTGTAGTTATTTCCTGAGTCTTAAAAAATCCATTTTAAATTTAGCCTCATGAAGAATCATTTCAGTGTAATCACTGGATGTTGTTGAATATAATTTTCCTGCACTCAGTCTAATTTGTGAGCCTTCATAGCTATTTCTCAGTCCTTTCCAATAAATTCAGCCCCTCTACTTTCTGTTCCAGTACTATTCATCCAAAAAAAGTATTAGAAACATGTCAGCCTCAAGAAATTTGCAGTGGGAAATACATACATTATAGAGAGATAAAATTCTGAGGTACAGATTTTACACAGGTTTTAAAAGCCAAGTAGTAATGCAAGTGGCATGAAAAAAGAAGCAATTGTTACTATATTTTGCAATTTGTGTTGAGGTCTTTGTCTTCCTTCTTACTCCTACACTGATCTATAGTTATACAGTAAAACACTGCTAATCAGCACTTCACTCATCCCTATACACTGCTGTCCCAGTTTGAGGTAAAATAGAACCAACTTTCGGGTTAGTAATTTTACGTATTAGCTAGGCCTCTTCTAACTCTCTGAAAATTAACAGCAGATTGTGGAGAAAACTGCTCACTCTCAGAGTGATAAGACCAATGTTTGTACATCATGCCAAGGAACGGCATGCAGAAAGGCTCTTGCTTATATTTGTTGCTGTAACCACCAGGGTCAGCTAATTTTGTTATTTGCCCTTTTGGAGGGTCGAAAACAGAAGGCCATAGAGGGGTCCCACCTGCAGGGAAGAGCAGATAGGACAGATGACCCAAAACTGACCAACAGAGGTATTGCCATCTGCCCCATGCTCAGTATAAAAGCTGAGGGATCAAAGGGTCAGCTCTCTTTCTTCAATGGCTGAAATCCAAAGAGGACTCTGTCTGTGCATCTGCCTTTGATCCCAATCTGTGTGTTCCTGACTCCAGAGCTGGAATCCAGTTCCCATCCATCGCTGAGTCCAGTCTGGGACTTCCCCAGTGCCTGCCAGTGACGTCATCCTGGGTGCTTGATATGGTTTTGTATATATTGTATCTATTTCATTATTTCCTTTTTTATTTTAATATTAATACTTCATTAAAGTAGTTTCGTTCATTCTAAACTTGCAAATCTCCTTATCTCCTCCTCTCTTCTCTTTTGTGGGGCTGGGGAGGGAAAGGGCCATCGGTCAGTCTGGTTGGTCAATCCAGACTAAACCACGACAACTGCAGATTGCAAACACACAGATAAATGATCTCTTCATGCTTTTCAGGAAAGATTTAACAATATATAAAGATTTATTCATTTAGTGCAGGCAAAAATATACTCAAAATGCTTATATGCAAATTCTGTTCACACTGGATTTATCGTTTCCTAATAGCTATTTTAAAATTTTAATTTCCCTACACAAATAGACATCCTCTTAGGTGTACCATCCTACGGATGTAGTCGACTGTGTAGTTGTGCATACAGTTGAAATCTGTTGCAATATCTAACAACCTTATGCAATATTAACCCTATGGCTTCAAATTTCACACTTGCCACTGTCATTGTGTTTAACAATAATCATAACAACAGTCATAAAAACTTTAACACCAGCATATTGTCCCCTGCAGGGGACCTATATTAGGGCTAAAATAATATTCACAGTAATATTTTCTGGTGAGTATTATCCCTGCTGAACTATCTGTGATGATATTGAACATACTGTCACAACGGAATATTGCAAGACCTCCCAGCAGAATTCTAATAGCATTTTCTTTTGCAGCATAGAACATCTATGAATTAAAGTGACACCTTAAAAACCTTCCGTAAAGCTTATCAAATCAAGACCAGTAATTAGAAAAAAAAAATGGACTAAAGCCACCGGAAACACCGTTTTGGTTTTTTGTGTGTGTGAGGTTTTTTTTCTGGTTTTTGGTGGGTTTTTTTTGTTGTTTTGTTTTCTTTTGTGTTTTTTTTTTTAAAGTTATTAGTCATGGGATAAAATATGAGAAATATTAAGTCACTGAGGGAAAAATCCAGGATTCCTTCATTCTAGGGGGATGTCCAAATCATGGAATCACAAAATTGTATTTTTTCTTGAGTTATGAGACTCTTCCATTAATGTGTTCCTCAGAGGCCCAGTAATGCGCATGTGGGCATTTTCCAACACAGCCAGTCTTACACTTAGTCCGGTCACTCTCTAGAAAGGTGAGCAATGCCATTTAAAACCAAAAAAAAAAGTCAAGTATAAGGTGTATGCTAAATGGGCCATGGGAACACAGGTCAAATGAGGAGGAGAAAAACAGATACTGAATAGCTACTTATTTAGCAAATGACGCAAACAGCGATCCAAATCAAAATGATATGCTCTACTAAAGACTGAATCATCCCATGTATGTGCAAAAGAAGAATCAGTTAATGGTAGGAAATAATAACTTTACATTTGTCTAGTGTTTGTGTGCTTATCTTTTCCACCTGAACATCCTTTTAAAATAGGGTCCTTTATGTAATATATATGTTAAATAATGCATAAAAGTAGAGGTATGATCCTCGCTCCTAAAAGGCATCTCTTGACTCCCCTAGTGTGTATATTTGGATTATTGACACAATAATCATTTTAGAAGGGACCTTCAGAGATCACCTAGTCCAACCCTGTTGCCAAAGGAGGTTCACCTAGAGCAGGCTGGACAGGAATGCATGCAGGCTGGTTTTGAATATCTCCAGAGACAGAGGCACCACCACCTCTCTGGGCAGCCTGTTCCAGTGCTCTGTCACCCTCAAAGCAAAGTTGTTTGTTCTCATGTTGAGATGGAATTTGCTGTGTTCCAGTTTGTGCCTGTTGTCCCTCGTCCTGTTGCTGGGCACCACTGAAAAGAGTCTGGCCCCATCCTCTTGACAGCCGCCCTTTAGATATTGATAAGTATTGATGAGATCCCCTCTCAGTCTTCTCTTCTCCAGGCTAAACAGACCCAGGTCTCAGCCTTTCCTCATAAGAGAGATGTTTCAGTGCTTCAGTCCCCGATCATCTTTGTAGCCCTCTGAAGATTCCTGTTGTTAATTGATGTCAGTCTGTCAGCCCTTTGCCCCGAAGCCTTCTGCAGGCTGGTGGCTGAGGAAAGGTGAGCAGGTCAGCTGCTGGGATCCCATCCCCCTGTGAGGGTTTAATGAGGGACCCGGGGCCACGCTCTGCCTGAGGAGGGGCAGCCAGGTGTTGAGGGAGACACCTGAATCCCATCCCACCTGTTGACCACAGTGGTGTGGCCAAGCTACCGGGGTATTTCAGCTTCCCCTCCACCCTGTGGAGCAACTCTTGCCTCCCCAACTGTGCTAAACCACACAAATGGGAGTCCGAGCACCCTCATGCTCCTGCCAGCACCTACATACCAGAGACCTAAATTTAGGACAAAATGAATTTCACCCCACTTGTCAGCTGCTACAGGCATTTTTCAAAGGCTCAAGTTAAGCACAGCACACCAAAAAATTATTTCTGTTGGAGCAAATGGAGACCAAGTTGTTTTCATTTGTTTGTCAGTTGCTCTTTTGCGCTGTGGCCTGTGCTTAATCCTCCGTGACATGCGGCCCAGTTTATTCACTGCTAACGAGAGGGATATGTGGCTACAGATGTAACTATGATACCTGAATTTCCAGACTGGAAGCTTAAATGTACAAACTGTGCCTCATTTCACTGTTGCTCCTTGCTCCCCTGCAGCATTTCATTTCTGCATTTGCACTTATTGGGAAGCACAGTTATGAAGTCTTTAGTGCAGCACTGGCAGAGTGTAAAATGGTGGCTGTATTGTAAATATTTATGTATATGCACGTCTACACAGGAACACATTTTTCTTATATTTAGTATTAAGTGGCTGGAGATTAAAGGATAGGAGGTCTGAGGCTGTTATTCCCATAACTATTATATAGATCAGCTGAAATAAATTCTTTCTGTGCACTGTGATTGAGACAGAACTCTGATGTGGCATTCCTCTAACCTTGCTTGTTACCATGCATCCTCAGGAGTTATTACTCTCATTGCTTACTCTTAAAAATATAAACATAAATATTCATCAAAAGCAAATAAAATATGGTTTCTTGGATTATGTGAGTTTTAGCAATGAAGGCACTGGGAGTTGTTAGTTTTGACATGTTTACTTGCTCTGAGGCTAAATGTAAAATATAATACAATTACTTATTTTACATGTAAGTATTTATTTTTTAATATTGAGACAATGGTTTACAATTGCAAAACGTAAGTCACAGCAAGAATATGCATTAAATTATTCTTATATTAAATTTCATAGTAATAAAGCCAACAAAATACAATGCTTTTTTGTAAGGTTTTGGTCAACGCTGCTGACGAAGGCTGCACAATAAAATTTATTGTTGCAATTATTACAAGGGCCATGTTGCAACTTAGCATCTCTTGCGGTCCCAGCTCGGGACTCACAATTCCCTCTGCACCATGTTAGCTACGTTAAATTGCACATTGGCAATGGCATGCGGGCCATTGTATTTCTATTACAGCCATGCTTCTGAGCTTTTGACCAAGATAAAAAGGGCTAGTTACACTTAGGGACTGTTTAAATAGAAAAAAGAAGGAGTAATTCTTGCCCCAAAGATCTTCCAATCTACTGTCCCTGTTCAGAAGAGAGTTAATTTCCGTGACTTCTGTTACAGCAAGTATTAGTTGTCTGAAATAAGGCACTAAAAAGGATAATTAACACTAATGGAAGTCAATACTAATGCAATGAAAGGAAATGAGAACTATGCAGGATTGTAGGTTTCTTTAAGAAAAAGAGGTCTTTGTAAATGTTACGTGAACGGTAGGTAGACATCCCTTAGGGACCTGACTGTGGCTGCTCTGGTGACTTGGATGTTTCTGAAACTGATTGAATTAGCTTTGTTTTTAAATATACAACTGAAAAATTCTAAAATTTGCCCTTTATTCTGTCCTATACTGCATAACGCTTGTTTATTTTAGATCGTTGCAACCATTTAAACCCTGACTGAATAAATGCAGATTTCTCTGAAACTGTTGTCTTCCCGCTTTCCCGTTCCCAGCCATTATGCTGACTTGCAGTGAGCCTTTCACAGAGTCTGACAAAAGGAATGTAGCAACCTGGATTTTTACACTGGAAAGGTGTTACATCTTGTGTGTCAAAAAAAGGCACAGGGATATTTGAAAATCCTCCTTTTAAAATTTTGTCTCTTATCAAGGAGTCAGTGGCCAACACAGAGTGAAACCACTACACGTGCTTAGTCACTCATTAATTTATTCTTCATCATCAAGTAAAGGGTCACTGACTTATTCTTTCTGTTCTCAGGGTGTTTCAATAGAGATAAAGTTGGATAATATATAACAACTTGAATAAGAGCTGAGAAGAATTTAAATATTTGGGTAAGTGAAGAATTATCAAATCAGTGTTTGGAAAGATCAAACAAAATCAGCAATGATATTCTTTAGCACAAGTCAGAAACCATTCAGGTGGTGAATTGGTTTACGTGTTAATTTCTGAAATAACCTTAGAAATTTGCTGTCTGTCTTTTTCAGTGGAGCTGGCTTTAACACCTGGGATTTCACCTCTTGGCTTCACTGCTTGGCTACACAAGTCCTGGTACTGGCACAAAGGCGGTGAAATCACAGTGGCAGAAATATGATGTCAGGAGGGCAGAAATGTTTCTTGCAAGTCCATATTGCCTCCAGCATACAGAATCACAGAATCTTCATGGTTGGAAAGGACCTCTGAGATCACTGAATTCAACCATACACACACAAAAGACCCCCCACAATCTCAGGCACTAGAGCATGCCCTGAAGTTCCACATCTATACACTTCTTAAATACCTCCAGGGATGGTGACTACTCTCTCAGTAAGGTAGTTCTTCCTATTATCTAATCTAAACCTCCCCTGCCACAACTTCAGACCATTTCCTCTGGTCCTGTCATTATTCCCTTGGGAATACCTGGGAACACAGCTCAGGGGAAAGGCTTTGCCCATTGGCCATGTGTGGCTGGTTGCTTAAACAATGAGGAGGGCTCAAGGACAACCAGGAATTGTGGCATCCCCTGGACATGTTTTCTGCTGACAAGAGCCTGCCTCGGTCCTGTCACATGCCGCCCTATGCCTACCAGCACCCCCTATGTCAGCACTTTAATCCTCTGCTACAGAGTTTACTCCCCAAAAGTCTTTTTGCATAAATATACTATAAATCTACTAGATTTAGGCTTTGGTTTTGCAGGTTAGTTTGTTTTGGGGTTGGGGTTTTTGCTTTGTTTTTACAAGATGTTTCTATTTTCATGAAAGGTTACCTTTGCCTTTGGTGACAAGTGTTGAACAAGATCTTTTCTGTAAAACACATATATGGACAAGGGTTTAAAAAATGTAAAATTATATGTCTCTATGTTACTAAAAATAAAGTTATTTAAAGGATTTACAAAACCTATTAACTATAGTATTCTACTGCTTTTTCAGGCCTTGGAAGGATTTGGTGACAATTAAATTTAAATTGTTCTACTGCCATGGGGAGGGGAGAATTGCTGGGTGATCATACTTCAGGAAGGGGCAAAAATATTTTGGAGTGATAATAAAATCTTGTTCCCTTTCAGAGACATGTGTCCGCTGTTACAATTACTTTAAGGAAAAAATTTTCTCAATGGCATGGAAGCTGACTACCAATATTTCAAACTAAAATTTGTTTTAAAAATATGATTGATCTTTTCAGCCAATGAAACCTTAGGTTTTAAAATGGTGGTGCATTCCTTTCTTAATTAAGCAGTTTTTCTGGGGTTGGTAAGAGAAGCTGAGCTAACATTCAGGCTAGTACTTCAAAATTAATGGTACTTCCGTGACTTTTTGAAGTTTTGCAATATACTTGACACAGTAATCATATAGGTAGCTGGAACACTGTAAATTATGTGCTTAGTAGTTTATGGGACAGCATAAGTAAGAATTGTGTTTGTGAATACTTTAGAAATCTTCATGGAATAAAAAGTGTTTTCCTATTGGGTAGCAGTTCCAGAAGAACATAAAATATATTTTGCGGTACTACATCTAGTGTAATTCTGATATAAAGTATTTAATAACTTAAAATTTTGTTTTTGTTAAAATGGATAGTTAGAGATAAAGCTGCACCCTGTTGGCGGTGGCTGTTGGGAGAGGCCGGGGTTCAGTCCCTGCTCTGACTAATACAGAGAGTCCCTGGCAATGCCATTGACCTAATGACTGCTCTGGGCACATCTCCACTACAAACAAGAGTGAAGGAAAGACACAGCAGCTGAGCTGGCGCATCCACATGGTATAATGCAGCGCCTGGCAAAGGTACTAACTCCAGAGGGAAAATCTGCCAACCCCCCGCCTTGCTCAGCTGAAGCAGCAGGGAGACACACGGGTGGAATTTGTCAGACAATGCTGCAGCCTGTAGGCATACATTCTTGCCCCCATTTAGTTTTTGACAAAGATTTTTTTCCTAATAAGTGGATCATGAATACAATTTAATGAGTTGATGTTTTAAATTGACTCAAAAGAGTCGCAGATAGCCGTACTCAATAGCGCTGACTAGAGATATAAAAGCAAGTAAAGCTAAGACCAATGACAGCTTCAGCCCCATATTTTCTTTGAATTTATCTGTCCTGTCCTCTCAAATAGTAATGCAAATAAAAATGATTAATGCAGGAAAGGTACTCAAACTGCTGAGTTCGGATTTTACCTCATTCATCATTTTTTCCAAGGTCCTAGTAAAGGGAAAACCGTACCAGTGAGTTACTTGGTTTTTTAATCAAACTTTAGAAAAAAAGACTGAAACTAGAAAGAACTAACATTGTGCCTACTCTTTTAAGAAGACAGACACACAGAGTTTATCTCCTGGAGAGAGATGTTTTGAAGGAAAAAAGGATCCTGAAGGAGATGCTTCATCTATTATTGACTCAGTAGAGAAAGATGGTGAGGAAAAAACCCCACTTTTCTTATAGGAACAGGATGCTCAGATGATCCTGGACTTGTCTTTGTGCTAGAAGAAGATAAGTCCATAGAGTACAAACTTTGCCTTGAAGTAACCCTACAGACAGTTTACCCAGATAGCTCATTAAAATAAGATATGTCAGAGTGCTGTTGCAAATGCCTCTTGCGTAGCCATTAAGTACAGAGAGTTTTTAGCATGTTTCTGCACTATATCTACCGCTAGAAGCAAAAGGGCAAAAAGGCTGAATTCTTTCTGTGCTCCATACTAGGCATTCCTGGCCTCTTTATTTCCTTTTAATACATTAAAAATTTTCATGATAACTTTGTTAATCGAGTGCTCTCCCTGGCTGGTTTTGCCCTCCAAGTGGAGTGGCAGTTCTGTGTCAGGAAGATCTTCACAGCCTTGAGTTTTTGTGGCCTTGGTTTGAACCTTTTTAATGGCCATTTTCTACTGCTCCACAGATGCAATCTCTAATGTCAGCATATTTAGAGTGGGGAAGGTGACACCCCTATCCCTGCCTCCGCTTGCCTGTTCACCCCTCATTGTCACAGTAGTTGCTGGTACTTATATCGTGCTGATCCGTCCCTTCCCTGCATCTCCAGAGGATGATGACAGAACCATCCAGTGCTCTTAAATTCTGCTTCGGAAAGTGATGTATCTCACCCTAGACTGAAACTGCAAGGGGCGACGTAACATAAATTTGCCATATACTTTTTAAGATATGCCTTGTATATCTTAAGCCCTTGGTCTTATCCCTCATCTCTAAGACAAATTCCATCTTTTCTGCATTGCTTACTCAGCTTTTCTTCAGTTCAGTGATTTGCACATTGGTTCACATGAAGAAATGAACATTTTTACTGCTTCATTTGAATTTAACCAATGAACTGAGTAGTAAAGAGAAATTGCTTATATGCTCTCTGAAAGCCAGTATACATACACAGTAGACAATTGCCTGTCCAAACTATACTTCTATTTTCATAATCTTTTTTACATAGTGTTGTGTGTATTGTATTTTTTC
>JAOXJM010000001.1:43766478-43781478 GCA_026413425.1 Tringa solitaria
AACATTTTTTATTTTAAATAGCTGGATACTATTGTATAAGAGTCTTTACAAATAAATAGCAATTTTTTACCAGAGAAAATGCACATTATATTTTTAAAAGGTGGTCTATCTTCATATAAATTGCTGTTGTAAATACTGTATTTTTCAAATAAATGAGAAGAATACACATCGAACTTGAGGTCCTGTTATGATCTGAGGCATAAAATAGACTTATTTCTACTCATGAGTTAGGAATCCTACTTCAAAATACATAAAGGTTTTTCCAAACATTTCCAGCCTCTGTTTCCCCTAATTATGCATTTTGGTCATGAACATGCACTTGTAGATTAGCTGCACCCAACAAAGGAATCTAAACAGAAGAACAGTGAAGAGCATTACGTCGTAAGCAAACCAAACATAATACCAGTTAAAATAGTTAAGCTGTGTGTTGAAGTTCTGTAGCATCGCAATACGTTTCTCTGTCTGTTAGAAAGCTGCTTGTGCTTTCTAGGGTGTGTCTAGCTTACTTCTCTACTCCTTTCAGAGGACTGAAATGTACAAGAAAACTACCACAATGACTTGAAAAGTAATTACTGAAGACAATGTACACTGTAAAGACACTGATTTACTAGTAAATGATAATAAAGTGAGATCAGGTCATTAGCTAGAAAAAGACCAAGATTGGTGGGGAGAGTACCAAAAGATATGGAGGAGTTAAGACTGATTTTTTTACTCAGTACATAAACTATGAAAAGTAAAAAAATGCCATTTACATACGACCAATTTATATAAGCACAGTAAGTTAGCAATACTTGCATTAATGACCACAAATGGGTTTTCCTACATCTTAGTTACCCCTTACAATTCATCCTGAAATTAAGCCTTTAGGATAAACTTGTTTTGAGTATGGGGACTAAAAAAATCCACAAAACAAACAAACAAACAAACAAACAAACCAACCCTTCAACCCTCTCCCCTAAACCATAACTTTCCTAAAAATCTACAGTGTTTACCATTAGTAATTCTTTTAGTAAAGATTTTGCAATTCTCATTTCCTTACATCCATCAATATAAGGGATCCCACACACTATAAAAGAGAAAGGCAGTGCAAAACCAACAAACCATAATAAAAGCAAACCACAGAGATCTAGAATTCAAATTTAAAGAATATGAATTATCTTTTCACTTTGTGATAGCACTCAAAATTATTACAATCATTATTCTTAAATGGAATAATAAATACATTAATGAAAGTAGGATGATATTAAATAGACTCTTTGCACACTTTGTTGGCAACAGATTCAAAGCTAAATGTCAAGTGATTGTTTATTTGTAATCAAAACATTTTATGTATCAAGTAATAACATAAAAGCACAGCTTAAATAATAAAAGTCTCAATATTTATGTAAAAGTCAATTTTAAAAGCAAAATATTTGAATAACTTTGAAAGCTGCACTCATCTATGAACTTGGCTTTAGCATTTATCACAAATTTCTTTCTTTATTTAAACATATTGTTTATTTTCTTTTGGTAACTACTATATTCAATTTTCAGGTGATTTTATTTGATGCCTGGGGTTTGTAATATTGTTTCTTCCAATAGTCTGGGCTGATTTAGCATAGCATTATGGTTTGTCTTTCATTGTAGGGTTATTATTTAAGGAAATGTTCTTGAAATAATTTGAAAATGTATTTAAAATATTTATGATGCAGGCAAAATTCTTTTCAGGCTTTCTATTTAATCATGCCCTTGTTTGAGTTTGCTGCAAGCTCCCTTATACTGCATGTGCCACATGTATTGAAAAGAAACACTCGGTTTTGAAACTGTCCACTTATCTAAGAGGGTGAAGTCATTAAAAACAACACAATATACCTGCTACACCATAAGAGGGAAGAAAACCTTTTTTACATTTCTGAGACTACACCACTTACCCATTTGTGGAAATTTCAACATTCTGCTCTACACGAGGAGGTGTTTCAAAAGAAGTAGCATTCTAAAATAATTTTATTTGTATTTTTTTGTGATTCAGTATAAACAATTAAAAAATGTATAATACCAATCTAGTTCAAATATTAAGAGCAAGTCATAAATATGGAATCAAATTCCTATAGAAAAAGGCACATTTTGCACATGTAAGCCCTTTCATCAGAAACTCTAAGCTTCCCCAATAGGACAAGAAATTTCCCAGATAGCAAAAATTTTGTCCCCAAGACTGCTCTATGTGTGGGATATTTTAGCGACATTGGAGGCAAAGGGAGTTCTGCTATTGATTTTTCACTAAAACCTAAAATGCAACTGCCTTTGCAGTCTGTCACGTTATATGGATTATTGTAGCACAAGGGGCTGATGATTGTTGCCAGTTTCAGCAGCAAAGATACTCAAGATTCACAGGGTGACACGCAGACCACTGATTGCAAGGATGCTACAATTTCCTACCAAATATTTCTTCTTGAAAAGCCATGCTTTTGTATATCAGGGGATTAATAATTAGAAGTGGAAAACTAATTTCAGTGTTCAGAATAAAGTGAAATTACAGAAAGGGAACGTTAAAAGAGTCTTTACCTTGACATTAAAGCAGGAAATGCATTCCAAATAGTTTCAACATTAATTTAAATTATGCTTTTAAAAAACCTGCAAAAAATCTCCAGCTGTTAGGAAGAAAATAGGTTCAACAAAAATATAAAAAATGAAAATATTGTCTTTTGTGTCTGAAAGCTATGGGTGGAAGCAAGGGAATGCTTGATAATCAGCCCTCCAGTTACCCTCTGCTCAAGCACAGCCACCCAGCAGGCAATGTCATTTCCCACCCTTGTCTAGGTGATGCCACTATGGTCCCATTCTGGAGCAAGAAAGCAGAGGAAAGACTGTCCACTGAACACTCTAAGCATCTATAGGACTTAGCAAGGACTAAACTAATTTGCAGCAGGAGGTTCAAATTCTCCATTGCTTTTGTGCCTTCAATCAACTTTTCTACCTCATATGGAAAAATCCCAGACAAACCCTACACCTTCATCAGCAGTCATGAATATTGAAATACAGTCCAGAAAAAAAGGGTAAAAGGGGGGTTTTAACTCTCTTCTGCTTTAGTTAATCTGAATTAAGCTTCTCAATAATAATATATTAACAATACCTGGTTTCAACATAGATATAAACAATTTATAAGACATTGTCTATTGTTTCTAGTTTCTGTAGAGAATACATATTCCACTAAACAGTAAAAAGGATTAAAAACTGAAAATAATCTTTTCAATAGTATGTCCATGTTCCCCTTCCTTCCAACATTACAGTTATGACTAGTATAAAGTATTTAAAGAACATAGATTAGGGAGAATCATATTAGAGAAGCTTCTTTGTCCTCCATAGAAGCCATTATTGTCAATGAGGATATTTTAATGGGAAATTTCTGCTGAAAGTTTGCTATGGGGAGAATGTGATACCACGGTTACTTCCTTCAAAGGCTCTCAGAAGCTATAGTTTCCATCTTTCACAAAAGAAAGCTACTGAAAGCTACTTTAATGCTGATATTTGAGCTGTAGCTTTCCAAGGGGCTGCCATCCTGAGAGTTGTAGGTTGGGTACTTTGGCTTAGCAGGACTGCCCTTGCATGTTGCAGCAATTTACACAATACACTGTGTATGATAAAATCTGGGCACTGGACTCTTGGAAGTCCTTAAAAAGAAGCACAGAAACTAGGACTTTCAAGAGTGACATTGGTAACATGTGCAAACATTAATTTCTATCCAATTAAATTTAAATGAATATACTTCATAATGATAAATGATTCATTTTTCTCAGAAAAGAAGAGGGAAAATATAAAAAAATGTCTCTCCAAAATGAAATGATGTAAGATAGAAGACAGCAGCAAGAAAAAAAGCCTCTTAGTCAATGGACAAAATAAATCATAATGGATGTTAGCTATTATTCCTGAATTGCAATAAATTGTTGATTAGGATTCTATTTTCCCTCTTGTATTTCTATTTCTTCACACTTTGTATCAGTATTCTGCAGGGAAGTGACCTCTGCTTAGCTCTGGGAAAGCTGTTACATAGCATTAAAGGTTTGGTGTGTCCTTTGGCACAGCCCCCAGTAAAATGGGGTGTGAAAGCTGTACCATTTTAGAAGTTGTTTCACACTCATAAAATTCAATTCCACTTTGCTTCCGTACTGCTTCAGGCTCGTGACTTCTACTGTCATTAATTATGATGCATTCCTCAGGTCATCTCTGCCACCCAGCACTCTGGAGATACAGAAGGTTGACACCATCCATTCTTCACCTTACCTTTCCTACAAATTTTGCTTAAAAATGAGTGGCTATGCCACATGGACCTGCCATGACACAGTAAGATATTTGCAGAGAGTCATACGAGATATCTTACTTTTTCTGCTTGCGTAGGCTTATTGTCTGAATTACCAGTTTCTGGAATAATTTTAAAGTCCCATGTGATAGTGTTCACTCTCAGCTTTTCTAAAACAGGCCTTGAAACTCTTGGGGGATTTGCACGATGGTCAGTTGTGCTCTTTCCAGAATGTGTGATTTCAAGATAATGAATTCATGCCTGGGCTTCTTTGCACTTTAGTGAAATAACAGAGAATTAAACTAGCAAGGTTTCTAGTTTCTGATGTGCCCAGAGGAAGTGGTATTTGCCCATACAGTGACAGTACCAATTTTTAAAAAAGCATAAGGATTGGGGTGCTCCTCATTTGCCATGAAGCCATCTGCTGGATTTGCTGAATGGTTGCCTCTCCACGCCCAAGAAGCTAGCATTTCACAACTGTTTTAAAGGCTGATACAGTTATTTCAGGGTTGTTGGCTAAAATTTATCAAAGTTGTTTCTGAAGGAAAAAAAAAAGAAAGATGCATTTTCAAGGTTGGAATGCATTTTGAGCCTGTCAGCTTTGACAGTCTATGGTTAAAAAATAGTGCAACGGGAGAAAATGAATTTCCAACCCTTAGAATGATGCTTGAGACACAGAGCAGAAACGAGCAAGTCTGCATAGAGACTGATAAGCTTCCTAAATCCTGCAGGGTTTCTTGTACATCACTATCTTTTTAAAAGGTTCATTTAAGCAAGTAATTTAGGGTTGCGAGCTCTTTTTTTTCTCTCTAGATATGCTGTCTGATGAGTTTAAACAGTAGCACAGAACTTCATGTCTTTAGCCATACCAGCTTAATCCCCTCAACTCATAAACACACACAATTCATCCAATATTGTTTGTTTTTTAAAAAAAAAAATATTCAGAAAGAGTGACAGTAATTCTCTTCTTGTTACCCTCTCTTCATCTTCTCATTGACCCTTATGCTAGTTTTGTCTTTCTCCTGACTCTAAGTTGTCTAGGTTGGGAAACATTTTCTTTGTTAATTTGCTCTGTATAGTACTTAGCACACAGGGGCTTTGTTGCTAAATCTGGAATTGACTCTGTGTAAGACTGTACTTACACAGTCCATGCTCAGAGTCACGCGACCTTGATGGCAGTATCACAAGGCAAGCTGGAGGTTAATCATGCTGCCCATCCATCTGGCCTTTAAGACTATAAGCAGACTGCTCTAACTAATGTTTTGGGAAGGGAAATGTTGGGTACAGATAATGCCTACAGTGTCCTCCAAGACATATTTATCTGCTGCATGACAATACTTGGACTCTGTGCAGCCTCTAGCTACCAGATCTATCTTATCACTAATGATGTCAGGCAGATGAGAGACATCGGAGTTTTCCCTGCAAGAGACCATTGGCCTGAGGACATCTGCAGGAAGAGCAACCAATATCTAAGTGACATGAATGCAGGCTGAATTTGGGAGGTTTTTAAGAACTGTGACGGTGCTGGAGTTTTGTTCTCAAGAGTTGCCAAGAATAGTTGCTCCTAAGGGTGTATTGTCATGTGCAGTGTCAACATTGCTACTGGTGACAAATCTCTTGGATGCTGGACAGTCACCACTGCCTAGGCCAATTCAAAAGAACTGTGGAATTGGCTGAAACCTGCACTGATATATTCCCACAGGAGTAGATGATGTCACTTAACACCAGTAAGAAAATGAGCGAATGAGGTTAAGTGAGTGCATCCAGTATTAGGTATCTAGAGAAAAAGATACCAGAAACATATCAGGTTTATTACATTATGTACATTGATCTCGGACGACAGCATGCTCATAGACTATAAGCACGGGTACTTCCTCCTACTTCTCTGTACTTACATTGCTGAAGTGGACTCCTGCTGGCGTTTCAATCCCCACTTCCCTCCTTCCTGAAGACCTCTTGTTATGCAGTCAGAAGAGTCAGAGCTGTTGGTCATATGATAGAGGTAAATGGTATCATATGGCACAGAAGTTCTGGATGTAGCCATCCAGTATCTCTAGAAAAGGTTCCCTCTTTAGTCATAGCAAAAGGTGGAAGTGAGGCAGGCAAGACTATTTGTGCATTTTCTCATGAGCTGCAGGAGGCTCCGAACTCTCTCACTTATAACAAAGCACATTACTTAGAGATGGTGTCTAAACTAATAGTCACCTAGAAAATCCATAGTGGTAACTGGAAGCTACCATTGCAAGCACTTACTCGTATCTTCTGAAAATCACATCACATAAAACTGAATTTGAATTTTACTCCACGATCAGTACCAGTTTATTATAATATCTAGAGGTTTATTAGCAACTAATTGATCTTCCTGCTACATTGTATGCTGTGAATTGAGATTTACTTAACTGAGAATAGGACTCATTGACTGCCTTATTGTGTGAGCACAATTGGAAAATACAAATACTTTTCCAACTATCCTACTAGCTGTTTCTTCTATACCTGTACATAAAGGACAATATGCACTAATGAAATAAATCCTTGATATTTTGTAAGGTCAGCTAATATTTAAACTCGTATCAATCAGTCTGTCATGAAAGAATAACACCAACATGAGCCTTTGTTCCTCAAACATTTGAAAATTTTCATACAGCTCATTTCATGGAAGATCTATCACCTGTCAAACCAAAAGAGCGATTCTCGATTTAGTAGTGAGGCAGCATTAAGTTTATATGCAGAGTAAGGCCATGGGGTGAGTATTAGTGGCCCAGGCTCTATACAATTATAATCCAAACCTCTGGCAAAATTACTTGTAAAGGCTCAAGAAAAAGGTGCAAATGTTTTCCATTCCAGCTGGTAAAGCTATCAGCCCATGACAATGAGTGTGAAATCTTAGAAACTGTCATCCTTAAAAGTTCTTGTCTAATGTTGTGTTCTCTTTAGATGCAGCAAAAACGCATCCTTTTCATCCGTGGTGTAACCATCATTATTGTAGAAAGTTTATTTTGAGTAGTTTATTCGTTGTCAGAAAAGACATTAGAGGATGTCAAAACTCTAAGCAGACATAAATTGCTAAAATCATATTACCTTGGAACGCCTGCATCAGAGAAGTCCCCACAGGCTTTATCCAGTCTAGTCCCTTGTAATGTAACTGAGCTGGGACAAGAAGTGGTAGATAACAGCAGTTAAGACTGTATCTGAGATAAGAAGTATCTGAGCCACAAGACCTGCTGTTTTCTGCTGTCACCTGCATGTATCTGGGACTGTAGGCCCTTCACACTCCCCTTTCCCATCACTACACTGAGCAGCCCTTTGAAGAGGCCACTTTCACCCTAATTAACTATATTTACAAAGATCCACAAGCATTTTCAAAACAGAGTGCCTATACTCAGGAAAATTATTATCCGTTCTGGACTGCAAAGTATTTTGCCTTTGGGTAAAGAGCAAATGGCCATGCATGAACATGAGACTCGCATCAAGTTTTTGATGCTATCGGTCACAAGATGCTACTGACTTGAAAAAAGGCGAGCTGGCAGGAAAAGACAGGAGGCATATGGAGCTTAGCTTCTCTGTGTCATACATAAATCCTAGGGATTAGTGAGAGCGAGCTAGTCCTTCTTCCTAAAAACATGCGTGTGTGTATATATACAGTAAAGCATGTGAATACATACTACTAATCTATATTTCAAAGGGGAGTGTTAGGATTTAGGTAAATAATATCGATACATATGAAGTCAATAACTGTATGTTGTATTTTATACATAAAGGTTCTACTACCATTTTCTTAGAAACCTGAGGAAATATTCTTCAATACAGTCCTTTTTCCTTTTACAAGATGAGACCTTGCAAGCCACCACTAAGTGAAATTACTTGCAGGGACGTGTAGCTTGTTTTAAAAATATAATACAACATTTAGATTGTGATTTTTCTTCATATACAAGGAGAGACAACTCTGTAAAATTACACTTTAAATTTACTTAGACTAATACAAAGATCTGTGAATATGATCAAACAGGAATTTGATCGCTCCATAGCAAAATATTTGCAATTTGCAGAAGTTAAATGCAATTAATGACAAAAAAAAAAAAAGCAAAGTGACTCATCTCAAATCTATAGAAAGATTTAAATATTCTAAAAAATTACATGTACAAAAGAGCTGAAAGTAACCAGGAATGATATTTATTGCCAAGTTATACGAAAACACACAGACATTCAATTATCAGCTATAAAATCCTACCCTGCTAAACCTGAGAATGGTTCTATGGTACTGACAGGTTTTCTACGTCCTGACCACTATAGCTATGACTGAATGCAACAGGATTCAGAAGCACTTAGTTATTCTGAAACATATTTCAAATTTTGTTTACAGAAAAAAAGAAGTATTTAACTCAACAGCAATAGACAAAAATTGCATTTCTATTTTCATAATCAACAGTATTGGGCAGGAGTTTCTTGACAAGTCATGAACTCACTTACACCGCATAATTTCATCAAGCAACAAATCTTAAAATGCATTTCACTATCTTTAATTTTGTTTCCATGTGAAACTTAGACAAATTATTTCTGTATGTAACACCTACATACAGGATAAAACACAGAATAATAATGCCTTTGGAAGCCAGAAGACAATATATCAAAAATGAACAACACACACAAGATACCCGAGTCTTATATGACACTGTTATCTCATGCAGATATATCTTTCCCAGATGACAGCTTCTTTCTTCAGAGCTGTCTGATTGAGTTGTTAGCCCAGAGCTTGGACACATGAGCCTGTCCTTCAGACAGCGTTTCACCCCCACTGCGATGCTACACAGCTTCCCAAACTTTCAGTTGCTTCTTTTTTGTGTTCCAAATGTGACACCAGCAGGTGAAAGGGACTCTGATTCGGTGGAGGTGGTAAGTCACTCAGAGTCGCTCACTCTTTGTGTGTCCTCCTCTTGAGCCCTTATCACAGGGGCTCCTTGAATAAGCTTCATAGGCTAATGTAGAAAGGAAGAAGTCGTATTTGCAAAAGTCACCATGTTGTTGACTCAAGAGAGTTAGTAACAGACAGGCTACAGTTTTAGACAGATTTCCAACTGTTGGTGTGCACAGGATGATATTTTTTGCACCTTCTGTAAACACTCACTCCTGGGACTTGTACATATTCCTGTGAAAATTCAGTACAGGTAGCTGTATCTCTTACTTTAATACTGTTCTTTTTCAGGAGTTTTAAACATGAACTTTCTGACTTGGTAGAGGGTTCTAATGGGAAGGCGATGAGACAGGGATGCTTGCTCAGTGCTTGCTTTCATGATGCATAAGCCCATCAGCTCTTGGCAGGCAGGCTTGTGCGCTGCCGGCAGTGCGCTCACAGCCTTAGCTCTGATCTTTGCTGGAGTTCCTGCAGGCACCCATATGGCCTGGGCTGCTGCCGTATGCTGCTCCTTTGTGGAGCTGTGGGATGATGGAGTGAAGAAATGTTCAGCTGTATTTACTAGTGTCGGGTCTTACACGCCTTTGGTTTTGGCCCACTACCTGCTTTGCCTCGTGTCCCCTTGGCTTCCTCTACACATTGTGTGATGGTCCAACCCTGTCTTCCCTTATTTTGGTTGTTTTTCTCAACAAAACGTTTTCCAGCACAGGCCTTTGTATATAACTATTTTACCTATAATGTTGCATTTAAGTACTTAAAATTATTTTGGGGAATATAAAAACTGTCAATGAAGGAAATGGAAAAAAATATTTAATGGAAAAATTCCTCACAGGAGAGAGAATGAAAAATAGTGGCTATTCCTGATAAATGCATGTATGGTTAATTATTAATCAAAGGAATGCATCTGAGGTAAGCAAATGAACAAACTGAGCTTACCTAGCATCATAATTTTTGAAACACCGAATACTACTTCAGAAGCACATAAATAACACTTCATGCTACCCAGAAAGTTTAATATCTTGCCATTTTTTGATTAATATAAAACTGCTGCATGCATTAATCATTAGGTTTGAGCAAGTTCCACATCAAATTCAGGTATCTGAAAGCCAAGAGCCATCATAAGGCAAATTAGCATGAGTAAATTATGAGTACTGTACAGTGATAGTCAGAAGGAAAAAGCTCACTGGTCTTTTAACAGCAACAGGGTTTCCAGATAGTCCAAAATGACAGCTCAGTACATCAAAAACTAGTAAATGATCTGCCATATGGTTTTGAGAGAAATAACAAATCCCAGGAATCAGTCTGTCAGACCCTCACCCTCTTACACCTTTCCCCAGATGCCATCTTGGACCCTGGGAAAATTTCCCAAAAGAGATTTTTCCTCAAGAGGCTGACAAAATTTTCATGAAATTTTTTCTTTCTAACTAATTAATTCTTGTTAGCAAAGAAAGCTTAATCAGAAAATTCCTGTTCATTTCTACTTACAGTAAATATACATAGCAAATCAGAACTCAAAGGCAAAAGGTATATGTAGACTAGTATCATAAGAAAAATACACCTTCTTCATATTTTTCTTGGGGAATCTATTTTCATCTGAGAGAAGACAGAGTTATTTGGGCATGCTGAAGTTTTAAAATCCTGTTCAATATAATTACATGTATGCGCGTGTGTATACAGAAAACTTTTAAAAACTTTTCAATTTGTTTTCTTCTCTAAAGTTTGAAGCAAACTGTCATTCTTTGTGTCTGAGAATGTCCACTGCATAAAGACTTCAAAACGCTATATTGGCAGCAACCTTATTTATTAATTTATTTGTAGGTCATAGAGCTATGTATGTTCCCCTGAGGTTGAAGGCAATAGCTGGAGTTCACAAGTAATTTTGAAGTCAAAATATTTATAAAAAGTGTAAACCCATGGCAACTCCATTCTCATTTTGCATTTACATACAAATAGGCATTCTATGCTATAAGATATACTACGTATTAATCAACTATTATCAGAATATCTTGGCTGCGGGATTTTATTCTTTGTCTTATTATGAAGATTAAGTACTAGTAGTATAAAATGTAGACATTCTATTTTTTCTTTCAAGCCCAACTCATCAAACATTTCTAGATATAGTACTGCTTTAAGCTACTGAGAGAGAAGGTAGTTTGTCCCTCTGGTGAAATGATAGTATTTAGGTGTGTGACAACCCCTAGGCTGAACAGAAGTAAAAACAATAGCTTAGAATGGTATAGAATATGAGAAACCACCAAAAAACAAGTGATTATACCTATAAACTTATTTCCCATGGATAGGAGAAAGCAGTAACAAAATACTACCTTCCAGGTAGCTTAAAATCACCAGAGGAATGTGGACAGAAAAAAAGAAAGAATAGCAAAAGCTGGTTTTTGCATTCTGTGCTTCAAAATAAACAACTCATTTTATGATAAGTTTCTTTAATATTTCTGTTTCCTTCACAATGTGCAGCTGTTTAATGAGTGATAACTTCCATAATATTCCTTACTGCAATATAGTCATCAGACTGTAACAAAGAGCTATGGAGAAGAAAAACAGCCACAGAAAGACAAAAACCATACATGTCTGTGAATGGAGGAAATTAAAAAAAAAATCAACAAAGATATTTGCATATAGAAGATGTCAGTATGCACCATGTTGTCATTTGTCTTTTTTTTATTATTATTATGACCTCATCTAAATTAGCATTAAACCAAAAACTAAAAAGCAAAGAGATAAACAGGCTTCCAGAAATTTGTCTGTGCTTAAAATAATCTTAGAAACTCTATGAACTGCTGTGATGATAATTTCTTGAAATCAATTAGCAAAAAATGTGAAGTAAGGTCCTCACATATGTAGCCTGTCGTATTTCCATTGACCTTTTGTCTTTGTTCTGTGAACAAACTGAAGAGTGACCTGTGATAAATCCTCAAGAGATGAGTTTTTGAGTGTGCTTTCATGGTAAATTGCATAATTATTTCATTTCTCCCCACCAAACCCATATATGTGTATTGTAGTGTTATGAAAGAGCACATGGCTGTTGCAGCTAGTTGGAAGGAATTCAGATATCTAAGCAAAGTGCACCTTCCCTTTGTGTGAATTTTCTCTTTCTGCTTGTAGCAGACAAAAGCATATCTTCAATAAATGTGAATGTGAAAGAATAATTGAATTTTCTTCCTTTTATTCTGCTCATTCTTCCAGAAATTTTTTCTTTGAGATAAAAAGCTACATTCAAAATCGTATTTTGTTAAAATAAAAGACAACTTGGGCAATAGTGGCAAATGTGCATGTGTGGGTAGATTTTAATGCACAGATAATAAGTATTAAAAAGCTGATTGGGTGGGTATTGTTACTTCTTTTTTCTTTTCCCAAGATAGAGTGTATTAAACTTATATTTTCATCTTAAATGTTCTTTTCTACCAGGGAATGGCTTTTTAAAAAAATTAATTTATATCACCGCATGCCCATATTTACCATAATTAACCAATCCACAATTAGATTTCAATCTATTCTGATAAATTTGTTAGTATTAATTATTTGTTTGAACAATGCTAATTTTCCTTTGAAAACAAAACATAAGAACAGATAGGGGAAAGGGGTTAAAGATTATTACTGACAAGAGTCCAATTATTATTGACAAGGCTTTAGGCTTTTCTGCATTATTTACCTGTGAACTTTCATCTCTAATAACAAGAATTCAACATTACTATGGAGACCAAATATCTTTGCAATTAATCTGCTTTCCTCAGAAATTTAGATTTCATCCATTTTACCTAGTGAAGAGTGAAACTGAGAAGTGAAGATAGTGCAGTTTGGATCAAAGAAATAATGGGGAAAAATTATTCTCTCTTTCCTGAGGTATCCCTTGAAGCGTGCATGCTCATTGTAAAGTAAGATAAATCAGGAAAAAAAGGGAAAGTAAAAAACTAGCCTCAGGCAGCCTTATGATTTATATAGGTTTTATATGTGGATATATTTTGTTCTGCTCAATGAAAGATAAAAGTAGTACAAAGCATTTGGCATTTCAGTTGGTTGTTCTTTGTGTGATTCTTCCCCACCATCATTCCCCACTCAAGGGAAAGGAGCAAAGGTTGGACTTCTGGAGGTATAACTCAGGATAAGAGACACTGAAAGCTAATCTGAAGTAAAAATTGAACAGAATTATTCTAAAGAGTGCTCAATACTACTTTTTCTATAAGCAATTCTTGCACAAAGATGAGGAAGAAATCTTTCTCATTGTACCCAGAGATGTCACAGCCTCCTTGATCATTGTTATGCTAGTGCTCAAAAATCATAAGAAAAATTTAAAATTGAAAGCTACACAGCTTAACATACAGCCTTTATTTGACTGGTGGGATATGAATGTATAAAACTGGAACTTTTTCTTAGAGGAGGAATGATCTGATGAGAAAAACAGAACTTCTAGAACATGGAAACCAGGTTGCTGCCATATTCTCTCGATCCTTATATTCAGGATGTTAAGAAAAATACCAGCTTAGTAATGTTCATTATAAAATATAGGCAGTGGGGAAGGACAACACAAATGATGGGATCTCCTGCCCTTTACTGTGAGTTCACAGTTGTACTCAAACAAGTAGTAGAGAAGGTTGCCTGAAGACCTTAGCTTGCTTGTGCCTACCTGTAAGGTTTTCTCCCAAGCCAAAATTATCAAGTTGAAAGCTTCAAGCTAAAATTTAACTTCTTTTCCTTCTACTCATTTTACAACTACCTAATGAGGCATTTTGCCCCAGTGGCTTTCATCCAGCTCCTGCAAAAGGGGGTGTCTGGCAAATCTGTGTAAAAGGAACAATGCAAGGTAGTACACACTGTTCAGGGAAAAGCTGTAATGTCCTAATAAATGGTGTAACTGCTTCTGTTTGGGTACCAGTGGAAACTACTGCTAATTCTAATTCTGACTAGATAAAAAGACACAGGAAGTCTTTTCCCTTCATGTTTTCTTTTTGACGTCTGAATCTCCCACTGATGAAAGCTAGCAGTCCTGCAGGGTTAGATCCCATAAGAACCTCTGCCTACAAGCCTGTTTTCCAGCAATTGAGAACTGTTTGGAGGGAAAAAAAGACATAATCCAAGCCAGCAGCACCCTGAACAGGAGCTGAGTTTATTAAATTATTCCCAAGCAAAGTAAGCAGAAACACTAAACTCCCTGTATCCTGTTGGCTACTATTATTGAAAACAGAAAGATACACAGGTACTACTAGAATACAGAATAACAACATGAAGGTAAAAAACATCTCTCCGTATCACAACTTAACTTACAACACAACCAGGAGGGTCACCTGAGAAACAGGTTGGGATTTTTTTTTGAGGAGGAGGAATTGATAGGAGGTGAGCTGTTCTTGAAGAAAAGCAATAGGCTCTTTCAAAAGAAAATCAAAAGAATAATTTGTCCATGCACCTTCTTAAAAGACATCTGGAGAACTATCCATCATGGGGAACAGGGCAGAACAGAAAAGAGTGGAATAGAACACAAATGGTCTGCCAGTTCTCCTGCGCTAAGAGCCTGAAAAAAGGCCACATCAGCAGATTAACTTGCTGTGTCTCTGACGTTTGAGGGTTGAAAACTGTTAGAGAAATGTAAAGGCTTATATGCTGTCTTCTTTGAGCTGTAACTAGGAAGAATAAGGGTCAAGAAATATTGAAAAATTGGTTGCTGACTAGCTTAGAAAAGGAAAGTGTAAAGCTTGACAGTTGTTTGGGTTGATGAAGTGAAATCAAAGATAGAAGCTTTGTTCCCCTCAGCTTAGGAGGCTGAGGGGAGACCTTATTGCTCTCTACAACTACCTGAAAGGAGGGTGTA
>JAOXJM010000001.1:43787710-43802536 GCA_026413425.1 Tringa solitaria
TAGGCATAATAAAGATATTCTTCTATTTAAAGCAATATAAATAACCTTTCAGAAGTATCAAGCAACAACCAAAATATTTATACGGTATGATTTTAAAAGAAAAGGAGAATGCCAATGTATTATTCAGGTTCATTAACAGAGATACAATCAATCTGGCAAATCAGTAGGAGACCTAAGAAAAATTCTGTTCTATTTATAGCAAGGGCTCCAGAGCAAGCTCTGCTCTTTTATATGAAGCAGCAAAATTACAACTGCAGAACAAGCACTTTCTAGGATCCATGGCACTTGGCAGGAGATGCAAACTGGTTCCAAGGTCAAAGAAATAACACTGAAGGTGCTGCTCTTGGGGGAAAAGAAGAAAAGCAAAAGGTAGTATTATACAAAAAGTGTAAAAGCATGGGTAGCCTCTGAAACCCAGTTTAAACCAAAGCATAGAGAAGGAATTTGTGATGGAAATTAAGTTAAAATGTGTGGGCATGGGACAAGTTTTTGGGCAAAGCAACAGACAACCAAACAGGCATTCTGCATATTCCCAGCAACAAGTAAAAAAAATTCTCCTGGGAAAGGTGTCACAGTATTTTCCATCAGTGAATTGCCGATATTCTGAATACAGATGACGGATGCTGGTCTATAAAGTTTTGGGTTCCAGGTGCTGTTTTTCCTGAAATTACATGCTAATGAAATGGATGGCTGTTGGCTGAGCTTATAGCAAGTAAGAAACTGTAGAGGTCACAGCCTGCATGCATACAGAAAAAGGTTATTCCTGATTCCACCAGACCTCAGAGGTTAAAAGTGAGGCAGAAATAGCACAAAATAACTAGATGAACAGGGTGCCACCCAGCTTCTGATATTCTGATACTAAATTTTTTCAGTACAGAAGAAGCCACATAAATCTGTTTTCCATCCTTTCCAAATTGGTTTAACAGATTTATTAGCCAAAATGTAATTGTTTGGGAAAATCTAGAAATGCAGCTCAGCTTTGAATGCACATGTTGTTGCCACTGCCCTCTTTGGGATAGGTCCCAAATACAGAGTGCATAAATTAAAATTGTTCTGTCGAGATATCCAATCCAGCATTGTGGAATACCGAAGGTGTCAATGAATCAGATGATGTTAGTCTGAGTGTTCAAGAGAGCAACTGGCAGACAACTATTATTGTGGTGAGGGTTTCTGTGACAGACCAAAAAGGTTGCTGATGAGAGTCTTACATTAAAGTTTTCACTTTTGACCAAAAAAAGTTTCTTTTACAGCTAGGCACAGATTCTTTTTCTGGATTTCTTTCTCATTTCCTAAAAAAACCCAAGCAGAATTCCTAGGAACATGGTTTCATATTTGAAGCAAAAATAGAGTTCCTAAATTCCAATGAACTAAACCCAGAAACAGTTAATTTTTGTCTGTCAGCCCACAAAAACATACGGATGATCATATGATGCCTACTCTCATCAGCCAGCTGAAATATGCACAGAATTTTGCAAACCTAGCTCTCAAGCTGTTTCAACCTGTTTTTTTTTTTATTCTGTCCTTAAGATGGGAAATTTGCGTGGTTCTGGTGCTAGAAAAAATCAGTATTATAGCTCCGCTAGGAAATTCTAATCCTGACAAATCAGTTTCCATTTGTCATACTTTTGTGAAAGTTTAATCAGTCAAATAAAAAAATATGGAGACAAATTTGCATTGTACTAACATCAAAAAGGTAAGTGACTGTCAGGTTTTATCATCAATATTAAAACAGAAAGCAGACCCCTGATTTGGTCCCCCCAAGAGCAGCCTTGGCTCCCCAGGTCACAATTTAAAACTCTGGATCAGATGATGAATTTTACCTAAGCCTCACAAGGGAGCTAATATGTTTTACTCCTCAGGCTTCAAGGAGCAATTTAATGTCTCAAGCGTGTATATCCCCTTTAAAACTTTGCTTTAATGGCAAAAAAATAGCTTTTATTTCATCTCCACTCCCAAATTAATGGGTGTTTTTATTTCTTGTGTACTTACTGTATTTGACCAGAAGGGACCTAAGAAATTCATTGCTCCCCCAATGCATGTGAACATTACTAGGGTACAAATGACACGGGTGCTTGACATATATTAGTCTGGTACAATCTTGAAACACAATAGAACAAAGTCTGCATGCAAGAAATGAATTTCTGACAGGATTTGTAGCTCTGGTTCAAAAAAAGCCCTTAGGGTATGAGCTTCATCTAAAGATCACTTTGAAGTATTGACTTAATAGAACTAAATACATGTCTAAATATGTGAATTTGCTTTAAAGGCTTGCTGAATTTATGCCTTTAATGAATTAAAGACTTGAACAACTGTAAGGAAGTTATAAATTGCAACTGTGTAGAGTGTGCAAGGAATGATAAAAAACACTGTGAAGAAGACATGAAGTTATTTGCACACTAGTGCAATAAAAAGCTTACATGATCAATGAGAGGTAAAATTTGGCAGGTCACTGATAGCAAATTCTGAATTTGATGTGGCGTTAATGAAGAACCATGTCACAAATTCAAAGTGAATGATGTAGTCAGCTAACCTGATGATCATGCCACTTGTTTTATGCTGGCTGTGATTTCCCTCTGTATCATCTAATGAGACAGGGAACATAAAGAAGGCTGCACTGTCATTGTCTATCCTAGGACAATCTTTGTCAGTCTTCTACACCAAATTGTGTAGGTCATCTTTTGTGTGTCCCTCCATGTACAGAGCATGTCTGTCTTAGACATTAACTTGATTTGTTTTTAAGATATGCCTAGTTATTTCTAGCGTCCAGAAAAATTTAGAGGAAAAAGCTATTTAGTATTTTGGTGAAAATTTTAAATACCCTGCATTTTAAATACCCTGCATTAACTACATAGTACTTTAAGCTCTCTCTATATTTTTGCATGTCTTCAGCTTTTATTCTGTTGAAGTAATTGCACTGGAGTTAAGTTCCTAGGTTCCTTTTCTAAGTGGGAGATTTTCTATGATGAACTGAAACTACTACTTTGGCAATTTTGACATTATTTTTCTTTGGTTATTATCAGCATTCTCATTAACAGGGAAGAAAATTAATGGTCCAGTTGTTGTATATCCTTTTGCCTTCTACCATAATACCTGAGCTGAGAAGTGCTTCGGTTTTTGTAATTTATTATTAGCTCTGTTTCTGCAATTCTGGAAGATAATATTATCTGATGGCATCTTTTCCTTTCATTTTTTAAAAAGAACAATCTCATATAATATCCTCTTAAAGATTTCTTGATGAGGATTTCCTTTTAAATTTCACTTCTTTAAAGAACAGTTTCATTTAGAAAATCTGAATCTAGAAAACATTTTTAAATAAGGCATTGTCTGTGTTTCATGATTCCCTGCTTTTTATCACACTGAAATCAAGGACAATAAAGGGAGATGTAAGAGAATAAATTTTCACTGACATAATTTTCAGTTACTACAGACTTGCTCAGTTTGACCTTAATCTTAATGTGAAACCTTTCAAAGCTAATTATTTCTGTTGGTAGACCTTAAATTTCAAGATGTTCCTGAGTGAATTGTGATATGGAATGCCAAATACTTCATTAAAATCTAAAAGTTGCATATTAAAGGGGTTTTGTGGCTTTTTTAATCTGTTGGCCTTTTTGATATCTATGCTTATATAGGTTGAAATCACAGCTTCTTATCTTCAACCAGTTGCTGCCTTTTTGCTGGTTAACATGGTGTTATGGTAATCTGGTTATCACTGAAAGAAGTAAAATATCACACTAACTACGGAGTAACTTAAATCACTCTTTGATACTTAGTCCATCATGATATCTTTTGGAGAGCTTTTATTTATCCTGTATTTCATTAAAAAGTTTAAATATTTTAGTGATGAGTTCATCACCACAAATTCCCCACTGGCTTGGATTTACCAATGGATTTCCTTGACTTCAGTCTTTTTCTGCATGGATCATTTCTTTGTGGTGTGAGAAATTGTTCTATGCAATCGTTCATGTTTAATTTCCATTACAACTTAATAGTCTCTTTGACACTAATCTACAAATAGCTCTTGGAAACATTTCATTATACTCTTTCTTCTTTTTATTGTCACTGTAGCAATGTTCTTTCTTTGTTTATTCTTCATAGGAACTGTTATTGCTGTGAACCTGCAATTCTAGAAACTGGAGATGATGCAGTATTTCACTATCATTCCTCTCAGCATTTTCTTCAGATTCTTTGCTGCCATTATCCATGTATTTCATCTTGTTTCCTTCCTAATCCCTCATTGCATTTTTTTTCCTTTTTGATTTATTTTTTTTTCCTATAATTCTATTTCTTCACACACACAGTGCAGTTTGTCTGATAATCAGGTACTCTATTGCAGTGTCTGTGATATTATTGTGCCAAAAAGACTGTCAGTTTAATATTGATCATTTATGTTGATACCAAGTTTTATGTATTCTTCAGTTAGACTCAAAAACGTTACTGTAAGTTCATATATAGTAGTTTTTTGCTAACTATTTTCTTGATTTTTCTGGTGGCTTTTAAAAAAATTGATCTTCAGTTTAATCACATACAATTAATGTTAATTTGGATTTCAAGTCTTCTGTACCCTAGGGAATCAATGTGTTTGTCCTTCAGAGCTGGACATAAATGGTCTTTTCTTTTTTCAAGGTATTTTGGTGCTTTCCAAATTATTAGAGATATCTTTTTGTAGGAATACTGGTCTACTAGTTGTGACCTGATAAGAAACAGGAAATGTGTCTTTCACCTCTGGGAGAGCAAAGGCCACTGAAATCAGGAATTCCTTAGCATATGTCAAACTACTGTTATCTAGAGTTCCTAAGTAATTACGAGTTTGACCATAGTGGTCTTTTAGTTTGTAAATGTACATTACTGGAAATCTTGTTTGGAATTTTTGACCGTTGCTTGATTCGTCGTCTATGGTTATTTCCATACAGCTGAGAGCAAAATGAAGTTGAGATGCTCCTGTTGGCTTTGAACAAACCAGATGGTGGGAATTGTCTAGCTATAGTAACAGAGGGGTCAGCACTGGCTCTGTCAACTTGCTTAAAGGCAGAGTACAACTGCCAGTGTGCAGGCATGACTTTTCAGTAGCTGAACTAGTGTGATATTTCTATAACAGACTACAGTACACAATAAGAGACACACTTTACCCTGTTTTAGAACTTTCTTTCTCTCTGTTTTAAAATTATTACTATATTATTTATTAATTTTAATTTTTAATTGTTTTTAGGGAGTCTTCAAACACTGATGTTCCTTTATTCCAAGGGCTTCAAAGTTGCATGCATTTAGTATTTTTCTTTCACAACTATCACAGAAATGCATTTGCACAGACACTTATTCTTTCCCCCACCCCCTTCCTTTCTACCTACCAGAAATTCAGCTTTAGTAGGGTCCCCAAGGCTTTCTTTTATGGAGTAGAGAGAGTCTGCAGAAACAGAAAGGCTAAAGAGAACAAGAATTTTTTATCATTATTTAATCTTTCCCTTTTCTCCTCAAAAATCTCATTGTAGCTTACAAACAGCGTTTGCAATATAAGTGACCAAACAGTTGCCAAGGTAACAGCTAAAGTAGCCAAAGTCCTGCACAAAAGAAAGAACCAAGCAAAAATCTTTAAATTAGGAAATAACTGAGAGTGGTTTTGGGTAGTGTTATAGCCATTCAACATGCTCACATTTTCTTCCTGAAAGGGA
This sequence comes from Tringa solitaria, assembly GCA_026413425.1. Classification (NCBI taxonomy): domain Eukaryota; kingdom Metazoa; phylum Chordata; class Aves; order Charadriiformes; family Scolopacidae; genus Tringa; species Tringa solitaria. The sequence goes on from JAOXJM010000001.1 coordinate 43,793,377, forward strand.
CTGAATCGTACCAGTGCTCTACAAAAATGTGTGATTATGATCAGGTAATTGACTGAGTGAAGCACAGTAGAGGCAATGTACTTTACCAGTGATATTTATGAGTGTAAAGAATGAAGGAATATACATATTTTTTAATTTAAAAAATTATTAATTTGTCATCAGTTTGTTTTGCCTAACTTAAATCATCTCTGAATAGTTAGGCAATTAAAAGTAAATAATTTCAGAGGGTATTCTTCACATGGAATGTCACACGCTCAGTGTTTTCAAAATGTCACTATCCTAGGAGATTTGAGCCTCAGTATTTTGAAAAAGCTGTTAGTGCAATGGGAAAGATTATGATCATTTATTCAAGATACAATGTCATGTTATTGCTTAGATTACTGTTTCATTTAGGAGCTGTTGTCATAGATCAGAACTTTGCGGTATTGGAAGGACTATCACCATGGGAGCAAGAGAATCCCAAGCTCCTACTCTCTTTGCGTCTGTTTGTTTCAGAAGTGTGTATTTATATAGCACCTATTTTAATCATAGGTAACGATATGAAGATCTATTTTGCAGCAGAAACTGAAGTTGAAGCTGGCTTATCGTTAAAGTTTGCTCAAATAATAAGTGCTTCTCTTGGCTGCTCTGTTCTGTATAGCCCGTAAGAGGATGCTTCCATTCATTCCTCTCAAAATCATAGGTTACCAGATTTTTATTAAAAATCCAGATCATATTGTTTTGAAATTCATTTTTTTTTGCATTATATGGCATTCTACCACCACCACCCCGGTTTAGTTCTTCATTAGTAGGTTAGTTCTGCAAGTCTGGAATACAATTTGTTGCTGTATAACATACATCCTTGTCTGGGGTACACATCTGATTTTGAACATCAAAGCCTAAAACACTGATATTTCAGTCGCAGTGTAGATTACCCACTAGCAGTGAAGTTATGGGATTATTTCAAAACCAAATCCTAAATAAACCATTATATGGAGAAAATTAATGATACCTAATTCAGCTGGTGTGTGACAAGCAGTTAAATATCAAAACTAATATGGGAGTGGGTTTGTGTGAGTTCTTCCCCACACATGCTCTCCTGGCTTAAAAGATTATTTTTCACAACAATATGATTAAATGAGCTATATTTAAAAGACGCCTGCTAATACTATTAAATATGAAGGGGTCATTTGTTTCCTCCTCAAGAAGGAAGAGAGAGGTAACTGCTGATTCCCTCACTGAACACTCAGCAAGATAATGACACTAATTTTTGCTGTTAATCTGTAAACAAAAGATTGACAGCTGGGCAATCAAAGTTTCACTACTTTAAAGTTTTTTCAAGTAGAACTGCCTCAAAGTTAGCCAATGGAAAATATGTTATATACATACAGAAAAATTGTTTGAGGCTAGTTTATAGTTGTTCTTTATCCTTTAAATATAATTATTAAAAATACTTGCTTTGGGGGTGAAATGTTATTTTTTACTGACAGAACTAATGTTCCCAGCCTTACAAATGAGAATTTCTATGGGGCAAGTTTACCATCCCATGAATAAATAATATTTTGAGGTAATTTATTTAAATCTACTTAAAATTACCTAACTCGAGAATAGCTGTAAAATACAAATACAAGCACCTAGGTATAGCATTCAAAACATATTCCATTGTCATAGATGTATAGAAAAGGCAGAGGTGAAGACAGACAGACAAAAAAAAAAGCATTGATATCATCATCATTATTCACTGTGCTTAATTGACTTATGGTAGACATATTAAAAAGATCTTTTCCCCCTTCACCCATCTAACTTTGTTTTCTTCCTAACAAGAATAGCCAGGGTTTCATTTCTTTTCAATGCCTGCTTCCTCTCCTAGCTGACAACTGTAGCTACTATAACCGATCTTCTCTTTCCAGTTTTCAAGTCCATATCTCTCACTTTCGCCTCTGGTGCTGATTGGGAACACCACAGAGAGGAGCGTTGCATTGCTCTGTATCTACCAGGACAATAAATCAGACATGTTGTGAACAAACAGATAATTGTCTGCTATTTATTGTTGTCTCTTGATACACATGACAACAGTGAAACACTTTGGGGTGGCTGACTTCTAACCTCTTCACCTCTAATAAACTCTAGCATCAATTCAGTCGCTCGAGAATTTATACCAAAACTTTAACAAAACAGTCAAAATGTAAATAAAGCCCAGTTATTCTTAACTGATAATACCTGTATGAAATACAGCATAATTATAGTGCCCTATTTTTTTGTGTGATATTTGATTCTCAGAATTGCTCCCAGTTTGTGGTTCCTGGAGTGTCTTAATACAGCTGCTTTTACCTGGGGGAGGAAAGAGGCTCTAGTAGCCAAAGGGTATAGTGACCGAAATCAAACATGCATGTGTATGCTAAAAACATTGCCAGAGTGAGGAACTGTAAAAATTAGTGCATGAGAATAGCCTATAATATTTTGTTTTCTCCCTCTGTATTTATGTGCCAACTGTTTCTCCTAATCTGACTACCTTCCATTTAATGAAGTGACTAAAACTGTTAATTAAAGTCTTACCATATAGCAGCAAGCGTAGTAATTTTTGATCATGAATGTTCAGTGGGTTTTAATAAATATTTCGTTGGAGAATATCAAGCTAAATGTTTGCTAGAAACAAAAGCAAACAATGCTGTCCTGCTCCAGGTCCAATCTTTTACACTCATTTCTTTGCTTATCCAAGGCACACATTTTCCTCTCAGCTGCTGCTTCCTGCTGTAAATTATTTAAGTTCCTCTTCGATCACTCGCATTCAGTAGAACTGATTGTGATTTAAGTTTAGATGCAGTTAAAATTTTTAATTAGTGTAACAGAAACAAAAAAAACCCCCAACCAATCAAACAAACAAAAAGCTGGTCTAAAAGAGACAAGAAAAGTCAGTGAAACGAGAACCTGCAGAGCTCAGTGTTGCATAGACAACAACCCAACAGTGCAACTGCTTAAGAAGGTGTAAGTTATATCGTTTCAAACTTCTTTAGCCCCTAGGAGTCTGAGCATATTTCATACATTTCACATGGCCCAGGAAGCAATCAGTAACAGCTGGCAATTACAACAACTAATTTAAACTGATAAGGGAACATTACTGTTGAAGTAGTTTATTATTGTCCAGAAAAGCTATGTTTTGCCTGAAACATATTTCCACAAGGTAAGCCCTCCCTTTTTATGCTGGATATCTCTGGTATAGGTTTCACCCTGGTAGGGACAGTTTGCAAGCACAGGACTGAAAGCAAGAAGTTAATGAACCTGACAGAGAAGTCCTCGGATGCGGTGCTGTGTGTGACAGCTACGACAGGAAACTTTTAATGCATAAGTCACATTCCCACTCGTTTAAAATCTAGTAAGTGGAAAGCATAAAGGGATGTGTCAAAATCAACGATTCGATTTCAGGGCAGACATTAAAAGCTGAATATGTGAAAACATGCTGTCAATTGAAGTAAGTGATGGAAAGATTGGCACAAGTTTGTTGTGTGTTAAATCACAGAGCTCCTTTTTGCACTACAGCAAGTGATATTAGGCAACTGTAGAACAGCCATAAAAGCTTTGGGATTCAATCTATCAAGATTGAATCAAGACTTTTGTTTGAAGTGGAATTGTTCCTTTTTATTTTTATTTTTTTTTTCTTTTCTTATCTATTAAAAGCATTGGAAAAGCAGCTCAGTGCAGGTTCCCTGACATGAAATGAATGAAACTCTGCTACTCCTGGTCTATCGTTTGAAAAACTGTCTGGGTGGCTAGCTATTCTACAAATTTTACTTTAAGACTTGAGGAAAAAAAAAACATTTTCAATTCTCTTTCACTGAAAGAGAAAAATGAGGTAGCGTGCAGTCTGTCAAGTATTAATGGCTTAATTAACATTTATTTAGTTACCTTTCCTTGTAAACATTTCCCAGGCACACTAATAAATTTAAGTACAATTTATTTTTTTAAAAAGTTTTCTAAGTGCAGTATTGAATAATAATTACCAAGGAAGTATTTGGAGATATATTGAGTAGAAAATTAGCAAAGTTCACCTAAATTTAGGTTATTATCATAGCTGTCAGAAGCTGAGGCTAATATGATGACAGTATGATTTAGGAAGCGTACAAAATAGTGTACCAGCAACAGAAACTACTCACCAGTAATAAAGACTCATAAGAGTTTTTAAGCACTAGCTTAACCCACCTCACTGACAACCGGCCCATCATATAGAAGTTTCCTCAGGTGCCGAAAGGACTCTCCCCCACATCTCCAGTAATATCAGACTCGTACATGCAGTGTAGAGTCCTCTGCATCTTGGCAAAATTTTGCATGATGGTCCCAGGAGTTCCCAAGAAACTAAGCTGATTCTTACCTGCATTTCTACTCACACTTCCCCTTGATTTCTCATCTTTGAGGTCACCCCTTCCCCTGAGGATTATTATTTTGAAGCAATTAATCAATCAGCATGAATCAAAAAAAGATTCCATGCAAAGAAGATTTGCCTATATCCTCATATTGTATAAACTGAATTTCATTATTCCCTAGAACCCTCAGAACTTCCAATAAATTCTCATGTCAAGCTTCCTCTGAAATTGAATTTCAGTAGAAATGTAGGCACAATCTGAGCAGTTTATTTTTTGTTTATGTTTATTTTTAGTTTTTGGTTTTTTTGTTTATTTTTAATAATGGTCTGCATTCTTTACGTAGAAAAAAGGGATTGTGATTTAATATTTTGAGAGGTGTGAGCTTTCCTGCTAAAATTGTTGCTTCCCTACTGTGAAATTTTTATAGCAATTTATTCTGTTTTAGAAGAAAAACAAGGTCGTAAACTGCAGTTTTACTGCAACAAATTTGTTAAATGAAACTAATAGAAAAGAAGTACAATTAGCTAAAAGCTTTAAATCAAATTTCAGGGCTTGGCAGACTTCCCATTACCCAAAACGAAGTGCTGGACCGAGAAGAATTCATTACAAAATTTGACAAGGACCTCAGGATGATTGCTAGCACATGGCCAATAAATGATTTGGTATCAATCCTACAGTCACACAAAAGCAAAAAAGTATACTTACTACAAATCACTGAAATTAAAATATAAGACATTGCTTTTCAGAAGCTGTGATGCTTTATACTGCAATGCCATAATAGCTCACTGCTTGAGCAACCTCCTGGGAATGGAGTGGCAACTGCTTCTGGTATTAATCCCTACGTTCTTTTGCAGACTCTCCATGTATAAAGGGTGGTTACACAGCTTTTTTTTTAGATATATATATGTCTGTGTGTGTATATACTATATGTGTGTGTACAGTTATATGTGTGCATATATAAGCAGTGTGTTTAATTAAAAATTATTTTTTAGAAGTTGATCGAATGCCCTGATCTAATTAAAACAGAATAAACTGACATTTTCAGAGAGGCAAGAGCTAAGGAAGGAGAAATTTTTCCAAGTCTCCAGTGAAATAAGTTAATGTGGCAGCCAGCCTAGGCTGGGCTTGGTTGATGGTAGCGTTAGCAAGTGAGCTTTGGTTACTCCTGTTGGGTTTCAGGGCAGCCAAGTTGTAAAGCAGAGGAGCAGCATGGGATGATGGTTGAGAGAGCTGTGGATGCATGGAGAAACTGGTGCTTGAGGCAGACTGGGAGTGCCCACGGTGGCACAGCCTAGGGTCAGGCACTCAGTGAAACTCTCTTAAGTTGATGCAGAACCAGGTATTTGCTACCCTGGCCCATCATGGACGGTGTCTGGTGTCACTCATGACAGCTGAGGAAAAATGGAGATGCTCAGGAGAGGTGCAATGAAAAGCACAGAAAGGAAGGGAAACCAGCTGCAAGCAGAGATGAAAAGGAAAATTAAAAGAAAAAAATGAAAGTTGATTTGGAGGCAGAGGTAGCAATATGTAAATGAAGAATGAAAGCATTGAATTTATAACATTGGATAGGAAGTCAAAGAGGTAACTTGGGATAAATGCGGTGTGCTGAGAGGGGTCAAGTCACCCTGGAGGAGGATCCAACAGTCACATCCCCCATTCAAAGAATAACCAGCGTGTGGTCCCTTGGCTAGTGGTGATGGCAGTGAGAAAAAAACATATTTTGAGGGAGAGAGACAAGAGATCAGAAATGGAAAGGAAAGGGGGAAGAACTGAGAAGCAGGCTGATTTTCCATAATAAGAAAAATGTACTTGAGCTATTGGTAAATATGTAGAAAACAGGAGATGAATGTCCTTCCTTCCAGTCATATCAATAAACATGATACACAGGTGAAGTAGCTGGAGTGATAAAAGACAAATCAAGGAAAGATGTTGGAAAGGCAGCTGGAGGTTTAATGCTTCATGAATTTAAATTGAACATGTCTGAGAATGCAAGATCACCAGAAAAGACTATGAAGAAAGAAGGAAATGAAAATAAAATTTAAACAGTAATGGATGTCTGGGTCAGGACTGCCCCAATGGGCTGTGCAACCTTGCCTCCTCCCTTACCCCCTGGCCCCCACCCCACCACCGAAAGGTTTGGTTGCCTGTGCTCATGGTCAGCTTTGCTATAGTGCAACCACGGACCAGGCTGCAGCAAAAAGAGGTTTTGGGAAGCTGTGCTGGTGGATCTTCCCCCATCTGCTTGGAGATTGCATGGAGGTAGACCCTGGTGCTGGGTCCCTGCCTGTTGGGGACAGCAGGGGGTGGCAATCTGGGTGCTGAGAGTGACAGCAGGGCAGTGCCCTCAATGGGACTTGTGCCAGAGCTCCTCAGCAGTCTGGACTGCTCCTACAGGGCTGTGAAACCTCCCAGCTGCCCTCCAGCACAGGCAGCCATGCAACCCCTTGTAGAAATGGTAGCGTGGTCTTCAGTGCCCCAGATCTTAGGGCTAAGAGTGGAAAGGATGCAAAACCGCAGCATTTTCACTTGCAAAAGGGAAGCATATTTCATATGGAAAGCCACTTAAATGAGATGCTTTAAATGAAATTAAATCTTTTTTTCAAGTTCAATTTCACCTTGGTTGAAGAAATACCAAAATTTTGATTTTGAAAACGTGGCTGTTTTAACATACTGTCACACGGGTAATCAAACACATACAGTGCCATTCCGAGTGGAACTCACAAAAGCAAACCAGAGCAGCAGCATTTGCTTCTACCCCAGTGCCAGCAAAGTAAGGAGTAAGTTGACAGAACTAGAATAAAATCTACCCCCAAATTAAGACATTGTTTTACTAGCTTCTTAAAATGCTTGTAGGGCCATTGCAAGGCTAAAAAACAAAATATGCAAGAAACGTAGAATAAATTCCACTGGTTATAGAGGAGGCTCACATATTAAGAACTTAAATCAAGTTAATGAACCCAGCACCTCAGTGAGTTACAGGGAGCTGATAGGAATAGCTCTCAGCCCAAGGGCTCAGCCCTCTGCAATCCAGGGCCCTGTCTGTTACAGCAAGGCTCTGGTTTGGCTCTGTCCTACTCAGGAAACTCTTGCAAAGATGAAAGAAAGTATGTGAGCTAAATCATGCAAGATAAAAAACTGAAAACACAGAGAGTATTGGAAAACAGCAATTCTGAAGACAGCAACAAGGCACCGTGGAGGTGCAGCCCAAGGACCAAGGAGCAACCCTGGATAACCTTTTCCTTCTGATTGACAATACCTTGGCCAGGAATGGCTCTACTGCTACTTCAGTGAAGTGGGGGCGAGCATATTAACGCTTAGCCTAGGAGCTCATTAGTCTTAGTTTCCCTATCGTATGTAATAGCTAATAAATAATTGCTTACTCTTAATTTGCGTATATGCTGCTTCTCTATATGCAAGATAGAAGTCCAATAAAAATGACCCAGACCGAGAAGGTCGCATATGAATTGGTGCTTCAGTCCTAACAGTAAGAATATAGTATTGTACCTATAGGAAAGTAGGAAAGCAACATTGACTGGGATACGCTGAAAGAGATACAGAAGCAGGAAATACAACTGTAACAAGAGACTTTAATTACTCTCAGGCAGACTAGACAAATGTCACATCCGGATGTGAAGCAGAGAATTTTTAGATACCATCAGTGGCTCCTGCAAGAAATAGAGAAAGAGCTGATTAGGGAGCCCAGAATAGGAAATGCAACCCTGGGCTGGGTTGTGAGTAATGCACAGGTTCTGTTTCAGAGTGCTCCAGGCAAAGAGCAGCTCTGTAGCACTGACCATTGGGAATTGGGAAATGGAAATACCTACAGGAACAATGAAGGCCAACAGTCCACTAAATTGGAGTGCTCAGCTTCAAAAAAAAGGAAACTGGTAAAAATGAGGGAAACTGTTAAAAAGAAAGTTGCCAAAAAGGACTAGTTCCAACGTTTAAATCTTTGCAAACAGTAAGCAAAAAATGTCTTACTGTAAGCACAGCAGTTGTACATATCCCTATTAAGTTCTCTATAAGGTGAGAGGAAGCTGATGGTGTATCCAAATGAGGAAAATTTAAAAAAAAAAAAAAAAAAAAGAACCTGACCTTGCAAATTCTGGCAAAGTAGATATAAAAATACAAAAGAAGAATAGGTGGGAAATGAATAGTGAAAGATCAAAATTAATATTAAATCCCTCTTCACACCCAACAGGAGAATAAAACTTTCCAGAGAGTCTGTACGGCAAACTAGTGATCAGGATGTATAAAAGGAAGGTACAAGGAGAAGAAAGCTATTAGAGAGACTTGAAATGGAAAAGTACTGAGCAGTGTTCGCTGCTGAAGTGGGAAGGTTCCTGTGACCTGACCCTTTCCTTTGCAAGGAAGGGCTCAATAAACACCTGTCTGTGATTTAAGTGGCTCTTGATGAAGCTGTGAAGACTATTAGCACAAGGAACACTAAGAAATCTTCAGATCAGACAATATGCACCCAAAATTTTAAAGAGGGCTAAAGGAGGAAAGCTAAACTACTAATAGTATATTTGGCAAATGAGAGGTAGCGTGTAACTCCTAATCAAAATATTTCTTCATATATGAGGAATGAAGAATGGCAAAGGAGGAGCCATTTTTTAAAATCTTTGGGGAAAACTCACAGCATAGTCCTTCAGTTCTCCTTCTGCTTTCCTCAGTCTTGACAAATTAATTTTTTGTTTTTCAGCTACGTCCATTCGATCCAGGGGATCGAAGGGACGTTTGTTTTTCAGCTACGTCCACTCGATCCAGGGGATCGAGTGCACCCTCAGCAAATTTGCAGACGACACCAAATTGGGTGGGAG
>JAOXJM010000001.1:43813546-43829381 GCA_026413425.1 Tringa solitaria
CACAGTTTTCCAATATTTTATATAACATTAGCTCAGTAGAATACAGAAAAGTAACATCAATATATAAGTTATTAACATTTTGGTAATATGTGGATTTCTGCTTTGAATCTCTGCTACAAAACGGAAAATTAGAGCAGTCTGTAAACTCCATGGCTAATTTAAAGTACTAGAATCTAAACCAAATTCAGCTTAATCATCTTAAAATGTTGAACAAATAAGCGTGTTCTGAACATCTGTCATATCATAACTGAGCCAGATGTATTATAAACTTGCAGCCACTGAGAAATCCTGTAGAGTTTTTCCTCTGCTATTTATAAGACACAATGCTACATGGCCTGAGTGTCTCAAGTGTGTGGTGTGTGTGTGTATATACATATGTATACGAATAGACTGATACTCAGGGCTGTGTCAGTGGCTTTTCGATTACATTCATGGAAAGGTGGATAAAGCAGCCATGCAGACTGCTCAGTTGCTGCTGCAAGGCCATGGTATAGCCCCATGTTGTCCTGTGTAGTGACACACCACAGATCTCACTGTCAAGCCTGAAGCAGATTTATGCCAGTTTTCAGTTCTGCTCTGAGCCCCTGACTGTTTTGTATGTTGGCATGATTCCTTCCTAAATCAAAAGCCCAGGAGTTATTATGGGAAAGCACATGTCCCATACATGAGGCTACACAGTGATGAACAGGTCTCTTGCAGCTTGTTTTGTAACAACTTCCTAAATTATGGCATGTCCCTCAATAAGGGATTTGCAAAAGGGATGTTGGATAGGAAAATTACACTACATCTCCAACCTAATAGGCTGTCTAGCAGAATGAGTCCCTGTTACCACATTCAGAGGATGGAAGTGGAGAGTGGGAGTAGAAAAAGTTTCTTTGCAGTCTTGGTATTTAATCTGGAAGCTGTTTTTCCTGTAATATGCTTTCTGTTAAATATATAAACTGGACAAAGATATAGCTAAAAGTTGAATTTAGAGATAAATGTATCACTAGCTCAATCTGTCTTAAAAGGAAATTGCAGGTTTTTCCTAATTTTCCACAGAATTGGACATCTGTCTGTAAGTAGCTATGCAAATCTTTAAAGAACATATCAGTATTTGAAGCTCAAGAAATACTCAGATGCTTACATGTCTAAAAAAAATTACATAAACCAAGTTCTGTAAAACAGAAACCAAGTATGGTAAGTGAAGAGTGGCGTTTTCTAGACCTTTCACTAGTTACCATGTCTATGATTAGCCCTGAAAAAGAGATGTCCTTTTATTTCACCTTCAGTTTGGTGAGGGAGTAACATAAACTGTCATAATGATTTCCAAAACCAGCTTCTTCAGCTCTGTAATGGGGTAAATATGCTGCATCCCTAGGGAAACAGTGCTAGGATTAAGCTGGTCCTCTACAAAATCACTCAGCTGCCTGGCTTTATTATCGACATCTGCAAAAGAGTACAGCTGGGCTTAGCCAAAGGGACTTCAGTCTGCTGCTAGTCTCCTTTAATAGAATAAAGATAGCTTAAATGAAGATGTGCACACAAATAAGTAAAAAATGAGCTCTGTCTCTTCGCTACTGTAATCCTGTGGTATGGTAAGCACATCACTGATTATTAAGACCTGATGCAGAGAAAAGAGAGAGCGATGATCCATAAAACACTAGGATGAGGGTAGACATCAGTAGCAGGCTCAGGACCAATGTTCGGCACCCCAGGCAGGACCTCCATCTCGTTAATGTGTGGGCAAGGCTTTACCGAAGCCGATATGCTATCTGAGAAATGTGCTATATTGTCAAGATTTTTTCCTGTTTAAAACTAAAGGCAGAGGGAACCAGTGGATGGATGTCTGTATTGCTGAAAATGTAAAACTAGCACATGTGGAATTGGAAAATTGCATTTCTCTTCAGTAAAAGACAGGCTTGTAGTGGCACAGCAGAGTGTGGAAAAACCCAAAACGGCTGTATGAGGTATAGACTGTCTCAGGAAGCTAATTTAATCTTAATATGAGCCATAGACATCTGTCAAACCAATAAAATTGGTAACAGACGCAAGCTCTAAAAAATCCACTGTAGGATGAACAGCTGGTGTACGTGACATTGCTCCAAACACACAAAACAAAAGCAAAAGGTAACCAGATAAATGAAATGGATGGATTAGGAACAAGGAAAATTCTTACTTCCTGACATAGCTAAGAAACGCATAGGCTTGAGATAAATGAGAGAAAATAGAAAATAAAATTCTGTGAGATATAAGGAATTTCATTAACACCGAGTATTCCTCCTCCAGAGAAATATTAAGGCAAGCCTCAGATAGAAGTGCATTTTTAAAACAGGTACTGTGGTGAGATTCTGAATGGGTCTGTGAAACTTCCATTAAATAAAACACATACAATATCCTGAAGCTTTTTTCATATAGTCCAGTGAAAAAGCAGAAAAATATTGAATGGAATAAGGTGGCTAAGGAACCAAATCCAAGGAGTATATTAAAAAAATCACTAATTTGGAACTCCACATGTCTAATTTACTTAATTTCCCTCCCATGCTGATTATGTTTACTTCCATGCATTCATATGAGCTGAGATTTTCCTATTTTACAGTCTTTTAGACAAAATGGAATATTTCTCTCCATGCTTTAAATGGACCATGAAATTTTTTTCATTTCTTTTACATTTTACTTCTAAGTAACTTATAGAGCAGACATACAAACAAGTCTGGTTACCAGGCCATACTATTCATTAAAAATACAATTTTCATTTTCTACTAATTTGTTTCAAAAGGTAAAGCTGGAAACAAAAGCTTATATAACTCTGCTCAGTGCTTAAAATCGTAAATTCAAGGGACATACAAGCTTTATGATACATCCTTATTTTTTTCACTCTGACATTATGCTGACCGTTCATTCTTGCACAGGTTCTTTATTTGTTTACCTTGACATTGCCTCCTACTCTTTAAGTCGCAGCTTTGTGTGTATAAAAACTTGACTGTTTATTCCAGTTAATTCAGTTAAGCTAATAATAGGTATTGCTTTGTCTTATTGCTAAATATATCTGACATTTCATAACTTTTGAGTGTTTTATTCTCCTCTCAATAACCTTCTTTTAAAATAAGCTTTCATATATAATAGTTATATTCATCAGCAGAAAATCATGTTAGCAGTTTAGGTGGCCATTCTATACTACTGTAAAGCAATAATTCTGTGGGTTGCAGAAGAATGTAATATAAAAGCAAGAAGTCCTTGCTACTATCACTGACTGCTCTTTAAAGATTTTATGACAGCATATTTACTTGGACATCTGTGCTTGTATCTCACCCTATAGCATTGCTACCCCGCTCCTAAAAAATGAAGGAGTATTGGTAGACTCACTGAAGTCAGTAGCTTTCTACATTGCAGTTTATAAAATGATAGCTAAAATAAAAGCAAATCTTCTCTCAGTAGACCTAAAGTCTGTATATCGGAGTCTACACAGGATATTTTTCGGGTCAGTAACTCAAAATGTTTTGAAAACAAAACACAAAACTGTACAATATCCCACAGGGAATACTTTTTGTTAAAACTAAATTAGGATTGAAAGTATATCTTTATAATTAATAGATTAAAGAATATGACAGATATGTTGTAATTAAGTGAAAGGTAGCATTAGAAAACCCCAAATCTCCAAAGTCAAATTACTCTAAGTGCACATTTGTTACTAACTCTGACATGGAGTAACATCATGATGGGGAAAATGTTTCTAAACTCCATTGTTTTTTTAAATTAATTTAATCTACTTCATAACTATCTACAACAGATGTAAATAATTGATTAAAGATATTATATGTTGTCATTACATGGAAGATTTATGGAACTTAGATGCTTTATCAAGCATGGATGCAATTATTTTCTTCCTCTCATAAATTCTGTCTTTAAATTTACATTTTTTCTAGAAACACATTCATTAATAATTTGTAATGGAATACTGACAATGAAGTGTGGTACCCAGTGCCAGAAACAAAGGCAATGGACAGGAACACAGGAGCTTCTCTCTGAACATCAAGAAACATTTTTTCACCCTGAGGGTGATGGAGCACTGGCACAGGCTGCCCAGAGAGGGGCTCCATCCTTGGAGATATTCAAAAGGCATCTGAGCGTGGTCCTGGGTGGCCCTGCTTGAGCACTGAGGTTGGACCAGATACCCTACAGAGATCTTTTTCAACATCAACCAGTCAGCAAATCTGTGATTCTGCAAAATCACACAACATAACAGCAATTTTTGGATGCATAAAAAAAATAAATTAAGAAGGCACTTAATGATTTTTTGTAATTCAGTGTTCAATTCTGGTCATTGTAACTCAGAAATAATAATCAGTGAAGTTTAAAATAGCAGAAAAATAATAACAGTAATGAAGAAATCCTGAACACAAGGTTCAAAAAGATACCAATATTATATCCAGAGAGAAAAGAGACAATAAAAAAGTGATAAAGGAACTGTTATTTATTGATATACTACAGGATCAGAGTTCTCAGGTGCCTATTTACATGCTGTAGAGGACATTGTTCCCTCAAATATAAATTCAGGCTTAGGACACCTCGTGCAACTGTTGCAGCCTTAGGTGAACTCTACAACTTTCAACTTGGATAACTACAATGAACATGAATGATATTGCCATGGTTAGGTGGATGTTAAGTTAAGAAAAAGTATATTTATATGTATATACACACACACACATATATATGTATAGTGTGCAGGTGTGTATGTATTTTTAGGTGTATAATATGTGTGTATAACACATACACACAAGCATATATACACTCATCTGCTATGGCTATATAAGTAAATTGAATTTCCAAGGATCCTAGGAAGCCTGAGAACCTTCAAGTAAGAAAATATATAGGATGAAGAGTACAGTGACATTATCCTGAACCAGACAAAAACATGGGTAAAATACAATGTCTTCAAAGAATGTTAATACACGTCTCAAGAAAAGTATACTCTAATGGGTGGTACACAGATGACCAGGTTATCCAAGAAAACAGAATTTACCAGAGTCTTATAATCATATAAGAAAATAATACATTCATGGATAGTCTTCAGAATGTGTTATCAAATTAAACAGACAATTTCAATGGGAAAAACTAACCAATGGTGTATCAGAATACATAACCACCTGGAGGATTATTAATGTTGACTACACATCAAGAGGTAAAGCTGTTTCTAGACTGGGTACAAGACAGCAATGAACCCAGATGAGCTGTGCAGATTTGCTCTCATATCCTGTAGTATACTGCTATTTATGTAAGTATTGTCTTACAAGATTAAAAGGAATTGTACCTTAGTGTTTGATCTAAAGCGATATTGGTTACACTGGATTTTTCTGCTTACCTGCCACTGCACCCTTAACAAAATAAAAGAAAATTTCGTGAGCATCTACAGTACAGATAGCTCTCTTGAGATACAAACATTTGAAACTCTTGGATAAATGTATTTCATGATTTAAAGTGTACCTGTATGTTTTGACCTTTAACTAATTGATGTTTAAATCTTGAATTAGAAACATAAAGGGCAAAATTCTCTCAGCTCAATACAGTGGACAATGACAAGAGCAATTCTTTTTTTTCATTTCCGCATAACCAGAATGTAACTCAGCATCACTGCTAAGGTCCAATTCTGTTCTCAAAAAGAAAAATGGTAAATGTAACTAAAAAATCCTATGTAAAATAATAACATAAATATTGCTAACTCTGACTCCTAGTTTCCCTTCAAAGTTCATTTTTAATATAAATTGTCTAATCTGCTTTATGCAATGAGCTTTAAACCAGAGAGATTGGGTTTATCTACACTGTACCATTGTCACCCTTCCCAGTGCCCTGTAGGGACTCATGTCCAGAAGCTCATTAATATAAAGCAGGCGGGTAGCCGTGGGAGCCAAACCCACGTCACTCCAGTTTAGGTTGATGGAGTCATGGTCTTTCTCTTCTTCTTCTGGCTTAACAAAGCTGTCTTTCCTGTGACGTGAGACTTTCCACAGGCAGGCTGAATCATCCTTACCCTCCCTCTTCACCTGCTCGTTATGACACTTCATCAGAAGTAGAAAAATATGGATTCGGATTCTTGAATGTTAGAGGTTATAAAATCCAAACTACTACTTGTGCACGTTGCCGCAGCCTCTAGAGCACAGTAATTATAGACAAGGAGTAAAAAGATGAGCCCATTTGCTAGTCTCTCCCACAAGAGGCTCATATGCTACTCATATGTGCAGTACTGCAGTTTTGCTCTGACTCCCAGGCCTTGTTTACCAGATTAACGGAGCCAGAGAAAAGCTGCAGAAGGGCTCTGGAGATGTAAATGGAGCCATAATGTGGCAGGGGAGAGGGGGGGTGGAAAGGGCACAGAAGGCCCCCACCAGGAGAGGTGCCTCCCTCCCACCATCAAAAAGGCAGCCTCCTGCTCTGCATCCAGCAGGGACCGGGAAGGGAAGGAAAGGAAGGAAAGCAAGCTCAGCACCTTCCTCCCTCCCGCTCCATTAATATCGGGATATTTTTGTGCCCGCAGCTGTGTTACTATACTTGCTGTTTCTTGTGTTGAGTCTAGAGAGAGACACGTCTCCTGGGACATGGGAAATTTGTCATGTACAATTAGCAGGCACATCAAAACCTAAAGTGTCCTGATTCAGAAAACAACAAAGATTAAGCTATTCAGTTTTGGAAAAGACATGTGAATAAAATGTCACATATCTAATTTTTGGTAAAAGTCCTCATTCTAGGCCTCAGTTCTGAAATTACTTCTTTATACAAATTTATCTTTGCAGTTAAAGAGGAAGGACATCTTCCAATGGCATCTTCCTTTATGCCTTCCTTGTTATTTTCTTCACTACAGATATCACTCACTCCAAAAGTCCATGCTACATTTTAAGTGCTACATCAGTAAATATTTGTGTAACAGTATTTGCAGATTGAGTATAAAAAAATCATCTGTGAAAAAGCATATTAGTATATCCTGGTTTACAGTACCAGGAAGCATATGCTATTATAAACTGTGTGTTCTCTCTTTGTTGTCCTAACTATGAATTGCCATCATATTGGACACAAATCATGTCCCACTAATTCAAGAATACAGTTTCTTAGGGTGAAAAATAAATTAATAATGATTGTATGTATAATTCAATATTTAAAACCTCATTCAAGTAGGCAGGTATAAGCACAGGTTATAGGCTTGTTAATGTAAGGTACACTCACAGATGTCCTTAGCACACATAGTAATGCTATTAGCTTGCTAAATTAAGGAACTAAATAGTTGTTTTCTTTCAACAAGTATTTGTGTGCACCTGTCACCAGAATCCTTTTGTAAATCTTTCTTGGGCTATTTATAGCTTTCCAGCTTTTAAATTATGCCATACATCTAATAGTATTTTTGATATAGTTGTCAAGACTGCAGGTGCTCAGAGAAATGAGTAATCTTTAAGAAAAGTCCCCACAAAGCTTAACCATACAAACCACTGATTAGAAGATTTGATACATGCAGAAAAAAAAACAAACAGAAAATGAAGTGGAATGAGAATTATGCCACATAGAAATGAACATGAATACAAGTATCCAGATTATGCTCATGCATATATATTCATAGATGTAGATATATAAATATGTATGTGTATATGTATGTACATGCATACATTCTCACTTTCTGTGAGTTATACAGTTCGTATACTATTAATGCAAAAATATATCTTTCATTCTAGAGACTGAATTAATGGTTTTAGTGATTAATGAACTGTTATTGAACATTCTTACATTTAACTATACAGAACCCTTTGAGCAGAAAAAAATAAAAAATCTGTGGAAAAGGTTGAAAACCATTGCTACACTGAAATAGCCACAATGTGAAAGGAATCTCTCATTTTCTGTATGATAACATCCTTTGTCTTCCGTTGAACCAACCTTCAGTTCATGCTTGACCCATTTTTTGACAGAATTTCACATCACAGGATATTTAAAATGGCTACAGCCCTGAAAGGCATTTTAACTGCAAAACCTTTATCACGAGACATTTCTACGGTGCTATAAAAATAAGGGAGAATGTAAAGAATAAAGACTAATGCTTGTCATTTATCTACAAGACGTTTACCCTATAGAACTCAGCATCTTTCTTGTATTTTGACAAACATTTAGGTTCTATCAGTGTGAGGAATTGGTTTGCTGCAATAGCTAGGACCACTTTTATCTTACACATGTAAACAACCTTGGAAAAACATCATGAAGATCAATTCATTGCAGTGAAGTGCTGATGAGAGCTTAAAAACATCGGATTATGTTTTTCCCAAGGTCAATCTTTTGTTATCTTACAGAGAATGCTAAATTCAACATAGGTTTCACGTCAAAGCTGTGTGCTTCTGAATGTATTCCAGCGTCTGCTTTACAGAAAAGCTTTGCCAAGTGCAAGCAACCTGTCAAACAAAGAGCATCACACGGGAATAAGCAGGCCTTTCATTTTCTGCCTCGTTGTACTGCATCTGCGTTTTGCGTACCTGTCTTCAGTTCAGCCAGCTTCCCTTTTAAGTTCCTTTCTAAAGCAAATTGGTTCCATTCCAGTTTTTCTGTTGAGAATGTTTTAAGATAAGATGTCATTACATTACTTTAAGCTTTTTTTTTTTTAATTGAAACAAGAGCAGGCACGGAAGCATTTTATCATCTGTCCTTTATTTACAATTTTTTTCAACTTGCATTATCCCTTTCTTTCAGAGAAATAGAAAACATGGACTCTTGATACTAATAAATATTTCAAATCACTATTAGCTTGATGTTAAAAAAGCTTTTCTTTACTTCATTTCTCTTTTTAAATGGATTACTCCTGGCTGAGTAACTAAAGTAAAAATGCCTTTGAAGTGTGAATGTAACATTGCCTCACATTAGTTAAGTATTTTTAAATATTATAAAGTGATTCACAAAATTAATCCTGTAATATGTTCACTTCTGTGATCTTTCAATGTGAGAAGCTGATGTGTTTAATCCCTGTGAACCATACTGAGCAATTATCCAAAGCTTTGCTTGTTCTTTTTGAAAATCATAAAAATAGAACTCATGTAAACATGAGACGTCTTCTGATTTTGCTTAGTAATTGATAAGATATATAAGACATAGTGCCCTTTGGAGGTCTTTTTCTGCTTCACTGCAACATTTTTTCTATTTTTCAAACTACTGGAAAACTAATTGGGATCAGTTTGGGCTGATGAAGCATGAATATCCTACAACATGTTTTGAAATTCTGTTTTAATATTCATATACATATTATTTGTATTAAATGAAACGAAATTTCAAATCATCTTGAGAGATCCATTGGTGGTGGCTTTGAAGCTATGTCACAGAAGCTTATGCTTGAAATGTTTGCAATTTGCTGTATGCCACATTGTCACACAACATGAAAGATTCATCACAGTAATGAAGAAGATCCAATGGAGGACACATTTAGCTAATGATAATTCAGGAATTTAATTGCCTATGGGCACATGGGTTAAAGTGGAAGAGTCAGTAATGCAAATCATCTTCTGGTGATGGGATGACTTAGCTAATGTTAGATGACAGAAAATTTACCTTCTTACAGATCAAGAGTAAGGTCTAAAAATACAGAACTTGTGGCATTAGTAACTTTAAAATGGTATTTCTAACATAAGTCCTGTCCCCACAGTACTTTAAACAATACAGCAGAAACCTTGTTAATGGTGTGGATAGATATGTGTGTGTTTATGAATTTGTGGATTTACCTCGTATTCATCTTTCAAGACCAGCCACTGGGGGGTTTTTGTGAACCTTAGACTGCAATTCATGGATCCCATGAACTCTTATTGGACTATAATTGTCTACACACAAAATAAAACTTTTTCCAAACTCTTGACAAGATAATAGGAAAATGAAAACTTCCTCCTGAAAAACTTTTCTGATGTTACAATAAAAATGATAGCAGTAATGGATATTTATTTTAATGCTATATGATTAAACGATCTCATAACTGTGACAAAAATGAAAACCATAACTAGCAGCTTCTGAGATAGCGTTTAGTTTATTTCAATGCAGTTTGAATCCTATGCGTGATGAAATTGCCTTACCATGTCTGCAGGAACATTCTAACACAGCTGAAAGGAATACTGATGAAAATTATAAAAGCTCTCTCTTTACAGATCCAAAGTAATTTACATGTAAGTTCAATAGTCACCAAAAATTTCAGGTAAAGATTTAGCTTTAATTAACACTGGTGAAATAGTCAGGACCTTATTAATATGTCAGGAGAATAATATCTGGAAGGGTAATGCAGCTATCTAAAAGTCACGAGCAGATAAAACCTTATCATAATTAGCCAGTTCTGGCCATTCTTTCTTTGTATTAACCCAAGAACACTTCAGTAAGTAATGACATAGTTGACAAAGTAATATAAAGCTGCATTGCTGGCACAATCTCATTAATACTTTTTTATTTAGCTTCTAAAACAACAGTTATTAATTTTTACTGAGACAGGTACATACAATTTGTATATTATACATGGCATATGCATGTATGTAAGGACTATACAATTTGACGTGTGATTTTAGTTTACTTATGCATTTCATATTAAACACGTTCAATAAAATAAAGGAAATATTATTCTGAAAAAAGAATCCTGCAGGGAAAAGAAATCATTAAATACTAAGGAAGTGTGAAGTTTCTCAGTGTCACTAAAAAGTGGAAAACCTAAGGACCTGATGGATAAAATTAGCTTTTTAGTACCTCAACCTTGTCCCATGTAGAAGGCGTAAAGATTGAGGGGAATCCTGTTGGTATGTTGAAGATAATTGGTCCCCAGAGACAGATATTACAATCCTCTTCAAAATGGTCCAATTTTCTGATCTTGTTGTACTTAAATGAAAAATCCTTATTACATTGATTTAACAAAATTATGGACTGCTGTATAAAAACCATCCCCTTGTCTATCTTTGGTCACGTATATTAAGTTCATTTCAGAAATGTGTTCATTGTCTATTTTGATTTAGATTATTTTATTTATGGTTTAGAAGATGTTCAGGTAAAATGAAATGTGCTTAAGTTCATTCATTTAATGTCTTTTTCTGTGACCAATCTTTTTGGTCACAGAGAATTACGTTGCATTTGTTATGTTATATATCTACACATAAACCAGTTCATTTCCTATTATAAAGTGTTTGCAAATTACACATTTTTAAATTCATATAGTTGTTATTTCTATTTTCAGACATTGTGTAATGCAAAACAGTAAGTCTATTAAGTCGACAATTGTAAGTATGTACAAGCACCAACAGGCCTTAATTTATTGATGAAGACACATATGTCACGCACACCGAAGTCTATATTCCACATTTATTTCTGAAGTATATACTAATGTTTATACTATTGACATGAAAAGAAACCTTGTATTAATAAAAGGTTTAAAATAATCTTTTAACTTAACATGTTTGGGGACTAAATTTACCGTCATTAGTACAAGGAATTACAAAGGTACATCTCTCTATGTGCTCCTGAGCTTGTATCCTGCCTATGATTTACATCATCACTCCTTCCTAAGTTTGAAGGTATACCAAGCTTATACGTATGCACACCTGGTACATCACAGGGCACGTATGCATGCATATGATATGTATATATATGTATGATACACACGTAAATGGAGTTGTAGATCATGGATTTTTGATATCTACACATAGCAAATGTATGTGTCATATCTTTTAAAGGAAAACTCAAATCACTGCAGTATCTAAATGTCCACCTTTTTTTCTAAACTTAGAAATCTCACTAATAGCCTGAAGTACAGAATGGGACTGAACAGCACTGACAGGGAAGTTGCTGGGAAGTTACCCTAAACTGTACATTTTGTCAGCTGACAGACCCACAGGCTGTGGGGTTAACACACAGTTAACCCACAGACAAACTGAAAACAGTTAACCCTTCAATGAGGACCAGAATATTAAAAGTCCTCAGTCACACTGTAACATGAGCTACTCTCCATGCTGGTCCCTTACAACGTCCTAAAGGATTTTATGTCCTGTGAAGAGCCTGAGTTCACAGGATTTCTCCGAGAAAATGTATTTACTCCTTACATGAATAATTCCTGGAGTTCTGGTACCTGAGATGAATGGGAAAATATATGTAATATTATAATGGAAAGGTGTTTTCAGGTTCTATAAAATATGGATAGTTAAGTATTGAATGATTACGGTTTTGTTCTAAGAAAATTTCCACATAGGTGCAAAGCCATTTTCTTTTGAAAATCTCATCCTAAATTTTCTGTATCTTAAGATTCTCAACATTTATGCAGCAAGATATATATTCAGCTAAAGATAAGCTTTCAGGTATATCTGAATTCATTGAAATTTTATATGAATTTTATTGACAGGATAGTAATAGTGGTTGTGCCATAAAGCTACTAAGGAAGTAGAGCATTTATCGACAATTTATTTCGTGAGCTTCTGACGGAGTGTGAAGGATGAGTATTTCCAGTCTGATGACAAAGCCACTATGTCTGGTGCTGAAAAGTAAATAGAACAAAAGAATGTAGGTGTTTCAGTTACAAATATGCACTCAGGTAGACCAAGATTTACCGTCCAAGGTAAGGGGATGAGGTGGCATCATCTATTTGCCAACAATTGTGTTTTTATCATTCTACATCTCTTCCAATCCTTACCAATCTGCCTCCTCATTGTTTTTCAGTGTAAAGTACACAGTGCATCTTGCATTGTTTTAACTGTAATGATATACACAAAGAAATACAGTCCTATTTGCTTTCATCATAGCTACAATTTCACTTATATTAAAATAACTATCTTGATGTATTTTATTGCCTTGTCTGAACCTTTATACTGATAAATGAAGGCTCTATCAATGTAGTTACATTATTAAATACACAAAAGTAAATATAAAGTTCCGGTAGTTAAACAGTACATCACTATATTGAGACAAAGACAAACCTGAAGAACTGTTCTGTGTTAATGCCTGATTTTGAAAGGAGGAGGAGGAAAGGTGGGAAAACAGGAATACCTCTTGGCTCTGCAACAGTGAAAAAAAAAAGACTGTAACTCTCTGGCACTGTGAACAATTTGTATGACACAGCCTGTACCAATATTGTAAAATTTGCTCCCAAACAGGTTAGCTTCCTCCATACTGCCCACTAGCCTGAGCTGTCAACCCAAGCCATGCCCAGGCATTGCCAGCAGGGTTGGCAGCAGCCTGGGCAGAGCCAGGCTCAACAGAGCTAAATGGTACAGGTGACAAGAGGATGGCATCCGTGCCTGTGCCACTGCCCTACCCAGTACATTGAGTGTCACTTCCTACTATAGAGGGGCCAATATTTACAAAATCTTGTGCATAAAATTAATTTTGTGTAACTAAAATCACGTTAAAAATCATAGAGTTTATCCTTGTGTGAAGTTTTTTTAAATCAATACAACCTAAATCAAAAGGATTTAGGTGAGATTCACATCGCTGTATTTTGACTATTCAGCTTAGAGGCCAAAATTTTGTGCTTGGAATTATGCAGTGTAACTTGTTTAAAGTGCCTGAGCCAGGGATTGCATTGATTTAAACTAAGTCTATTTAAAAACAAACCAGCACAATGACCTTGTGCATGGGTCACCTTAGACTCAAATTCCTGTATAAAGGACCAACCTATTTCTTCATTCTGAGGACACACCAGTTTCCTTGCACATCAAAAGAATTAAGAGTGTTTGGAATCTGACATGTTGCTAATACTACACATGCTTTTCAGAAATGTGATACCAGCTGCAACTGAAGGAAATGATACCCTGTCCTCTTCATTGTACACCTAAGGACAAACCACATCCATCACATGCTCTCAAATTGTTATTTCAATTTTCTTTTCAGAGTGTGGTTCATCTGAAACCGCGTTTTTGGGAGTCCCTCGGGCTTCAGGTATTTTTCATCCTCTTAAGGCTGATGTTTATCTCTGTGATGCACTGCACACAATTATGTCCTTGCACAAACTGACCGATGTGACCAGGCAGAATTAAAAGGGCAATGACTAGTGAGTCTGTGAAGTCTAAATACAAAACCAATGCAGACATCACCCTAATTTCCTGAGGATGTAAACAGAAGTGACTGTGAGAAGGAATTAGAGTTTCATAAACTAAAATTTGTTTCTTTCTTATATTGCTTGAATCATTGTTTTAATCATTTAATCGATTGCTTTAATCAAAATTTCTCCTCTTAAATAGCATGAAAACAACTTTTGTTGAATTACCTACTTAGCAGCAGTGATAATATGTTAAACAAGCATTGATTATCTTTCCTTAATGATAAATTATTGCACACATACTAGGTTTTGCAATGCTTTTACTGAAGTCTCATTTAGTCCTAATGTTATAAAAGCCTACATCTTTCCAAGCTTAAATGAAAATTGTACTAAATATACTGAATGATTTACAGAATGGCACAATGATTTACTGAAAAAAAATGGCTTGTTTTATGTATTTGAAATGTATCCCTCCAAGTACACTGATTACCCATACCTCTATGGATATTAGAAAATGTTGACAGCAATGATACAATTAAGCACTGCACTGAAAAACAAGTAAAAGTAAGTAGTTAAAAAAAAAAAAAAGATTGAAAGATCAATACCACCTCTGCTCCAGGTGCAATCCCTCTCAAGTTCTGCCTCCTGAATCTTTCTCTTCCATGTACACACAGAAACACTCTCATGTCCCAAGATGAATAGAGAGCTTTTATGTAAAAATCAGCAGAGTTTTGAGACGTATTTATGAAATCACCAAAGTCAATAAGGCCTAAAGGCAAAGGTTCATATTCTGCAACAGTTTAAAGATATTGCTGACCCTTCCCACCTGCCATGGCTGCTCGAGGATGCTGCTCCTTCAGAGACCCAGCATAACCCTTTTGTGGGGCTGGGCTCTCAACCAAGTCAGGCTCAACCTTAAATCCAAACCAGCTGATTTATGAACATTATAGCCTATAAAAAGAACAATTCTGATTTTCCTTGGCTTTGGAAATGAGTTCTTGGAAAGAAGGAGGAGGAGTGAAACCTATTTGAAACAACATTCACTGAAAAATTTTATATGGAACTACATCAAAGTCCTCATTTAAAGGCTGAAATGGGCAGTGAAGAACCAACTCTTAGAGACATTTGAGCAGCTAGCAGCAAAACTTTTCAAAGGGCCACTAAGTATCTACTGACATTTTCAGGTTATTAAGTAACTTGTCAAAGTCTGTCTTGGTGTGGTAATGGAAGTGAATGACACTTAACGTCCCCACTCAATAATTTTTGAAAATTTTAGGCTTGGTTTAACCTATGAGCAGTCAGATACCTCCTTTCCATTTCAGATAGTTTTAGATCAGGGCTGAATTTCTTGGTAAAGCTTGATTTTGATGGCTAGTTTGAAGTTCTGCCCTTATACTATGGTGTCAGACTCTGTCCCATAGAAACTGGCAAATGTTAGACTTGTACCGTAAATTTGCCACTGTTAAAACTATGGCAAAAGCATTGAATACTCCCTAGTATCCAGTTTTCCTAGTGAAAAATAAAAATATACTCATACAAAAATACATCAGTATTTCTGCAATAAAGCTATTCTTTCAAATTGTTACTTCCAATAAGCTTGAGATACACTGTTGCACACCAATACTTCAAATGTGGATGCAATTACTGATGCACAAAATTAGCAAAATATTGTTATTGACACTGGATATAGTAAATGTAATATATCTAGAATTTAAGGAAAACTCACACCAGGTAGTCTGATAGTATCTTAATCAGTTTGAAACTTGCTCAGGAAGTCCAGCTTGATCATAGAATCATAAAATCACAGAATGGTTTGGGTTGGAAGGGACCTTAAAGATCATCAAGTTCCAACCC
>JAOXJM010000001.1:43850659-43862334 GCA_026413425.1 Tringa solitaria
GATGATCTTTAAGGTCCCTTCCAACCCAAACCATTCTATGATTCTGTGATTCTATATGTCAGGGTAGCACTGTATCTTTTGAAGTATTAAAAGAATACTGCTTCCTCAGAAGGTATTTTGCACATAACAAATATAATCAACTAAGCTACAAAAATTTATAATTCTGTGATCTAACTCATCATCTGTCAGAATGAAGGCTAAGAACTAGTATTGCTGAGCTGAATGAAATGATTTCCAAAATAATTATATAAGATTCATAGAATAATTTTGTTACAGTAGATAACATTGGTTTTAAAATCTCCAGTGGAAAGGCCTCTGGTTTTTCCCCTAGATACCATACATCTAGAGGTCTCCAGGGTGATATAGTGGATTATAAAAAACAGTAAAAAATACTCTTGAAAATATTCTTGTACTTCAGGATTATTAGGTGTTACAAGTATAACAGCTATTACTATTTTTATGTGGAGTATCACTGGCTCTTTTATGATGCTCATTATTTTCAGTAATACTAAATGAGCCGAATTTATGCACATAAATTAGTACTTCTACATTTTCATTTTTATTACATGTATACATCACAGAGTTGTACAGATTAATAAAAAAATCCTTTTCATGGTTAAGAGAGCAGAAGAAGAGGACAGCAAAATGAATATCAATAAGAAATTGTATAAAATCAATAGAGGAAATTGAAGGATAAAAATGGAAGCTCTATAGCTGGCAGTAAGGAAAATAAAACTAATTTAAGGTCTATTTAGGACAAAAGGAATCCTACCAATGCTATTTCAGTAAGAAACTGATTTTAAAAAAATCATAAAGGGCTCAAATTTTTGAAATATTTCTACTCACTACCTGGGGAAAAAGGAAAATGAGATATACATTGCGCATTTCCCATACAAAAAATTATTACTAAACAGGTTACTAGATAGGTAAAAAGCTGCTGGATGACTGCACTCAGAAGGTCATGTGATGCTATCTGGGGCTGGTGACAAGTGGAGTATCACAAAGGCCTGTCCTTGGACCTGTCACGTCTAACGTCTTTATTAGTGACCTGGAGATCAAATTTCAGATACCAATCGACATGCTTGATGGCAGCACTGCAATTCAGACCTAGGCAGGCCAGAGGAATAGGCAAAGAACACTGGGGCAAGGACAAATGGGAATCCTGGACCTGGGCTGGAAGAACCTGATACCACACCATATGGTCCCCTCCTGAACTTGAAGGCAGAACATCCTGACCTGGATGAAAATGCTGTTTCCACGATCCAGAGTGACTTCAAGGAATAAGAACTATCCAGTAATTTACACTGGGTTGTGAAAAGCAGCAGCAGAGTAGAACCATAATATGATGATTGATTTAATTATGCAGAGGAATGAACTCCTGCCCACCTTTCCCTGGGTCAGTGCACAGGCTGAAACCCTTCCTCCATGACCCCATCTGAAGGCTGCCCTGACTCTTCCCAGTGGACCGGGCACTCAGCTCTCATGTGACACTGCAGAATAACCTCAGCTCAGACCACTGTGAAAGTGCTGTGAGAAGGTCTGTAAAGAGACAGAAAAGATAGAAGTCTCACCCAGGGGTAGGATTTTTGAGACAGCATAGCCAGTAGATCACAGATATAAGAGAGAAAACACCGTCACAGAAACGCTTGAAGTCCTAATGGGAAAAAAACAGGGAGGCTAGTCAGGCTGGTATGTTCCGTTGGGAACCAGAAGTGATGGTTTGGGTCAAACTGTCAGTGTCATCAGGGTTGATGCAGCTGGTGGCAGGCGGCAACTTGAAGCATGGAGAATGTGTGATGGGGGCCAACCTTTCCAACAGTGGGCACACTGATGCTTTTATGATGCATCTTAGACTAACAGCTCATTAACTCCTAGCTATCTCCTATATGTTAACCAAAACATTTTTGCTTTGTAATTTAAAGGTGCATATATCCTGGCTGAAGACGTATGAGTGAACCAAGCCAAAGAAGAGCCATAACAACACTGCAGCAGCACAGCAGTCACTTGGGTTAAGCTTGGGGCACTGGCTTGTCTCACAGATGGGTCAATATTTACCAAGACTCCACTTACTAATTGGAATTCCTCTGGAGACCTTCTCCAAGCATTTTCCAGGAAGGGGGAGCACAGAATAGGCATCTAAAGACAAAACTACCAAGTCTGACCTTGTGGTACTTGTGCCTCCATTATCTAGAGCTGACTATCAGCATATCTATCAAGCCTCTAACTAGGTCTCATGTGACTTTGTTTTTTCTTCCCACACAGTTCCACAGAGAAGACGTCATACAAAATTGCTCTGAGTTACATCAACAGAGGAACAGTCAGTGGCAGATGTCACTATTATTTACCGCTGACAGATAGAGGTCCTGGGCTGAAACTGTGTCCAAGGTTTGGAAAAACAGATTAGGCAGAGATTAGCAAAGCCCAGCACCACACAGCACTCCATTAAAAATACCTGTATACAGATGAAATGGATGTCAACAGACTTGCTTCTGGCCCTCCACCCCCAGTTCTGTCTCCGAGGTCACCAGCCCTGTTGAAAACTCTTCCAGGTGAACCACTGCAGGGGGATGGAGGCACACCTTCTGCATCATTTCAGGTGGGTCACCAGCCACAGAGGCTCACCTGGCTAAGAGCATTTGAGCTGCCTGTGACGCTAGGGCCACCAGAATGTACAGCCACAGCAGGCAGCACTCATGGGAGAAAGCTGAGCCCAGGGAAGCTGTGGAGTTGTGGTTAGCTTCTTGCTACTGCACTCAGTTTCTGTTGCAAGAAGGGCTGGTTTTTGATACTATTAGCCAGGCAGCAAGTTCATATGATAAATTGAGGGGTTGTGGCCAAGTCTTTTATTTAGCACAAGATAAGCGTATAATGTAGCGGAAAACAAGATGTTGTGCAGCCTACAATATCTTGTGGAAGAGTTAGCTTTGCTCAGCTTTGGTGTCCTTATTAAGAGAAAAATATTGATAAACTGGCAATTAGCTCTCAGAAGACCAAAAAAACAAACTCTATACTGCAAGACTTCAGGGTTTCTTTCTATGTAGATAAGGAAGTGCAATTACAGATGTAACCATTACAATATTGTTCATCTAACTGGCAAAGCTAAACCACCATATGTCCACAATTGTAACTGGATAGCATAAAATTAAAAATAAGAGATACATCTGAGCAGCTCACAAAATTTTTCCATCCTCTAATGCCGGAAATAATTACAATTGGTGGATTTTAAGGAATGTGTGCTTAACTTCAATTAACGATCAAATCTTACAGACTTCGTTAAACCAGTCCACCAGGTTTTGATCTTAATGTCCCTTCCTTTTTTTTTTAATTTATTAATCTATGAATTGCCATCTCCTGATGAAATTCAGCTCCATGCCTCCACCCAGTGGGCTTTTCTTAACCAAGAACAAAAAGAGTCCCTGAAAAGTGCTTGCACACATGCAGTACCAGTGGAAGCATGAGTGCTGCAAATCATTTCTTTCAATTTTTCCAGTGGAGTGGCTCAGATTAAATGTAAACAGCTAATTGATATTACCTTCTGAAGTTAGATAACCACAAATGTGAGATGTTTAACAATGTTTTTTAATTATCTTCATAATATGTTTGCTGTTGCTATAGAAACAGTCACTGGGAAACATCCAAATCCATTTGGCACCAGGGAAAACTTGAATTTCGGAGCCTTTTTTTTTTTTAAATCTAAAAACCTGAAATTAGTTTCAAGTTTTAAAATAAATACAAATCAGATTACAACATATATATATACAGTGGCTTTTGGTAAGAAATAGCCCTTTGGTTTGTAGTACTTACTTTCCACACTAAACTAAAGTATTTTTTACATTCTTTTCCCAATTGAGATTATTTAGCTACTTGCAGTGGCATCCCTGTTTTAAACTGAGAGTAATATCCTGGATATATACCCTAACAAGCTTATAATAAAATAGGTTCTGTAGATGTGAACTTCTCTGTTAAACTACATGAGTTACTTCATTACATATGTGCGATGGTTTTGTAAAACACTGGTTCATCTGAACCTGTATCCTGAATATTGTTTACATTAAGAAACACACATAGAATGATAGAATGGTTTAGGTTGAAAATGATCATCTAGTTTCAGCCCCCTGCCATGGGCAGGGACACCTCCCATTAGATCAGGTTACTCAGTTCTCCCAGCTGTCTGTGCCTCCCATCCCTTTTTTTTCTATAGGGCCCCCAACTTCACTGAGATGTGTCACTTCCATTAAAAAGCACAGGCTTATGAGGAAGTGCACTCTTAATACATGAAATAATAAAACACAGTTCAGGTAAATACTTTTGTCCCAAGCCAGGAAGAAGAACAAGAACTTGTCCTCCACACTAGTTAGAAAAGTAGAAAATACACTTCTCTGATCCCCCATCAGTTTAATGATGGCATCTTCCTTACATCTAATACCAAAACCACTCCAGAATAAATCTCTTCTTTCAAATACGATGGCCCTGCTACAATCTACAAAGAACTGTTTACGATTTATTAATACTACCATAGAACTGAAGCTAAAAGACAATGAAATTAAAGGATAATGAAAAGCTTTTCAGCCTGTAATTAATCTGCAACTGCTAACAGATGCAAAAGTCTGCAGTCTTCAGTACAAATTAGATTTTGGTGGAGTAGGAATAATGCCCCAAACATATCAGATAATAATTCAAACTGCAAACAACTTGTACACTAATCATCTACTCTGACATTTTTTTATCGTACAGGTCAAAGAATCATTTCTGTATCAAGTTCATAATTTTTAGGAGACAACACCTTTTTGAGAGACTCCTCATCCAAACTGATTGACAGAGATGCTTCTGGATGTTCCTGCTTTTTGGTCGTTCTTTTGTCTGAGGTAGCTTATTTTCACACTTGCCAGATGACATTCTGAGGAAATAAAGAAATATGACAGTCTTCCTTGCACATTATAGTTTCAGGTTAAGCTCACTTCTGGTTATTTTTTCAGTCACAGCTTTTTCCTTAAATAGTAAATATTCAAACTTCACCATACCCACATTTTTGTTTTGTGAATCCAAATCCAAGGAAGGCGATGACCTATGGTAAAAAAGTTTACAAAACAGGCCAAGAATCTTCAGAAAGTTAAAATATTTAAAAATTAAATGTGCTACTGTGAAAGTTATGCCTATATATTCTTTTTGCAAAATACCTCTACCTTTCAGAACCCAGGAAGTCTTCCTTTTCATCATAGATGGAGTATTAAATGTAGGTCCACCTTCTATTAAAAAAACCTTAGTATTTCATGACTTGTGAAGGGTGAAGGTATGAGCAATTTTCAGAATTTACTTGAAATATAAAACTTTCATGAGAAATTCCTCCTGCATGCTACCTACTGCCTGTGCTAGCTCAGGATTCCCACAGAAATGTGCTAAATTCTGACATCTTCTGACAACGCACTCAAAAATCTGGTGTTTCTGAAAGCTTTGAGCACGGTACTGCTCTTAATGTGCCTGCCTAACGCCATGTAACCGCTCGTTTGCTTTTATGGTGCAGTCTGGTGTGATGTAATGAAAAGTACTCCGCCATGAATAAATACAAATCATAAGACTTAGGTGCCAACCTAATGGGAAAAAAAACCCGACAAAACAACAAAAGTGGTAAGTGGATGGATGAGAGAGCATTTTATTTTCCTTTTTAGTCTCTCTTACTTTGTATGGTTAACTTCAGCCATGTGCTTAAGCCCCACTGATTTAAGGTGGGGCCCATTCCTAAGTGTGCTTGTTCTGAACAGAGATGGGAAGTGAGGATGTGGGTTGGAAGAGCTGTCCTGCCCCCACTTCTGTGGCTGAAAATTTCACAACCTGCTCTACTATTAAGTACGATACAGATGTGGAAGGTGTTCCTGTGTGTGTTGTAACCGTGTTTTGTCCTCTTTGTGCGCTCCCAATGAAAATATTTGTTAAATACAAAGTGCTCGCCATTTTTGGTGTGATTTATTGCTTTAGTGCAAAGGCGATTTATCAGCGTACCTCCACACGCTACCTTCATGCATTAAAGAACAGACTCTTTTCAGAGCAGAATACTGTAAAAAAGGATCAAGAAGCAACAGCTCATATACTTGCACATTCAGAAAGTGAGATTACCACAGAGCGATGTATATAATTGGTTTTAAAATAACACTGACAACAGAAATCACTACCACCTAGACAACTAAACATGGTTTTAAAATAAAAAATGACCATCTTAAATAGTTACCTGAAAAATCAGACCAATGTTTACAGATCCCTATGTGTGGGTATGGATGTGTAATTTATATTGCTTTTCCTTTGCTTTAATCTTGAGCACAGTGTATATGAAATATTGTTTTGGTTTTTTGAGATCTGCAGCGCAGTTCAGCGTGTTGACACCTATACGACAATTATAAAAATCATACTTTGAATAAATTGGTATTTTAATGTGTATTGGTTTATAAACCACTAAATGTATTTCAATGCATGCCAGATTATTTTAAAAGGAACTCTGTCTACCTCATTAAACCCAAATACCATTTTCCACCTAAGGTACCAGTTTTATTTATACTATCTATATGAAAAAAAAAGGAAAAGAACCCCAAAATGAAATAAATAGCATATAAAATCATAAATATCAGTAGAAATTGTGACACAGCATGAAATCATGCTTCTCATACCTATAATTTCTACAGATGGACTATTATTTGGAGAAATCAAAACAGCATAAAAAAAGCTTTCACTGCATTGTCTTTGGAGAATGAAATGTATGTGCTGTACTCAAAAGCAGAAATTATATTATAGCATATTTCTCTGAGATGACAAAAACACATATTAATGATTATAGTGGAATACAAAATAACATATATTACAGCTTTATATCTGAGAGGAGACATCCTACCTCCAGCAGATATATGCTCCATGATCCTAAGTACAAAATGTTGCTTTTTTTAGCTATGATCAGAAAATAAGATGCAAACTGGAAAAGGACATTGAAATGAAAGCAACTGCACTTATGAAAAATAAGCTTGGCTTTAATTTATTAACAGACAAGGTTATAAAATATTTGGTGTTAGTGGACGTTTTGTGTCCAGTAGAGTTGTCTGATGACCTAATGTTTTCACATAACTTTTAAATACTCAGCAGCCTGGATCCAGGCTTGAATACTGTGTTGCCAACCATCAGGGATGCTGAGCGAGCTCATTTTGTGCCATGTATGTAAACACGCAGTAAATTTTCTAGAAGCTTCACATGCTCAATATCTGTACAGATCAGCTGTAAAGCTTCCTGCCATAAATCTGATGAGCCTGGGCCAGATCAGACATACTGTGTGTGCACTGAATGCAGAGTTTGTATGTATCCTAAATGCTGAGGCCAGATGAATTTCCTGCCAGTGAGACAGCCCCATCTGTGGAGGGCAGCTACTCCCATTCCTCCCTGGAAAGTCCTCAACAAAAATACAGCAGTTCTGTCATCAGGGAGCAAACCCAAAACAGGTGTAGGTAGGAACCATGAATTCTATCAGCCTGAAGACTGTTTTAATTATAAACACTCAATTGGTGTATGAAGCTCTTGGGGAAAGAACACTTAGCAGCACCAGCCTGACTGGTCTGGTGGATACCTCTACATACAAAACTACAACTGGTCCTTGAAACCAAGAACAAATCAAAAAATTCATTGTTAAGTATTCAGTTTAGGATTTTATTCTTAAAAAAGTGTATTTATTTTACCTTATATTTGATCTAACTTAACTGGATAATAAAACTGTACCATATTCTTGTTTTTGAGACCTCCCATGGTGTTAAATCTTCAGTGCATAAGACTACTACATTACAGTCGCTTCTCTACTCCTACGTCTCAACACTTGTAATGTTTATGGGGATTACAGAAGAATTAGCATCCACACCTGCATTTATTTCCATAATGCTTTTACTTGTTCACTGCTTCCCAAATTATTAATGACAGCTACTTCAAAGTGAAATCCTGCTGGAAGCTAGAGAACCACTACTCCTATTCATACCCATTTTGTAGTTTCTGTCATCTTCAGCAATGTCTGAAGTGACTTCTGATTAAATAGATGAATCCCTTTCTGTCCACATAGACTTAATTTCCCAATTAAAAACACGAGTTGTGTGATTTCATGACACAGGGCACATTTACCACTAAAAATTTCTAGCTACTGCCTAGGTCTCAGGAAGAAAAGGGTTTAGATACTAAGGTTACAATAAATATAGGCACAGGACCTAAATGAAAAGGTGATACTCTGGCTACGAGTCTCTAGAACTCTCTCTAATTCCCTGAGATATTCAAACATAATTGATAAAAGGAATCATCATGCTGGAAAGTACCTAAAGAACTGGTTAGCTGCAGTCTGCTGTTACTTTTGATTGCAGGTTTCCAATAATGCAGAGGAATACAAACTAAATGAGTTGGTAAAATAACTTTATCTAGATTAATTTATCATTTGTTTTCTTGGCACTGGGCCATACTTGGCCCTCCTTGTAACTAGATATCTACATTCAACGCTGTGCATACAAATAACAAATAGTACTCCCCCCCCCCCCTTTTTTTTTCCTTTTTACCTTCTGTTTCAAAATAAACTGTTTCTTAGATTAGAGGAGCAGTCTTAAAGCACGGTATCAGCTCTCATAACCTGGCAACTATCAAAGGTCAAAACCAGAGGTATTTGTTTCTCGTTCCACTCTGAAGAATGGCATTTCTGTAGCGTGGAGCACATCAGTGCGGGGTCTCGCCCACTCTGGCACCCCATAAGCAGATCGCTGCAGCAGAGCCATCACCATTTGACCTGCAGATCCCTGATTCCAGCCCCAGAGCACTGAATGCAAGCAGAGATCAGGGATGCTCCGTAGGGAAACGCATCTTTCTGCTGTTAGCGCTTGGGGTTTCATAACTCAAATTGCCTCATGGCAGTTAGAAGACAAAATAAATATTTTTGCATATAGATAAAGCCATGTGCTACTTTTTAACGCATTATCTAGGGAGAAAGCGTGGAATGATTAGGTTAGTAAAACATTAAGCTAGCTTAGTTCATTTTTATGTTTATTTTCTTTTTTAAGTTGCAAAGTGGGACCCTCAAACACAGTTTCTCAACAGACATGTGTTTCCTCAACTGGGTTGATATCAAGATATTAAAAAAAATAGATACAAATGTGGGGATAATCTCTCTTTCAGGAAAATATATAAATAAATCCAGACTTGAAAATAATGATCCAAATCACTATTAATCAAAAACTACATAGAAACAAGAAAGTTCGTGACAAGGCTATACACAAAAGGTAGACCAACCAGCATGTTGTGGGTCCAGTCACACAGCAGTTTTATGAATGGACCAACAATTATTTTACCAAGATTTCAGACTGAACTACTTTAGACATTTTTTTTTCTTCTTCACATCCATAAAGGATCTTTATAGGAATGTCAGCAAGCTAGCTGTGTGGCTCTCAGTTCGTCATTAATACCCACTCAGCAATTTCCAGAAGGCATGCATGAGTTAATAAAAATTCTATGGAAAACAGGCATTTCAGAGCTTTGTCCTGTCATCACTGATTTTAGCACCCTTCCATTTTTCTTATGCTCACAACAGTTCTGTTCATTAATCCTTTTAAAAAAATGCTTCTAAACTCATTGATTAATGATTTAAAACATTACTTTGTGAAAGCAGAAATAGACACTAAGATTACAATCAGGGTTTTAACTTCATGTTCATTATCTAATTCTTCCAGCAGGCATAATTTATCAGACTGTAAAGACAAAAAAATCCAAGGTCTACATTGTCCCATGCTTTCAAAGCCTTAGTATCTTAACAGATGAAAGTTTTTGTTTTGCTTTTTGTCCTGGTTTGAGGTAGAGTATCTGTCATTCGCTTCAGTGGTCAGACCAGCCCAAACCATAACATTTTTCCCATTAGTGGCAAAAAAATAAAAATCTTATGAGATGGGTACAGGGTGAGAAAGTCCCTGTACTGTCAAAGCCAGCTTAATGACATGATCCATTTAAGTTACCATTATGATTTGCCAAGAAGTTACCTGTGAAAGGAGCAAGGGAAGCGTCACATTCTGTTCCTCAGAACCAGAAAGAGAAAATGAATGTATTGTACCTGATGCTTTCTTCCCTGCCTTATTTCTGATTCACAGCTTCACTGGGCTATAATGAAAGGAAAAAAGAGATGTCTGAAGTTGTCTGCATTCACCAACTCTCCAACTTAAAGAATAAAATCTCAAACTGTGCAGTCCTGTCCCTTCCACTCAGAGGATGTACCGTAAAGACATAACTACTTGAGATCACAGGGTTTTCAGAGAATAGAAAACAAACTGGTAGAGAACAGAGAAGTAGAGTGGGTGACTCCGTAAAAAAAAAAAAAAAAGGAAAGAAAAAAACTAACAGAATGGCAACAGGACTCATGCTCCTCTTTTTCACATTTCAACATCTTCACCACATATTCACAGCAAAGTTTAATAAAAACTAGTCCAAGTCTAATCCCCCACTGGACTAACTTCTCATATATTTCAAATTAAAAGCAGCAGCTTTTACAGGCAGTCCCCATAAACTCATGTAATTGCCATTGGACTGCTTGCCTAATGATCACCAGATCAAAACAAGTAATTAGATCTTTATTTCCTTCCTCAAAACATTCCCTCCCTCCCTCCATTCTCCACACTTTTCTCCATGAAAAGATGATGGGTCAGTTGTTACAGTGCTAATTTGTAAAGCAAAGGTTCAATTGCCTTCTCTGCCTGTATGACCCAGAGCCACCCAGCATCATCACTACTGTATCACTGCCTTCCAGTCATACTCTACTAATTAAAGAGGCTTGACAGAAAAGGAGTGTGGGCTCAGGAAGCAGCTGAGACACTGGACTGCACCAGCTTCTCCTGATGATTGTCCTGGGCTGCTACTTCACAGTAATCAGTAAAGGAAAGGACAGTGTGAGGAAATGCATAATTTTAACTTCTTCCTCTTAGAACTGCTACATCAAGAATTAACTTCTGGTAGAAAGGCAGGTCTCTTGTATGAGTCTGTGAGAAGCTGGGCTTAGTTACAGCCCTTTTTCATCTCCAAATCAAGTAAATCTACAGAGGAGAGAAAGTGATAGGGAGAAACGCCAGGAACTTCCTCTCCTTCCTGAAACCAGCAATGCTGGGGCTAAGGTCAGATACTGCACTGGTTTTTGATTAAGTGCTCTGCCTGATCAGGTTATCTGAAGCACTGGGGGACAGGGAGGCATTTTCAGGTGCCTTTTCAGGAAAATCAGATAAACCTGGTCTGTTTCATATTAACTGTCACCAAGAACACAGCATAAAAAGACTAAAGAGAAGGACAACAATTAAAGTTAGAATGAAGTAAGATTAAATTTGAATGACCAGTACTGTGCAACAGATACTCTGAATCCTGAATTTCTCAAAATTCTAATTCTGAAAAAACAAGATCAGAGAATAATACAAGTAAGAAACATGGAGATTTCTTTTTAGAGCAGAATTCTGTTCTTTTCCACTGATCAATAGCTGAGACTTCTTGTTGCTAAGGAGTGAAAAAAACAAAAGGGTAATTAACTTACTAGCTCGTATTAGCTAGCCTATTCTCCAGGAACAAATCAAGCATATGGAATATTTTGATAGTTCAGTTTTCACTCAATTTTATGCAAGGGGGGGGGGGGGAACCCAACCTGTATTTCAAAAGAA
>JAOXJM010000001.1:43883023-43934308 GCA_026413425.1 Tringa solitaria
TTTCTTAATGAACAGGAAGAAATAGTACAGTTTTATAGTAGTAGCTATTGTTTAGTATCTGGTCAGGTATTAGATATGCTACATTTTAAAAAATCTACACTAACAGTACTAAGTTTTACAATCAGTTGAATATTACTAATTCATCTGTAATTCAGAAGTTAGTCTTGTAATAATTCAATGAGTTTTTAATTGAAAATTACTATCCTTAAAATACAAAAATACTATAACATATTTTTAGGCTGGTATTTTTCTGTATGATCACAAATCGTTGTTACTATTATGGGCTGTGTTAACCAGTATTTATTTTCTTAATCTGATACAGGTATCAAAACTGATGAGTTTATGAATAACAAAAAATCACATGAAGTGCAGGTGATGTCAGAGTTGGTAGACAACATAGCGAAGTATTGTGGTATAAAGCAGGTAAGAAAGTATTTCTTAATGTATGTTACCGTGTATCTTCCAAATTATTGTCCTTGTTGTGCTCGAATATATGATTTTGATACTCTGTCATTGCTGTTCTTATTTTCCTGTAAATAATTGTAGCTAAAGAAGAGCTTTTAGGGCCAAGTTGAAGGACAATTTTGTTTACAAATATCTTTCCACAGGAGCTGCCTTTCAATGAATCATGATCGTTTCATAACTCATGAAAAAGTTTAAGAACTTATAATCATCCTCTATATGTTAAGCAGCTAAAAATTGTACTGCTTTTTGCTACACATGCGTACTGCCTTGTTTACTGGCAATTTACCATAAGCATCAGTCGGAAAACAAAACTTTGTTCTTCTGTCAGGCACACAAGAGTTCCACATAGACAGCAAAGCAATACGTTTGAGAAATTTCGAAAGTTTCTCTTATTCTGGCACAATTCTTGTTTAATGCTGTTCACCTTTATTTAACGTGGATGGAGGTCTATCAATTAGGAATTTAGTTAGGAGCTTTATACCTTGAAGGGAGATCAGATTAAGTGGAGATTTATGTAGTAGAATGTGCATGAAATACATTTGGTAGAACACATATGAGATGTGGACACCCAACACCATGGTCAGCCAGCGACTACTCTATGAATTAACCGTTCCACGCATCAGGTAGCGAGTCCATCCTCGGATGGTGAAAAATTGCAGGATTGCTTTCTCAAATTTGATTGTAACTTATCTTTTTCTTTCACGTGTAATTGTGATTGTACAGTGCACTAGATCACTGTTGCATTTAAACCTTGCAGATGTTTACTTATGGATCTGTTGACAAAACACAAGGATCAAAAGAATAGTTGACTTTTTTGAGTACTGTATTTCACATTCTTTTAGACAACAGTACCCCAATACCATTTCCTTGGTTTACATACATGTAATTTTTCTGTAAGATTTTTCAGTGTTAAACTTTGGGTTAGATTCCACATCTTAGACCTTTGTTGCAGTAAGGCTAGATTTTGAAGTATCTCAGTGAACTGAGTTGGTCTAATCATTTTAATATCTGTAATGCTGGTAGCTGGCTGATGTAGCTTCATCTAGTAGGTGTTACTGGCTCTGGACGCTGCATTATATTCATTTCTACCTCTCAGCTGCACTTGCTTTCTCTGCAATGGGCTGTAAGTGTAAATGGAGACTAATTTCCTCCAGCCTAATACTCATTCCCACAAAGATGTGTGGAGAACACACTATATTTGTTTAAGACGAAAGATCAATAAGGTATCTTCCCAGTTTTTATGCTGAATGTATTCCCCCGATCCTTTTTTTTTTTTTTTTCCCATAAGTAAATATTTCTGAGTATAGTTTAAAATTAAGGTATCAGATGTGGGTAGCGGGGGAAGAGACAGCTGCAGTTGGGCAGGTCAAGTCTGTATTACTTCGGTCTCTGGTATTTCTCATCTGCTGTATTGTGCCAGGCCATTCTGATGGGAGAGTGGTAGCTGGCCTGCTTCATACCTGCACCGGGGGGGAGCGTGCTAAAAATTCATGGTGTGGCCAGTTGTGTGCCGAGGGTAGAGTACACGGCCATGCTCTGCTCAGTTTAGATGTAGAGATGTTACTGCAGCATCCCAATTTCCTGCTGCCGTCACCATAGGCTGAAGGGCAGGCTCCAAAACTTGGATTCATCACTGAGTTGCTGAAGCTGAACTTTGGGAAGTTATTTGGCTCAGACTGTGTTTAATTTAGATAATGTAAAAGATGCGGTGCTCTTGATAGGTTCAGGTCAGGTTTGTGGCGTCCTTGGAAACAGAGATCAAAACTCTGAATGCTGACCATCTGTTTTGTGAGGAACGACTGACAAAAGCAGAGTTTTAGGCAGTCTTCTTCTTACAACTGGGATTACCCAGTAAATATAGAGCTGCAATTAAGGCCAAATATTACTGGATGAGACGCAATCAATTTGTGAGCATCTGCGATCGCTTACAGTGATGGAAGGCAATCTCTCCAGCAGCTCTTTTGAGAGCCGGCCACAGTGACACGTGTGGGTGCCCTCAACAGCCACAAAGTGGATGTGCTCTGTAAAGAATAGACAGACAGTAGCAGCAGGTTTCTGAAAGCAATTTCTTCTATCAGTAGCATGTTTTTTGCCTTGCTTACCTTTTGCTTCAGACAAGAATTAGTTGTTGAAGTGTTGAAGTCTTTCACGTACTGAAAAAGCCATGGGAGAGCATAATTTGCTTATAATGCAACACTAAATATTGTCTGTATTTGATGGAAGGTGGTGTTTCATATAGCATTTTCATTTAGATTTTAAATAGCTCCTGTGAGATTCAGGAATGAAAGGAAAGGAAAACCCGTGTTCAGAGAATAAAAAAGTAGAGCCACCTTAATGACTTACTTAAGTCCCGAATGAGGCTGGGTACTAATAAAATCTCAAACCAATCATTACTAAGTATCTGTCACTACGCTGCAATTTCATCCAGTGATTATGCGCTTTTATCAGATGTCTTGGAGTATCTTTATATAAAGGATTATTTTCTGTTTGTTTTTTGCAAAAATTGTAACATTTAATGAAAAATATTATTGCAGTATATCACTGAATATGAAATGGCGACTGCTCTACGTTAACATTTTTCCAATTTAGTCATACACTGTAACAAAATTTATTTGTGCAAAGTTACAAATCCCTAATAAATGAAAAGAGCTTTCCAGTTACATTAAAAAAAAAAAAAGCTTCCTTCTCAGTTATTAAAAAGCAACTCCTTTTGTTTTGGTTACCTTTCAACTTAAAAAATATAGGAATTGTAAAGTTTTAGGGGATTATTTTCCTTATTGATTTTTTTCTATCCTTCTCGCAAAACAAAATATATGCGGCATTTAATTAAAAAATCTAGAGCTATGAAAACACAACACATTTTTTACAACAGCACGTGTCCTTGGGGTGTTTCTTTCAGATATTACAGATCACTGACAGCTTGAAAAATGCCCTCCATTTCACCTTCATACCCATGATGTATAATGGGTGGTAGAGGATATTGCTCTCTTGTGATATTTTATAATGTAGTATAATAAATAGTAAAAAGAGAATAAAAGCAAAAATTTTATTACTACTGTAATCACTTCTAGTTTAATGATTTGAATTAAAACATTAAAGCAAACTAACTAAAGGGGTTTTTTTTCAGTTGTTTACTGCCTCTTTTAAGCATTGTTCCTATCATACAATTGGAACTTTTATAAAGAAGTTCTTGATTAAACTCTGAAAAGAAGCCAGTGATGATTCCTCTTTGCTTAAATGCACATTTGTTTTCTTTAATGTATTTTTGAAAGTTTTCTTTGGAAATTGCAGCATGTGCAGCAAGAGTTGCAATGTGTAATGTAAGTATGATATAACTGCATTCAGCATCCATTACATTTGTGATTTGGTGCTGGGAAATGTTGGAACGCTTCTAGAAACGGAGTTCTTGATTGCACTGTGCCAGAAACTGTGTTTAAACATAGTACCCAACTCACTGCGGACAAGACCTTTGGAGTTCATTATATCATGGAAATTTCATTTTAAAAGTTCATGCTTGGCAGATACACTATGGATTGCTGATTACCTTTCCTTATGTAATCAAGGGAAGGTAAAGCAGGGATTAATTTAATGCAGTCTATTTGTTTAGCACAAGATCATTGCCTGCTTATTTTTAGTCAAATTTTCCTTTCGTTTTAAAAGTATTCTCCCAGTGCTAATTTAACAATATATTACTGTTTTCTTTTTACTTGGAAACAACGAAAAAATCCTTACCCGAACAGCAGTTTGTCTTTACAGCCACTAGAGGTCGCACGTAGGAGTCAGGAATAATTCACTAGCTGACTCTGTGTCCAAATGCTGCCTCTCACAGAAATAAAATCCTTGTAGAAGTGGATGTGTGCATATTCTGCATATTAGTAATATCAGTGACATAAAATAGTGAGTAAAATCATCCTTGAGCACTTTTCTTTCCTTCACTTTTAAATAATCTAGGAGGATGTTGGTGCTAAACGTGACAAATAAATGACATTTTCAAAAAGTATGCTTAGATTCTATGAATTCTGTTTCACTAAATCCACTCCTGTTCTGAATACATGCAAGGCATTTGAGGATTACAATGTACCTAGATGGCAAATATGCAGTAATATCACATGAAGAGTTCAGATGAAAAAGCCATGTGCAGCCTGGGTAAACAATTTTTATCTAATAGGGTGTATTCTCCACTCTTATGTATTCTACAGTGCCAGTGGTTCAAATTTTTCTTCCTAATTCTATGGCTGCACAGATCTTTAGCTTTCTTTGTTCAGTAAGAGTATTGCTGTACTGAGTGTTCTTCACTGGTAAAAAAATATGCAGCTGAGTATAAGACGGATACATGTAGTGCATGCTGCTATTTGTACTTACAAATAGTAGTGTAAGCTTTCTTGGATGTTTTTGAATCAAACATGGATGTTTTTGAATCAAACACTTTCAGGAACATCTACAAAGAAGCCATTATATTTAATCAATATAAATTTTGGTAGATACCTGAACAAAAGAGAATATTATAATTTTCTTTCCTTACAGAAATGTCACTCTGCCTATTCTTGTAAAATATTTTGTTATATATTTATAACAAATTACAACACACATCATAAAAGGCTGTCATTATGTACTTAAAAGTTCTCAGATTACCCTTGTGTCTGCTGCTACTCTGTATAGTGTTATATCAGTCTCTGAAGTAGCACGTGTTAGCAACTCTGAGACAAACTAAGCTGTAAGTCAGTTACCCCTTCTATTCACTCCTTCCTCCAGAAGAGGCAATGGGAAGCACGAGTCATGTAAGCCCCTTTGTTTTATTACAAAAGCATCCTTATGTTAATCAAAGCTATATAGGAATGGGAAAATATATACATAAACATTCTGACAGAAAAGGGGGTATTAATATCACCTCTCTTTAGGTCATATCTGAAGTGAATAAGTTAGGCAGCAAATCTGAAGATGCTGATTTCTGTACACCTAGGGGTGGTAGACTCCTCGGTATGGGAGTTAGGTGCCTGAAGCTACTGTGAACACTTGCTTTGCTAACTCTATATCCTGACCCAGCTTAGCAAGAGCAGGTTGCATTGTTAATGTTTTATGGTTATTTTCTTTAAAGGAAGGAAGTTCTTTGTCAAAAAATATACTCAAAGTCTTTCTCAGAAGAGTCAGGACATGTGCATTGTCTGTTTTCTGAAGCAAATCAGTTATGACTTAATTCTCTGTTTTAATCACAAGATGGAGCAACAAAGCAAGTGAACTAAGTGTACTAGGAGGTATAACTGGTAAGGTAATTTTT
Source organism: Tringa solitaria (assembly GCA_026413425.1). Lineage (NCBI taxonomy): Eukaryota > Metazoa > Chordata > Aves > Charadriiformes > Scolopacidae > Tringa > Tringa solitaria. The sequence continues at coordinate 43,888,764 of JAOXJM010000001.1, forward strand.
AAAACCATGCTTAAATTTTTAGGGAGTTATTTTGCGTGTGATTGAAATGTATCTTGTTGCTCATTAATATACCATTTTTTTTTCCTATTGTCTAGGTGGTTGATATAGGTTCTGGAAAGGGATACCTGAGTTCATTTTTGTCCATGCAATATAACTTAAAAGTTTATGGAATTGACTCCTCAAACACCACCACTAATGGCGCTCACGAAAGGAACAGAAAACTGAAGAAACACTGGAGAGCATATCAGAATCGAGGAAAAAATCAAAATCGAGGAAAAATCAAAAGCCAGAGGTTGGACAAGGCAAACGACAGGCCAGTGCAAAGTGAAATGAATTGTAAAGCAATCAATGAAAAGCTCTTAAATAAAACCAGCAGTCTTCAACATCAGGACCAAATGCCTATCCAAGATTTAGTTCCTTCTTGTGGTGTCACAGAAATAGCTACATCTGAAACCAACAAACAAACTGAAGTTGATTTGGTGGCTCGGACACAGTCTGACGAGAGCAAACTTTCCGAAGAGGTTCTTGCTATTTTAAATGTTCTGCCTACTGATGCTGTAGAAGTTTTTTCTTCATCTCAGTCTAACTGTGGGGAACTCTGTGAAGAGGAAAAGGAGCAAAGAAAAATGGCATCTCTCCAGGCTAAAGCAAGCAAATCAAGTGAATCAAATCTGTATTTTCCATTGACCTCTTGCATCACTGCAGAAACAGAACTCAGTGACATCATAAAAGATCTGGAGGTTATTTTACTAGTACTTTAAGTAGATTGACTGTTGTCTTTGTATTGCAATTTTCATAGATACATAATATTTGATGAGTCTACAGAGTGCTGTCTGTGTTGAAAATGAATATTCAGGTCCAATAATGTTTTTCAGCCAGTTAGCAGAAGTATGTCTAGCAGATACAGATTGTTTTTCTATTTTAATATATGTGTTGGGATTATTTTGGATATGTAAAGCAGCCTTTAGAATTTGTGGGGTAGATAATACTCAGTTGTCAAAGTTAACAGCATACATATCAGCACATTCAGGTATTTTACAATTGTGGTTGTAGATAACATCTAATTATTATGAAAAGAGTTATATTTACCGGGTAGATGGATATATTAAGCGTTGGAAATTCAATTTGACTGAAATTTCTTATTTTTAAAGTTTGATATTTTTGTAATTTCAATTAAACTTTACAGGGATAGGAGAACTTATTGTATATAGTACTCAATATAAAGAGTTTGTTAAGAGCCCTATTTGTAAATTATATTCTTATATTTTGACTTTTCATAGTTACTTTAAGTTCATTTAGTAATTTACTAGCTGATGGGGAATGGGAAAAATTTATATTTATACTGTAAGTTCTGAAATTAATTTGCAAATGAAATATGGGTGTAAGAATGCATCTTTGTATATAGCCAAGGACTAATACTCAGGTATCATATTTTGCTACACTTAAACTAATCGTCCAGAAAGTACTTTCAGTTATACCCAGTCAACTCACTGAAGTCAATGATGGTTCAAAAGTGTACCTGACAGAGATAGGCTGTCCTCCTTTTGTTCAGAAGTTTTGAGCATCGTAATGTGTTTCTTCTGTCTGGCATGCGGTAGCCATCTTCCACTAGATTTATCCTGAAAGAATCTCTCCAACTTCTGTCCTGGGGTTTAAATGCTGTCCTTGCAAATGCATGTCTTCCCTTAGCTTCCAAACTTTAGTCTTGTTTCACTGTTTCTATAATTGCATGTGGAAAAAAGCTTTGTGGAATGGTGAGCTGAAGCTGACTGATAGGAAAAAAGTCTTTAAAAACTAAGCTGGATCGAAACTGAACTTTTGCCATCTAAAAAATTTTGGATCCTAAGACAAGGAGAGGGTAAGCACAGAGAAGCAGCACAAAGTGGAAGGTGACAAGGAGGATGGGAAAAATTAAAAAACAGAGGAAGAAAGGGGAGGTTTGCTGTTTCACACATACATATAGTATATAATATAGATGTGTGAGAAAATCAAATACAAAGCAGCAAAAATAGATATATATGGAAAATCAAAATGGTTATGGAAAGGTATCACAATTGAATACCCCTGGGCTAATTTCTTGTTGATAACCTTGTTAATAAGTAAGGCTGAAATTCAAAGTAATGCTATGTTTCCCATGTAGATTCCAAGTAATAATGCTCCAAGGGACAAATCTTGTTATGAATGGTGAGAAGAGGGGTAATTAGGATGGAGAAATAGAGGAAAAAGGGAAATTGAGAAAAAAAGAAAGCAGGAAATAAAATGGACAGAGAACAAGAGTAGCTGAAGTTCTTACTTTGTGCTATGGAAGAAAATGCCCTTTTGTTGTTGAACAGTAGTAGGCACACTGCAAAGCTGTGGCAGTACTGCAGTTTTGGAAATAACAAAACCTGCTCTTCACAGTAGCAGGAATGCCATAGATCAGTCCAGCGGATTTACAGCAGTAAATCTGAAGTAAGAGAAGGAAGTAGCAGTGGCAGTAATAGCAATAACAGGAAAGCTAGGAAAGACAAGGGAAAATGGCCCACGTCCAGTCAACACGTAGGTTTTTACTTCCATGCAGGTAAACCAGCTGCTACTCATAGTCTTAAACTTCTGCTTCCTCATGGCCAGTGAATATAGAGTGCAGAAATGTGTAGTTCCATACCTGAACAAAGCAATGAGCACTCTCACTCCACAGGAGCAATGCATCCTGTTTTCTTAGCACTGACAAGCTTTTATTTTATGCATTGAAAAATTCTAGAACAGAACAGCAGGAGTCCTCATGGAGTTGTGTATTTAAACCTTACAGCTCGATAACAATTTGCAGCATGTTTGGGTTTTGGAGTTTGTTGTTGTTATTCATGCTCTTTCAGTTGAAGGGGGAGATACTTTATTGTTGGTTTTTTTTTTTCTTTTCTTCTTCTTAGGACTGTATGATGGTGGGTCTACATACATGTGGCGATCTTGCTGCAAATACATTACGAATTTTTACTGCCAAGCCTGAAATCAAAGCAGTTTGCAGTGTCGGCTGCTGCTACCATCTGTTGTCAGAACAGTTTGAAAACCAAGAAGGTAATTCTTCTGAGCTTAACTTGTGGCTGCCAGTTTGCATGTTGAGAATATTGTACCTTTTAATTAATAACCTCCTTATGTTTGTTCCTTTCCAGTGGCTTATTTAGTACTGGTTTTAATTATATTATGTGGGTCATTCACTCCCGGATGCCCTGTAGCTTTTCTGTTGTGCCAATATTCCTAATATTCTTACTGAAATTAGGGACATTAATGCAGAATGTTTTTATGTGGTTATGAATACAGCTGGTTTTATTCCATTACTTCACTTGTAAAATGTGGAGGCTTTTTTTGGTCCAATATGTTTTCATCCTTTTGAAATATTTTGTACCAGATTTTGCCCTTGGCTTTCTGCATGCAGTATCCATTTATGTTGAGTTGTACATGTACAACTATGAGTAGAATTAAGTCCTTGTAATGTAAGTTATTACTTGAAAAACCACTTATCTGAGTGCTGTGTTCTGGGGCATTGCCAGTTCAGAACATTATGGAACAGTTTATATATATATAACAGTTTTTCTTGGGGAGACAACCTGAAAATTATTTGGGGATTCACACTACAGGCAAATTTTCCTTCAAAAGTGAGGTTTTTCCATTTTTTGATAGAGAGTTGATATCTTTACTTGAAAGGTAAACTCTTTACCGTTCTCTACAGCCTTCAAGCGACAGAAAGTTACAGCTTGTCTTTGCACAAATGGAGTGAATGCATGGTGCTGGGTTGTTGGCTTTATCATGCAAAGCTCATGTTCTTTCTGATGTCTACTGTTTACAGAAGTCTGTTTGGTTTAATGCGGCCTGTATATCAACTTCAAAGTTAACTAGTATAAAATAAAATAATAATAATAAAAGATATAGGCAGCTAAAAACTGCTTTCTATTTCAACATCCAAATGCTGTGTTTTCCCTAGCGTTTTCAACGGTATCTTCTGCTACTTTTTCATGTAGTCTGCAGACTTACACGTGCATTAATGTATTCATTTCAATTTAGCTCATTTGTTTTTAATGCATAATGAAAAGCACTTTCCTGGGACGAGTGTTATGTAGCTGAGTTATCTAAATGATCATCTGCTGAAGTCTTAGAACCTGATCACCATATCAACTAAATTTGAGAGAAAGGTGGATTGGTAAAAATTATTTCAGCTCTTTTGGGGAAATTCACGGACAGAAAGGCAGGTGGACCCCTGCTGCTAATTTTTAACAGTTGGCTGCTCAGGCAGCTAAGCCACAACTCCAGACTGACCATGACACGTGCTAGCTCTTGCTTGTTTTAATGATCTTTTCATGTTGTTTTTATCTTGCTCTGCAACAGTTTTAAGAGTTTTAGCAGTGTATTAGTTTCACTTATTTCATAATACCAAATCCCAAAAAAAACCAAAGAAACAGAAGATACGATCGAAATCCTTAGGTTACAGGAATATTCACTAAGTGTGATTAGTAAAAACCATACAATTCTTGTTTACATTAGGGTTTTAAAAAACTTTTCAGGCACTTATAAAGTTGTGTGTCTGAAACATTTCATTGTTTCTTGTTATTGCAAAGAGGCTACAACTTCCTGTTCTAGCTGTAGGTTTACTTCTTCCAGACCAGCTTTACTAAATTATTGTTACTCAGACACCACCAAAGGATCAGATGTGATAACCTATTCTAAGTTCAAGCAAACAGATGTACATGCACAGTTGTAAGAGATACTGCAGTTTCATAGTAGTGTGGAAATGAAGCCAAATTGCACATTGGAATTTCTGGCTGTTTGATTTTTCTCAGCTTGAAGGATAAAAATTGCTCTCAAAGAAGAATCTTTAGGCAGAATAAAAGGAAATGACAGTATTCTTTTTTTGGAAAAGAACACATAAGTAGTTCCAGTGATGCTTAAAAAATGCTATTTTTTTACTATTGCTATGAGGGTACATATCCTAAAATCTATAATGCTGTTGTTGTAGTCCCCTAGTAAAGTCATTTATTAAATGGCTTGTTTGTGTGGCTTGTATGCAGTGGAAGGGTAAGGGCACAAGGACCAACAATATCCAAGAGCTAAAATTTCTTCAAAGGGAAACTGGGAAAGAGTTTGGACAACAGCTTGTGCCTAAACTTCCTATGCATGGATTTCAAACTGGCAAAGCATTGTAGAGGATTCTAGGGGACTCTGTAACTAATCAGATGGTATGGATCCAACAACTCACTCTGTGCAAGAAATTAACTAATTTCTAACTAATTTCTTTGAGGCCAGTGAAAAATTTCTTTTTCACTTCATATTAACTGGAATTAATGGATGTTCATGGGAAGAATTTTTACCTGTTTTGATGCCTAACATAATGTGTATAAGTCTGAGGTAGTGAGTTGTCAGAATATCAACAAAATGTTACTATGCTATTTTTGGCGGGCTATTGAATTACCTTGGCTATCGCAAGTTTGGGATTTTTGTCTCTGAGGAGCTGACTACGAGGAGTAATGCCTTACATTTCACATAAATTCTAAAAATATTAAATATATTGCAGGATTGCCTGATTCAGTTTGCCATTGGACCCTCTGTGAATACTTTGGGAGCATTTCTGATGAAAGTAGGTGCCAGTAGTCACAGTCCTGAGTATTACAATCAGTATACAGTGTCCTTCTAAGTGTCTGTAAATAAGCTAAATTCAGCTGCAAATTTTTGTAATGGGACCACATTTCCAATTATTCTGGGAACAGATTTGAACTCTTAAGATCATGAAGGTCATTGTTTTGATTTATTAGTAACTACAACAACCAAGAGGTGCTGTGTAATGTCAAATTTCAGTTCAATTAAGAAAAGTTGAAACCAGTGACTTCTAACACCCGTCTTTAAATTTCACTGCTGTTATAAGCAGTACCAAATACTAAATTTCATTTAATAAGAAATATTATGACAGCTCTTGGAAAATTTTAAGTAGTTTTACTTTGGCTTTCTCTAAGGAGAATTGGCTGTTTATACAGAGACTCTTCTATGGATAAAATGCACTTAGCTATTAGTATAATTGATTCCTTTGGGGTTTTTCTTCACTGTTACTGCATCAGATAGGCAATTACATCAGAGCAGTAAGTATTTTACTATTTATTAGTGATTTTTTATATAAACCTACTTACATAGCACTTTTTCTGGAAAAAATCAGTTTGCTAATGAATTTTAGGTTAAAAAAACCTCTGTGCCTCTGTTTAGAAGCTATTCTTAGGAAATTTGGGAGCTGCTTTATCTTGTGTTCAGTTAATACATTTCTGGGGCAATGTAACAGCTGGACTATGATTATCTCTTGGCAGGCAGTAACTGCAAAATTAAGATATTTTCAAAAAGACTTGAATTTCCTTAAAAAGAAGTTGTTGTGTTTCTGCATTCTGATTCTCTTCCTTCCATCCTCTGTATCTCCAAACACATCATCACCAGTCTAGAAACCAGTGAAGTTCTTCAATAGGATATCATCTGTTTTGAGGAAAAAACACATAAGCATTACTATTGCTAAGGAGCTACATTTATGAGTATTTCATCATTTGAAAGATGATATAGGTGTAGTTGTATAGGTAGTTTCAATGATAGGTGTCTGATAGAAACCTTTTCTGAGGTTAGCTTTAGTACTGCACGTCATTAACGCCAGGTTTTTAAGGATTTCCAATATCAGGTCACTGCTCTAGGAAGACTGTCCTGGAAGCTGTGTAGCTTGTCAATAAGGCACTCTGAACTAAGTCAGCAAACCTTTTGCAGAAGAGTAAAAGTCTCAGATTCTCAACTTGGGTAAATATAGGCTGCAGCTACATTTTTTAGGCTCTAACTTTTAAAATCTAGTGAATATACTTAAAGGAACTGGAAGGGATGAAAAAGATAGTCACAATTTGCGTAGAGAATTTTATCAGATTTGCGAAAACTGAAGAGGCTTTGAATAAGGTTGGATTCAGGGGACAAAAACTTCAAAACTGAATTTTCTGAAGGATTCCTTACACAAATGTAATGGCTTCACATCACTCCGTTCCACTGAAATGTGGAAATATTAGTCACTGTTTTAGAAGTATTAGAGTACAGATGATGTATGTGTTGCCTAGGTGTATTTTCAAAGATACTCCATGGCCAGTGTCTTAAAATAGCTATCACTGATACCATGGCAACCAAGGAAAACACTTCCAAGCAAAAGATCAAAAAGCTTGATTTCCTTTCCAAGGCATCTTTAGATATTGCTGCACAGGGCACATTTCCATGAATTTGTGACAGAGGTAACTAGTCACTAAACCCCAGGTGTTTTCTGTCAAAATTGATCCTAAAAAAAATATTAACTAGGTAAGTTTTGCAGGCATTAAATGACAGCATTATCTATTTAAGTTATTAAAGTATTTATCATTAATAAATGTAGCAAAAATATATTAAAACATGAAACTATCTTACATTTACAATTTTGTGTGCATAAACAGTCAGAGATTGTAATTGAGAAAGCCAAGGCTTCTGTAATATACAGCACCTAAAGCATACCCTAAGTGTGGATTTTGAAAATTATTTTGATGACAACTGATTCTATTTCCTGAAATAGAAGAACATTTTTCTTCCTCACTGTCCCCTACTCCTCCAAAATCCTGTTTAGTGATGTGATTTTTAGGAAAAATACAAACTCAAGGAACCAGGTCTTTAGCTAATGAAAATTTAGTCTTTCTCATGGAAAAAAAAAAAAGGTAGTTTAAGTAGTTCCTCTCCTTTATTTGGAATCCTAGAGGTAAACTGTGATACCACTGTGTCTTGGAAGATAGATGCCATAGAAGGCCGAAACCAAGTTGGGTTACTTGTTTTTCACTACTGTCTGGACTAAATATGGCAGTGTATATGAAGAGACAAAGTAGGTTGTGCGTGAAGGATTTTGATGAGGGTAATAAAGATTACTTTCCCCTGAAAAATCTCACGGGAAGGAAAAAATCATTTAATTCCATTTAATTACAATCTCAGAAGGGGCTATTGAGAATTTTATATCATTCATTGGAATTACTTATTCATCTTAAATAATCTTTACTCAATAATTACTCTGTCCTGGTACTGAAAAATGCATGCAAGATTTTGGTATCACTTTGTAATATGAATCCTCTAGGATTTCAGAATTGCTAAAGATAAATAATTGTCCTTTGGCGATGATCCAAGCTTAACACTGTTGAATACAGATTTGTTGTAATTTCATCAATAATAATAGAGTTTATTAAAGAATGAAGAAGTTGACTGATGTAGTTTCCATGTTATTTTTATGATTGAAACACATTATGAAACAGATCTTAAATTAGTTTAAATTGGTGTAAATCCACTGAGATAGTCCCAACTTTAAAATAAGCACCAAACTTTCATCATATTCTTGATGTTATATTAGAAATATGTTTAGTTGTTTTTTTCAAGATTGTTTAGTCCTTAAAATAGCTGAGAATTTTGCAAAATTCTTTTTGTCTTCACTACTACTGGTAATGAGTATCTGTAATTCTTTGCTATTGACGACCAATTTCATGTGTTAATGAATTAGCTTGCTTTCATACTCTATGCTATGAGTCTGCTATGAGTGTAGACCTGAGAGTACATTTTGAATGTCTGCATTGCTTATATCACGTTCCCAGGCCTTTTTTTTTGACAGATTGGCATCAGTATATGAAAGAAGACTAATTAGTTTTTACATAAAATAATATTTTGATAACAAAATGGAATGAGGATTCAGAATAAAAATACCGCCTGACTTCATCCTCCAGAACAGAGACATGGAAATCATACAATTTGTTAACATCAAAGTTTCTTCTGTTCCAGTATCTTGTCATCCATAGAGGCCAATAGCAGGCATATAGAGAAGAGTATGAAATCATAGGGAGTACCTAGCAATGCTTCCTCCAAATGCTCTCTCATGCTTCCAGCATGAGCTTCTTGGAATAAGGTTCTATATTTGCGTTAAAGAACCCTTGATGGATTTTTATGCCTTGAATCCTTCAGATTGCTTTTGGACATATTTAAACTTTTAGGATCTATAGCATGCTACAGTAAGAAATCAACTGCTTGTTGTTGTAGAAACATTTCCTTTTAGTTGTTTTAGGGCCACTCACTGCATGTTTCTTTTTAATATCCCTTCAATTTGAGTGTAAAACCCAGTGCACATCTTCTTCTATTTATTTTCTCCATCCCTTTCATGATTTTACAGATTTTTCATTCCCCCGCTATCTGTTTCACAGTTTTATTTTTTTGTATTACTTCTGACAATCCTGTTTGTCTTCTCTGCACATTTTTGGATGCTATTACTTGTTATGACAGGTGAGAAAAACAAATCCAAACACAGTATTCAAGATTCAGGTGCAGCATGGATTTATATAGTAGCATAATAGTGTTTTCTGTTTTTTTTTCCTTAATAATTCTTAAATTTTTTTTCCTCTTCTTAGTACTGAGCTGATCTTTTCATTGAATTGTCAGCTCTCAGTTCAAAGCTGTTCATTTTATATGTAAAGTTAATATTTTTTGCAATTTGAATCACTTTCAAATGAATCACGTTGAATTTTATATGCCATTTAATCTCTAATTCTTATTAGAAATGGCTCTATTTTTTATTACCCTTAGGCTTGTCAGCAAACCTTGTCCTAGTCTTCAGTAACTTTTCCAGATCATTTATGAATTTGATCAACAACCTGTTCCAGCACAAGTCTCCTTAGGCCTCTGCTGGTGATCTCTGTCCTCTGTGAAAAATGGTCTTCGATTCCCATCCTTTGTTTCTGTCAATTACTCACCCATAGGAATACTTTTTATCTGGTTCTGTGTTTTGATAGTTTCTGTAATGGTCTCGTTGAATGCCATTTGGAAACCCACTATATCTTTCTTGTCTAAGTGTTACTTGAAGCCTTCAAAAAAAATTCCACTATGTTTGTAAGATATGACCTCCATTTAAGAAAGTTACGTTGACTCTTCCCAAATATGTTGTATTTGTACATAGATTCAATGCCTCTGTTCTTTAAAATACTTTCTCTCCATATAAATAGAGGCTTCCTGTTTGGAAGTTGCCTGGACCTTCCCTTGAGCTCTTCATAAGCGTTAATATTACATTACCTGCTTTTCAGATCTCTAGAACCAAACAACTTTAATCAAGAAGTTTGGCAATTTCAGCCTGTTTTTAGTTTTTGGATGAAATCCACATTGCCTTGGCAATTTTTTGCTGTTTACAACTTCTGGTCTTCTATAACTTCTTCTAGGGATCCATCAATATTAGATATCTCATCCAATGAGCTCCTTCTGTGAAGCAGGACTGTGGCTTAAGAACTGCATTTTGCTTTTCTTCCATGCTTTGTTTCCTTGAGCAATCCTTTATAGCTTTATCAGAATGATAGTCCTATAGCTACTATCTATTTATAAGAAACCCTGTAGACATTGCAATATCTGCAAAACGTCAAAGAGATTTGAGATTAAAGATAAATTGGGATCTATACAAATTATTATCAAAAGAACATACAGAATAATTTTTTATTGTTTTGTTTGACTGTATCAATTACACTACTGACCTAAGAAAGTTATCTGTTAAACAGCTCGTGTTCTCAAGGAGATTCAGAATAACACCCTAACACTTTCATGCTCTGAAATAGAGTCAGAATATTTAGAACATAATAAAAATTACGTAGCTGGGACTTCACTTTTTTTTTTATAATGACTGTTATGAGATTAAGTGCAAAAAGACTCATTATACTAAGAGCAGAAGAATTACTAGAGCTATAAATCCTTGGTAAGCAAGATTACTCTCCTGTTTGGAAGGTAGTGTTTATAACATTGTTGAGGCACAATGTCACCGTATATTTTCTGCTGGTCTGAATAGGGTAGTTCCTTCCCGGACTTCTGTAAAAATAGAGTCTGTGCGTAGTGACAGCCTTTGTTTGTTGAAAGTAAAGAGCTTATGGGTTGTGAACTAATGCCTGTTTCTGCAGCAGTAATTAAGGACTCTAACATGAATTTTCTGGAAACAAAATATCATTAAAATGATGAACTACATATGTTCAATATACCATTTATTTCAGTAACATCTGCAGGAATGTAATAGTAGTCTTTTGAAAAAATGAAGTATAGAATAATTGCCTATTTACCTTTTTTGAAAGAAAAAAAAAATTGTTTTAACATAAAATCTCTTACATGGTGCATTTCATACCCAACTAGGCAAATAAACACATTGTCGTATTTTTAAGGGAGAACAAAGAGAAAAAATATTTCAAACTGAAATCTTGAAGGTCCCTTCCAACCTAGATGATTCTATGATTCTGTGATTTTACGAGAAAGCTTTCTTTTGAAAGCAAAGGCCATTTTCAAATACAGAATGTCATAAAACTTTTTCCCATCTTATAGTTTCTGCAAAGTCATTTAATATATCTTCCACAGTTTTAGTGACAATGATGGATTTTTGTAAGTCTTAGGGTATTGCTTTTTTACACTTCTTTGTAGCATAATGTCAACATAAATATACAATTGTACATATTTTAATCCTTCAGTCTACAACACATAAGTAGGCTAAACAATTTGTGGTATTTGAATAACTTCAGCAGAGTTTCTTTTATGCATAGTATTCCACAGTGGGTATTGCAATTTCAAGGCCTTGGTAAGAAAAATATAATATACATTGTGACCTTTGAGTATTAATTCCAACTTGGATGTTACAGGGTTTGTCATGCAGAAGATGACTGATGTATTATAATACTGATATATCCACTCCTACAGTTCTTACATAGGAGTATCTCATGTTTGTTACAGGATACCTATTTCCACCAAGACAAGACATAAATTTTCCAGCTAATGATGACTGGGATGAGGAGAATTAGAAGTAGAACATATAAAATACAGTTCTGTTAATATTCCTGATTACATTAAAAGATATATAAGCATAGCTACACATTGTGTCTATGCATATATTATATCTCTTTTCTTCTACTTTGCAATTGGGATTTGTCTGATTTAGGATATTTATTCTTTTATTTTTTTAAATTTGTGTCACGCCTTGCTAACTGAGTGCTTAGAGAGATGTCTGGTAGTATGAAAAGGCAGTAATTGGCTTCAGTGGGAGTTTTCTCTATATGAAAGAGGTAGACAAGTTTAGTGTGTAAAAACAGACTTTGCTAGAGTTGAAATTCCTATCTCTTTTGTGTGGAATTTATTAAAAGCAACTGCAGGATATTCCATTTTCCAGTCTAAGAAAATAACTTTTTTATACACAAGAAAATTGAGAAAAATATGTGATCACGGTATAAAGAGTTTATATAAAAATATTCTTCCTTTAGCTTATACATTTGTAGTTTATGGATTTTTTTATCCTATAATTCCATTTTATTTTTTCACTAAAGAGAGTTTATACATTTGTCATGTTTACCAGTAAAGATGAGATTTTTTTTCCAGGTGATTTAACTTTAAAATTAGGGGTCATTTTGCTTTCTATTCAATACAGTTGTAATTAGCACTTTGCAAAAATGTATAATTTTTAATATTATTTGACAACTTTGAGTACCAGAATATGATGTTCTTTTGACTAGTAAATATTTTGGTTTGTACATTTGGAAAATGACTACTGTCTTTTGAATTGTATATTTTGAAATGACATAGTATTTAATATACTATATATATGCCACGTTTCTTTCTTATTCACTGGTTGTTTGAGTTGGAGTTTCATGTTTCTGTTGGTGATTTTTCATGTGACTAGTGCTAACTTCCTAGAATTAGGTAAGAGAACTAAAAAGCAATATTTTAATACAGTGTTAACAAAGAATTTATTTTAATTTCCTGTTACATCTACTAACCTCAACTTTTATGGCAGTCCCTGGGTTTGTTGGTAGTTCTAGAATGGACTCTCTTTTCTCCTGGAAGATCAGGATTCTTCTTCACCGAGCTACTTCTCAGCCTGAGCTTGTCATCTCCATCCTCACTCTGCTTCTCTGATTTGTCTAGATTGTAAGTCATTCAAGGCCTTCCAAGTAGTGGTCTAGAAGAATGGGAATCTGTTCCTACCTTACTGTGGCCCCTATGGGCATGCCAGTACTGACATAAAACTATCAGTTTTTTTCTTTCACTTGGTGTTGCCCTTCTAGATTTTCTTTTAGTTTTCAGTAATATGTTTCTGTTATTAATTATATCTTATTGTGTTCAGAGTAATAGATGAAAAAAAATCCCTTTCTCTACAAAGAACATTTTAATAAGAATATTTTTCAAGAATCTGATTAATTAAAAAAAGGAGAACAAAAATATTTAAGATAAGAAGGGAAATGGATTTTCATTTTTAATACCATTTACAGTTCTCAAATGTGCTCTGCTTTTTTTCTTCTTTAGTTTTATGCTTCTAAGAATGCTGGGTATATGCTTTGGAAGAAGGAAGGCTCTAGTTAGACAGAAGGAAATCCTCTCACGGCTTTTTAGATCACAGCTATGAGTAAAGATGCAATTGGACCATTTACCATACACTCTTAAGAATGCATTGATTTTCAAACTGCAAATTCTAAAATAGGAATTATGGGACAGAGGATAATTAAGAATGAGGGGAAAGGGAATAATTTAGTCCTATCTATTACAGCTTTTTTTTTTTTTATCTTGGCCACCAATATGTCAGGAACTACCCAAGTGGCAACAATTCCTATGGGTGTTACCTCTCGAGTACTGCTCTTTCAATTAAATAGCTGAGAGTAGATCTTAGTGCCAGCCTTGTGGATTCATCCACGAACACAGGTTTTAGATGCCATGTCATGTTACCCTTATCTATATGTCTTTGGTGAGAATCTCAAAGCATTACTGGTCAACAAGTAGATGATTAATACAGAGACTTTTCAGTGTGTTTGGCAGTCCTTGTACAATTACCTCACACTGACAGCTGTGTCTGATCTTCAGTCAGTTGTGCTTTTTCTGTAAAATCGACACTTCTTTTGTTGTTGCCTTGATTATTCTCTAGCTGCCAAAGAGTGGTTGAAAATAGAGCAGTCACATACTCTTGCATTTCTTTTCGTCTTTGTTTTTTTTTTTTCTTTCATGATCACAGAAAGAGATCATAGACACCCTAGAGCACTGGATATGAAGTACAAAAATGCAACTGAAGTTACTTAATAAGTATCTGAATTCCAAGTTTCTCATGCTTTGAAATAGAGAAAATGAAGAAAAAAATCAATAAAACCTTTGAAAAACAGACTCATGAATCAGTGGGAATCAAGCATCTTAAAAACCTAAATCATACACTGAAGTAGAGAGAGAAATTGGGGAATTATACTTCATAACTGTAGTGGAATTTGGAAGTTAAGGTTACAGACTGTGAGGATGGACAAAGATGAGACACTAAGACATCAGGAAGGACTCAGCTGAAATAGATACTAATATCAAAATAATAGCAAATGAGTAAGAAATGTGAGTGTTGTAATAAAATAAAAAAGATAAGAAAATGTAAAACAGAAACTGAAATTCTCTGAGGAGTGCTTCTACATTAACTGACTCTTGCTACATGCAATATTTTACATGGGCTGATATTGATCACACTTCATAAATAAATGTAGATGTGGGTGTGTTTATCCAATACAGTTTTTAAGTGGTAAGAGACAAAGATATATTTAAGTATTTAGAACTGAAGAGATTATGCTGCAATGATAACTCACTGAATGGTATTATTAGGAACTACTGATAGTACTTATACCATTTTGAAATACATTTCAAATTCTTAATATTAACATTTTAATAGTATAATTTCAAATCATTAATACATTTCTGTATTAAAATAAATGGCAAAAAATAATACGTAAAGTTCAATACAGAGACTGATTTGAGTCTTAAGGGTAATTTTAAAGAATGTAAGATATCTGTCACTAAAAACTATTTTTGAGTGATTTCATACAGCACTAGCTGGGGGTGTACAATCGGCATTAAATGTACTAAATTAGAATAAGCTCTCTTTCTCTTGAAGTTATGTTCTCATGCTGAAACACTTCAAGAGGCTAGGGTTTCGCAACATTTCAATCATAAATTGTGTAAGTAAAGATAAAGTTTAGGAATGAAATAAGCAGTGTTTTTTTTCTAAGGAGAATATGAGTTCTTAAACAAACTACAATTCATAGAGTGGGAACTTGAGCCTGTGCACTAAAAGCATATTTCTGCCTTCTCTTTGCCACGTGCTATTTACGATCTGATGAACTTCATTACTAGAAAATGGATCTCTTCTGTTGTTGTCATGTATATAGTAGCAAATCTTAAAATCTTAAAAGTAGAATAGAAAGATAAAGTGCATTTCAAGAAAATCAGCATCCTCTATTTGCCATTTTTCATAACTTATTTGTGTTGCTTTGTTTTTAAAGAGCAGATGAAGAAACAGACATTATAATCATCTAAACTGTACTACAAAGGTGAAGCAAAACCCTGATTATTTTTTTTTTTATTCATAAATTTGTTAACCATTGGGATAGACATTGTTTCATGACAAATTTTGGATCATTTCTGCCAGGATGATTTTAACAGTGTTCAATACATTATCTCAATAAATCTATCCCTTACATAAGAATAAGTAGAAAACATAACAAATTAGTTGTTATATGGGAACTGCAGTTTGGAACAATTGGGAATTGCAAGAAAATAAAAAGGTGAGAAGCTTAAATGCAGATACTTTTTCATGAAATGTTAGCAAAGGAAGATAAACAAGAAACTTCGAGATCACATGAAACCCTAGTTAAGCTTATTTGTCTAGTAGCAGTAAAACCTGTTGATCCTGTTGTTTCATAGAAACTATATAGTGCTGTAAAGCTGTGCAAAGTAAATCTTAAATGTTAGCACACTAGAAATCATAGTATCTTACTTAGAGTTGAAGAACTATGTAAGGCCTAACAGTGGAGGTAGTGGAGAAGCTTGTCCCATTCTCTTGAACTTTCTTGGAAAACTCTGTGTGCATACAGAAGGATTAGCCAGTGAAATCCTTTCATCTTACTTCTACTGCCAGATTTTTTTTCTATAACTACCAAAAAAGGAAGCACAAATAGAAAACATTCAGTCTTCTATATTTTGGAAATCCTGTTTCCTAGCTACACTTAATTGTTTTTTTAGCTAAACAACTCTTAAAAAATTTCTTTGAAACTTGCTGAGCCAGTAAGAGTCTTAATGGATCTGTGAATAGGATGGTAACAACAATAAGACTTGCCTGAAGCCTTGTTGTGATTTATTCTTTTTTACTACTCAGTATAATGTTTTCAGTATACCAGATGTCCATATGTATTGTCGTTTCTATCATTTGGAAGTTAAACAAAAAGGGAGAAAATCCTTTACAAAGTTCAAAATAGTAGAAGAGCTCCAAATAGTATAGGTCACTAGTCTTGTAGTATTACAAACAATACACAAAATGGAAGAGTGCTGAAGTCCAGTTCCTCTGCAAAATTTAACAGCAGCTTACTGATGGTCTTACAATAAGGTCTAAATAATTAGAGGACAGGAAATAACATATGACTTCCAAGACTAAGTTGAAAAATAAGAAATTAATTCTGACAAAATATTAAAAAACAGTAGTAGCATTGGGTTCCCAGAAGTCGTCGAAGGTACCCTGACATACTTCATAGAAAATTTAGTCTTACTCAATTGATTACAAAGTATGAGACTACATTTACTCAAATTTAAAATTTTTTGCCAATATAGACCTGAGGCTTTGTATTCTCCTTTTACTAGACAGCACTGAGTGAAAAATTCTACAAATATTTTTCAGGTATGGCTGTCATCTGGATGTACTTGGACTTGTTTCCCAAGATGTTAATCTCCTCCACAGAATTTCAAGTATATTATAAACTGAAGTCAAGACAGCTTCTTGATACAGCATTTCTGCCTGTTAGAGTGAGAAATTAGCTGAAATTACTCAGTTAGTCATGAGGCATCCCCGTGGTCACAAGAAGAGTTAGTAAATCCACAAAGTTCCTTCATTTTTCAAAAGACATGAAAAAGTGTAATGGAAAAAGAGACGTGAAAATTCAGAAAGTTCCTATTAAAATCATTTTCTATGATAGAAGATATTGTGGCTATCAGAAAAATGTTCTTTAATGTCAAAAAAGAATGGTAAGGACAGGATTAGTTTGTTAACTCTCCCAGGAAACTATGACTGTTATTAAAATTAGTCAGAGGGAAATTTGTCCCATGGCTAATGGCTGGAATCATTCTTTTCACTTTTATTCAGCATTATGTTTCTGTGTAATATGCACTTTGTCTTACCCTGCTATGTGTAACTGGGTGATTTTGATGAGAATGTTTCCTCACTTCAATCAGATGTATCCAATTTATAGGGACAGTGGAAAATAACAGCAAGTATCTTCAAAATACTTCAATCAATATTTTATCTGTATAACTTTCCAATGATCCATCCTGTTCCACAAAGCCAAACTAGGATACAACTTTTCATGATGGTGCTTTAACTCTATTATGTTTCCTGTTTTTTAACTCTATTATCTTTCCTATGTTCTCTTTCTCCACATTAAAATTATATCACAGTTTATAGATTTTGTTCTAGAACAGAAAGAATTACTAATTTTTTTGCAAGGATTTATTTTGGTGCAATATTTGCACCAATTCATTTTATTCAATGTGTGATCTCATCTTTTTAAGAGGTTAGCTTGGAGGTAATCACTATTTAACTGATAGGTTCTAGGATTATACTCCAGCGTAGCTTGAGTTCAGTTTATCAAATGATTATCTAGTATTTCCCTTTTTGTTAACTTCTCATAGGAAGGAGAATTCTGTCCGATTGGCTCCTTTATACCAAATTATAACGTGATTGCTTCATGCGCTGTTGAACACTTCTGCTGTTTGCTGTGAAATCTTCCATAGAATACCCATACATAAAATGTTGCTTGAATGTTTTTGGAGACTTATATCATTTAGAACAGCTGCTGTTGCTGTGTTGTCAGATAGAAGCACAATATGGTAATTAATGACCTACATAATATTAAGTATATCTGAAAATAGTTGCAGGAATTAACAGAATTTCCAGGGTTTTAAAATGCAGCTGATAAATATATGAAACTTATAGCAATAAATTCATTCTACAATTTGTTGTGGTTTTGTGGAGTTTTTTTTATAATCAACCACGTGCTTAAGAGTGGACTGGATATGAAAAAATAAATAGAACTCAAGGCGATATTGTAGTTATGTGGCCAAATTTGGATATACACAAAAAATTCTATGTTAGAGCATTAGTTGCCCTCTCTTTTTCTTCTACTTTTCAGTTTTGATAATTTAAATGAAGATGGTACTTTGCCTGATTATCTTTTTCAAAGGTGTCATAAATTCTTCAGAATTATGCATGAGTATAGTACACTAATATTGAGATTGTAGCTCAGAGGAAAAGGTGTAAATTAGAAGGGATAACCTGAAAAGATCAATGATTTCATCTTTCTAACTCGGTTTGCAAATTTTTATTTTGAAATATTTTAACATATGTATTAGAATGACTTATTAGTATCAATCATACAATAGGAACCATGGCAGTCATTGTTTCTTTTGCAAATAATATATTCAGTAAGTTCTTATTTCCATCCCTGTAATAGAAGTACTCAGTTTTATTCTGTGTACTCTTAATTACACTTGAAGTTGATTAATGTTTTATATCTTGTTGTGAGGCACTTAACAAATTTTTAGTACAATCCTATTGCTGAAAGCAGTTGCAATCTGTTTTGTCACATTTCATCTGTATTTCTAAAGGAATTTTCTTTCTCCTTCTGCTAAATGTCCAGAATTAAAATCCTATTCTTCAGTCATGGTCCTCAAACCAGTATTCATTCCCAAAGAGCCTCTGACATTTCTCAAGGCTAAAAGAAGAGCAAAGTGTGAGGTTGCCTGCAGGAGATTACCCACTTGCTGTTACTCTCCAGACATCAGCAAAGACTGGGGACTACTAGAAAACTGAGTGCTTTCACTGTGGGAAGGAGAGTCGGATCATTTATAGTTTCCCATTTCCCTTTTTCTTTGCTTAACTTTTCACAAAATGAATTCTACTTACATATATGTATCTCAGACTTTTGGTAAATTTGAAGAGTTGTATTTCTGCTGTCCTTTTTTTAACCCCATTACATTGATTTATCTTTAAATATGCCCGAGTCATCTTTCTATGCTAAAAAAGCCAGGATCCTAGCCAATTTTTTTTTTTTAAAGAAAGTAGTAATTCTTATTCAGTGTTCCAAAAAATCAGCTGACAAATGCACTAATGAAAATTCAAAACATTGTAGAGTTTGTCTGCATTTAAAACTGAGTATTGTGAACATCTATAAAGTAATCCCTGTACTTTAGTTTTCCTGCATTTGCTTGAGTGTTAAACATGAAGAATTGTATTGCTATTCAAAATATTAATGATACTGAAACAAACTGAGCACAGATTGTGATGCGAATACTTCTTGGTGTTATGAAGAAACAGCAAGAGCCTTTGCAGCTGCTCTTTTCTGGAAAACAAACATTCTGCCTCACAGCAAAGCAAGGGCCTTCAGAACTGAAATAAACAAATACACATTGTTCTGTGTGATGTTTAAAAGATGTTTATGATAGAAGAAGAACCCAATGAGATGCGATACTGAAGTCCTGCTACATTGAACAACTGCCCAGCTATACATCTTGTGACTCATGGCATAGCATGGCATGGCATGTGGTGCCATGAATATTTGCATACACTTCTCTTGTCCCTTAGAAGTTTTTTTCAGTGGATTTTTGTGAAAGACGCTCACTTAAAATTGTTTTGGAAAATGTGAAATTATCAGAAATTCGACATAAACCAAAAACATCTATTATGGGGAAAATAGGTTTTTTGTAACAAACACGGCTTTTGGCACTGGACTAGAACAATTGAACATTTCTGCTATCATTGACTACTGTTCATCTTGCTGAATATGTTGTGTATTCTGTAAGTAAGAGAAAAATAGCCCATGAAATCTGTGCATATTTTTTTTCTCCATTTTGCAGATTACCCAGAGGAAGTGTGGGGATTTCCCATGTGTCAGTACTTGAAGGACAAGGGCTGGTGCTGTGGTCGCAATGCTAGAATGTCAGCGTGCTTGGTATGGTTCCCCTTCTTTTCTTTTTCCTACTGAGAGCTTTATCCAGATGTTACAGGATTCATTGTTTTTGGCTTCTAATCCTAGAGCCATGACTTTAATCCAAGACTCTACAGAATAACATCATTAGTGTTGTAAGCATGATGAATTATATCTAAAAAAATAGTATTGACCTTCCAGCTTTCTATATTTCATACTTGCTGAAGGCATGAAAAAATGAGTATTGACAGAAATGTATTTTAAGAGTGGACAGAAAGGCCAAACCTTTGTTGAAACCTAAACAAGGTAACCCCTCAGGATAATAGTTCTTGGCCAAGGACTTAGGGGAACAAGGTAATTGTAGAAGGATTGCAATCAGTAACTCCCCCAACGCCCACATGATTCATAATATTGAATGTTCCGACTGTTTAAAACCTAAACAAAGCTGCCATTCCAAAAATTAGAAGAGCTCTAAAATCCATGTGGCTTAAGAGACTGGATACATCTTTTTAACATTGCACCAAGAGATTAAGTGCTTTTAAAGACCTAACCTCATCAAGACAAGATGATGAACTGTTGTCTAGTTTGAAAAAACAGATAGGTACTGAAAATGTCAACCACTGTTTCAGATGGAAGACCACTATTCCTTTCCTCTATTAATTTTTAATTTCTGGTATCAGGATGAATCACATCAGGTTCTGGCTCACCTCTTCTGCTAGCTCTGTATCTCCATTATGGAGGGCAGTGAGACTAAAGACTTGGTATAGGCTAATATATCAAGGTTATGTAAACTGGAACTAACGTGATAACTAAATGCTATCAGGAGAAAGTATAGGAGGATGGTTGTTCAGTATTCATAAGGTTTAAAAGGGTTACTCTTGGCAGGGTATGAGAAAAAAAATGTGCATTTTAAAGATGTTGCTGTAAAACTTATCACAAAAAGTGCTTTCTAAAAGAGATTTGCCTTTTCTGTTTTTCTTGTCAGTGTCATACAATACTAATTCTTCCTCAGCTGACACATTAGCTATTTCCTTTCCCATTCCATTTCTTTTGGAAAGAAAAAGAGTGGGCTGTTTTTCAACAATGGTAGGAAGATAAATTTTGTAAGCAAATTACCCCCAAGAGACAGTACTGATCGTGCCATATATAACTATTTTAGATTTCACAGAAATCACAGAAATTTGGCAGTTAAAACTTTTTTTGTTTAAGCATTCACGAAAGGCAAAGAGTTCTCCTGTGTCACTAGATATTTCTACTGTTATTATGGTTATAATTCTCTCTGTGCATTTTTCATGGCTAGGATTTTTCTCACCTTCTGGGAGGTACAAGGGAGACAGGCACCCATCTTCCTAGGGGAAGGAGCTAGGGCTGGCTAGGAGAAACTGAGTCTGCTGAGCAATGACACTCAGCATTATTGCTGATGTTCATTATTACATGTCATTCAAATTGGTTAAAGTTCCAAGGGCTGAAGATTCTGAGTGACAGTTTCCGTTTTAGACCCTTACAATACATGTTAGAACCCACATCCATCTTCTAAGCAGCAGCAGATATGTGCTGGTATGAGAACTAAAGCTTGTACAGCAGAAGTTAAACCTGATAGTTGGCCAAAGCCATGAATGGAGGAACTGCAACTACTTGGGCTGTGTTTGAAGAACAGTCTGGAATACAAGATCAGTTCTAAAACTAAAAGAAGGAGAGGTGGGTGATTCAGAGACAAGCGGTCTTCTTTACTGTAGCGGTGTTTGAGGACTAAAGGTGACGATGACCTGTAAGTGGTGAGGCATTTTTGATGTGTTATCTAATTTTTTGTAGTATCAGGAAATTTAATGAATTTTTGTCTTTATTTCTACTACAATCTTTAATACCCAGTTGAAATTTTTATAGGCACAGTATCTTTTCAACTCTAGAAAAATATTCCATGATACCAATTATTTGTTGTTCTTTGTCACTATGGATTATAAAAATCAAGCACTCTCACACCTACCTCAGGATTTATGGTATGAAGAATCTACTGAAAAATAATGCATGGTATTTTAATCTGCAGTCTCTCTGAAGTTTTTATTTTGTTTAACTTTATGTACGGAATTTCAATTTGTCTCAATACTAGGGACTAAAAGTATTTAAAGTGTATATATATCATTGTATATTGAACTAATGTTTACTTTAATACAGTTGAATATGCAAAGTGAATTATTTGTATTTTGGTAGGAAGAGACTCAAGAAAAATGCATTTATTTTTAGGACTTTCACAGAAAGCAATCCTCTTTTACAATACTAAGAAAAACAAGCAAATTTTGCATGTGTCTATTTCCATACAGTCAGCTGTCATTGCTTCTCCTATAAATAAACCAAAATAACAGGAGTGAGCTGATTATGAGTCCCTAAAGGTATTAACACTTTAAAGCGTGCAAGCTCATGTTATGTCACACCATTAATCTTTTAAAATGTCATCTCCTCTGACTTTTATACAGTGTGTTTATAAAATGTTCTGATAAAGAATAAACATATCAGTAATTTAATTCCTTCACTCTTAAAGGCTTTGGAGCGAGTTGCAGTTGGCCAAATGGTAAGTAATATTGTTTATTTTAGCCATTCTAAGATAAAATGTGTTTTTCCTCCTTGAATGCTCTTAATCTATGACCTTTTACTGAACTTCTACATTTCTGGAATCTAAAATACTAGCATACACTACATCAAATCCTGATAGATAGCATGTGTCACATTTTTATTGCTGTGATTGTACTTAGTGAATCTGTTTTCTTTTGACAATTAAGAGTCTGGGAAAAAAGCACAGCTTAAAAGTTAAGGTATTAAACTACCTTTTCTAGCTTCTTTTGCTGTCTTTTAGCTAACATGTAAGTTCAGTACAAATGTCCTTTCTGATATCCCTGCTTTAGATCACTGTATCGCAGTGTTTCGTCAACTGATGTTAAAAGAGAAATTGTTATGACAAAAGCTTGAACCTGTTAAAACATCATCATTCTTATTTTTAATCCCTGTATATTTTTCCCTGGGAATACTTAATATTATTGTTGTGCAAGTTATCCTTTTAGCGATGGTGGACATCAACTGTGCAAATATCTAAAAGGCAAGCCTGAGAGACCTCTTCTTTCCATATGTAAACCCAGTGACCCCAGCAGCCTTTTACTGTAAATTTTACTGTGAATTTTTAATTGGCAAGCATTAACAATTTTTATGTAAACAGATCTTTCATACACAAAGACAAAAAGTTTTCAGTGTATTCTGTTTTCATGAGCATACTACTTCCAGCATGGCATACAGTGTATGATAATTCAACTAGGGAATTACTCCTTTTGTCTTTAAAACAGTTTAGGTAAATTGTTACATTTATTTTGTATAATAGAATTTGGATTTTGATCAGTACATTTTTCCTCTGTTTTTTTTTCCCTTTGCCAACCTTTGAACTTTTACCTCAGAGTTTGGGTTTCTTTTTTTTTCTTGCATTCATGGTTATGTTAGAATCTAACCCAAAAACGTAATTTTAACTAGATGCAAGAGCATTAGTAAATTGTCCTCTTAAACCTGTTGTGACTGATTGTAAAGAATACAAGCCAATAAGTAGTTAAGGAAGCCAATACTACTTTTGTTACTCTGAATTTAATTTCAATGCCAGTTTTAAATCCTTGCTGTTGTAAAATTTTTTGCAGCTGCCTCTAGAATCATTGTTTTATCGAGCTGTTCTTCAGGTTATTATAGAAGACATTTATGGTGTCACCAAAAGGTAGGAAGCTCTGAATTCTCTGCCACCTCTATTCTGTATTAAAAAGCAGATCCTTTTGGGTCAGCTGTCCCAACCGTGTCCCCCCACACTTCTTGTGCACCCCCAACCTACTCCCTGGTGGGCAGAGGGAGAAACAGAGGCGGCCTCTATGCCATGCAATCACTGTTTGGCAATAGCTGAAACATCGGTGTGATCCCAGCACTGTTTTAGTCACAAATCCAAAGCGCAGCACTGCCTGAGTTGCTGTGAAGTTAGCTCCATCCCAGCCAGACCCAGGCAACATCTTTCCCCCTGTAGTTTGTGATTAGGAGGGCAGAAGCCCGTCTTACAAAGAGTGGCATAACGGCAGCATCATGAACTGATTTTCAACCTCCATCAGCTCAAATGTTTAAATACATCTGAACCTTAAATATGACTACAGAAATTAATTCTTTCTTTAGATGTGTCTGTTGATTCTCAATGAGCGGGGATCCCTGCCAGCTAAAAAGCATTAAAACTGCCACTGAGCAAAGTCCCTCTGTTGACCTCAGTAGATGTTAATCCTGATTCTTACACAAGGAGAAAGGGGGTTACTAAGGATAAAGAGGGGGAAAATTTTTAACAAAGTTATTTCTAGTTATTATTTCACAGGGAGGAAAGTGTATTTCCTCTTAAGTAATTGAATACTCAGAAACAGCTACTGCAGCTGAAAATGTAACTCCTACACTACACAGCTGGAAGAGGAGTTACATTAAGACATAGTCAAGAAAGCGAATTCAGACTATCAAAGACTTTGTGTGTTGTCTCTCCAAGGTATTTCAAACACAGAGAAATGGCCTGTGAGGATTCAGTCTTCCTATATGTTTTTTAAGTTTTTGTGCATTATTTTAGCATGTTTTCTGAAACAACCCACATTTTTGGCTGTCTTCAAAAGTATGCCATTGAGTTTTAAACAGGAGAAAATTCTGGCATCACTTAGTGAAATAAAAATTGCGAGGATAAGAACGCAAAGTAGTAAGCGAAAGTGAACTTTTACTCAAATTTGGCATTTGCTCAGTCCAGTGGTTGATGGTAAATAAATTACAGCAGCATTATAGGAACTTACAGAAGCATTATAGAAGTATAGAGGGAACTATCTGTCAGCAGAAATAAGAATTTTGTCATTCATATAGGGAAATAAAAATATTAGGGAGAAATTAAAAAGAAACCTTCAACTCTTCAACTTTTAGGTAAAATAATAACTGTGCTATAACCATAGTACAGTTGTACAGTTGCTGTATCTAGAAATTTCTTGAAGTATTAGCTAGCTTGTTTTGTTTTATGTAGAAGGGGGAAAGGAAAATTGTTACTAAATTGGCACTAGTAGCTAATTTATTTCTTCTGAATTAAAAATTTAATTTTAAAATATGTAAATTTCTGTTGTTGGATGTATAAAAGCCTACATTTCAATGCTTTATTTGCAGTGATCGACATGTTGGAAAAACTTTCTCCAAATCATCCTCCTTCATAGACTATGTCAGAAAGTCTCTGAAAAAGCTGGAACTGGATGATTCAAAGGTGAGTCACCAAAGAATGAGTGAAATCCTTATACCCATGTAAGTTCTTGAAGTCAGCACCACAATGCAATGTTTAAGCCACTGAATTGATTTAGTTTGTATATTGCTGTAAAAATATAATGCATTCTCTTTTTTATTAATAATAATAGAGCCGATCCATACTTTTTTTATGTATTAAAAAATACCCAAACCCATAACCAAGTTGTTTTTTTTCATGTTTTTTTCAAGAGAACTCCATATATAAATTCTTTAAAAGAAATTGTTTTAAAATTACTTTATTCTAATCACTTTATATAAAACCAATCCTTTTTCACACATGGTGCTCATGGTCAGAATTATTTTTAAGCCTTTCTGGTATTTCTGAAGTTATCCTAGAAATTTCCTTTGAGGCAAAAAAAAATGTAATGCATATTCTATTTTATACATGCTGTCATTTAGAGGTAAATAGACTTTTCAGATGCTGAATGAAGCAGGCATGAAGAAATTCTTGCCTGTACTGGTACTATACAGCCTGATAAAAGTAACTCTTGCACCCTTTTAAATCTGGCTGAAATACTATCCTGTACAAACATGTTACTTTTTCATCTGTACTTAAGTTTAAACTGAAAGTGATCCAAAAAAACATGAATAATGAATCACATAGTAAACACTTTGACCCCTTTTTATTTTCATTTTTTCTGCAGCAATATTATCTTGATCCCTTTGGACACCTTTTGAAACTGCAAAATGTAACACTATAGCAAGATAGGAAATTCTATCTATTCAGTGTGTTTCTCTTACAATTTTGTTCCCAAAGTATTTCCAATTTATTTTAGCCTTCAGACAGTCTCCTCAAGTAGTCTTTGAAGATCTTGGGAGGTTTCATACTTTTTTTTCTTTAGATTAGTAAATGTTAAGGATAAATATCAAGATTTTTTAAAGAAATTTCCTAGGTAGAGAAAAAAAAGTAAATACAAAACTGAGATTTAAAACTTATAAAATAATCCAGAGATTTTTTTACGTTCTTGAGTGTCTTGTTGTAGTACTACAACTGCTAAATTGGTCAACAGATGGCAACATAGCATTAGGCATGGAATATGACCATGTGAAGATCACAACCACTCTCTGAGAACAGGTTGTGCAATGGAGACACTAGAGATTATTAGACCAATAATTAAAAAAAATAGTACTAATCAAAAAAGTAGGAGCGGTAATATTGAAGAATATTGACTGTTGTTAGTCTTTGCTAAACCAGTGCTTAAAGTCTGTAGTCAAAATGTGAAATCACTTAAAATTTGCCAGGCACAACAAACCATGAACTAGGAGAAAAATGCAAACCCAAATAAACAAGTAAATGCAAATTACGTTGGAATCATGCTTTAAGAAAATCACCATTAAGAAAAAGACATATGCCTGACGTTCTCTGTGTTTTAAAAGGATTATATTTAATGCTGTTTGCAAATTGAGTTACTTTTTTGCTTTTCTGTATAAAAAGGCACTAATGTCATGCATTTACCCCAGCTAAAAGTAACTACTAAAATGGTATCTTCCTCAGTATGTGGACAATTACCCAAAAGAAATAGTGGATTCTTTGTGCAATAATCAGTTTACTAAATCATTGATTAAACTCTACTGGTAGTGAGTTATAGATTCTTTTCTTTAAAACCAGTAAGCATAGAAACTTTGCATCAATATGTCTGATTTTATACACGCTGCCTTTTTCTAGAAAGGGTCTGGAGAAACACAAGTTGCCTTGAGAGAAGGATGTCTGTCAATGCTACTCCAAGCTGCATGTGTTTGTGCGGTTGCTAAAGACCCAATTCAAGTAAACGTTCATTTTTGCATATATTTCTCCTCATTTTTATGCACAGCTGGCTGCATACTGAAGACTGATTTTTATGTTGATCTACACACTATTATTTTTTATATCCCAGCTATGTTGAAATTTGCAGTGGCACAAAACCGTGCTATTTTGACGCTACTGAGAGGAAAGTTGTTACTGCTCCCTCAACAGTGGTTCTGACACTGCAGTTTTCATGGTGGAGTCAGCACTATATCTATACAATACTACAGAATGTGTTAAATTCCTCTCTTCAGAAAAAAAAATACTTACATAGCTAAAAATGTGATGAAGCCTAAACATTTGCTCTCAAAGACAACAAAAATCAAAGGGAAATTTATGCAGAATTTGTTTTTTAGCTCTGTTTTTAAAAATGAATAAAAGAGCAGCTGTACTGCATAGACAAAATGTCTACTCTGTCTCCAGCAGTTGCCAAAAACTGATGCCTTGGGAGGAGTACAAGGCAAGAGTAATCATATATGAAGGATTCTTCCAGAATAATCCAAAATGTGCCTGTCATTCACCAAAAAAAGGAGGCAATCATTGTCTTCATGCATAAATTTATTTAGGTGATGTTAAAAAAAAAAAACAGCTAAAACTCATTAACACTGTGTAGCATAGAGAACTGTAAGAAAAAATTGTTTAAATATGAGTTTCTGTTTCACATGTGCAAAAATATTTTTTAAAAAATATGTCAGAAAACTGTGAGCCCCAGGTCTTTTACTGTGCTTATCAGAAAACTGAAGAAAGTTTAGTCTCTGCATGATAATAAATGCACTGGGAAGTAGAGCAGTAGAGGCACTAAGTTTTTAGGAGTCGCTGCTGGGGTTTGGTGGCTTGGCGTGTATGGTAAAGTCATGGATGGTTTTGATCACTGTGACTGAATCTGGACTGTGGGACATTAACATCCTTCCAAACTCGTGGTTCATGATGAGCATCCCAGCTGCTTCCATTATACGTACTAATGCCTCTGTTCCTGATCAAGGGATAGCTCTAGTGCAATGCAGTCATTTTCCAGTCTGGACAAACGTGGAGGTAGGATAAAGAGAGCAAGTCTGTAAGACACCTAACCTGCTTTGATACTAGTTTATGTAAGTGTATGCCTTTTGCTAATTATAGAACTGATGAAGACTCTTACCAGTATAAATATCCAAACAGTAAATTAATTTTTGTTACTGTTTTTCCGTAATCTGTACTGTTCTTTAATCCTGCCAATTCTTCATGTGAACAAGCCCCTCTGCCTCTTTCATTTTTGAAATAGATGTGAAGATCTTTGCTTATTAGAAATAAGAAACAGACCCTTTGTGAAAAGATTGTCAATCAAAAGTGCGACAAAATAGTACAATAGTTTTTCTACAAAGAAAAAGCATTTATCAATCATCCAGGGCCCTTCATTGCTACGAGTTACCATTCAGGGACTGAAGTTTCCTATTACCTTAGCCAAAATAATTTCCTCCATTGTGTTTCTTTTCAACGTGGAAGGGCCTGTCAAGTCCAGATTAAACACTGAGATGCAAATGAACTATTTTTTTCTGTCTTTTGGTACTGGGGCCGTTCCTTTCACACATCTCTCCACTTCAGTAGTAAAACTGAGATGTACACTATGACTACTGAATGTCTGACAAAATATTCTCATTTTGTGAGGGCAGAGAGAGGTCTTTTAGTGTGACCTTGGTGCTTCACAGGTAAGATTATATTGCTTCTAGCTCCAGAACTAATGGAATTGCTTTGTGAGCCGTGGCTCCCTGCACAGGGCTTCAGTAATTGGTGTGGATACAGACCAAGGCAACATTTTATTCCTGGTTGTTTTCTTTGTCATAGCTCACTCTGTTCCTATACTCCTGTTCCTATACATGTTCTATAGGCAGAGCGTTCAGTAGTGTGTAGATACGGGAGAAATTCTCTCTATCAGAACGTTTCTTTTCCATTTTATTCACTGTTTTACCTAATTTAACACGACCATGAGACTCTCACTTGAGAGAACGAAGCATTCATCCCTGTTCTTTCTCCTAGCAGAGCTGGCCACTCTTACACTTGTTATCCTTGCTTCTTTCAAACAGCAAGAGGAATCGCTCCTTCCTCTTCAGCAGAATGTATTTCAGTCTTGCATATGGATTTAAAACAAAGCTTCTTTATTAATACATGTGGTTGCTGCTTAAGACCATAAGTCCTACAAATGACATTGCCACAGAAAAGGATCCTAGTATAAGTATTTACGTATTTCTAGAGTCTTTGAAGAAAAAGCCCCAAAACTTTCTTAAATTGCTTGGTGTCCTGGGCCTATTTGGGTAGATTATCAAAAGGTCTTTCATAGGGTATGACTCTAAAGTGATTAAAAGGAGAAAATACTTATAAGGTTAAGGCCTGGATGTGTGTCTGCCAGACTTGGGGATCTGTGACCCAGCTACGATCCATTTCTGCTAGTAAGTGAGAGCCTCAGAGGGTGGAGCTGTTTAACAAAGAGAAGTTGGCCAGGATTCATGTAAAGTGATGTCTGGGAATAAGGGGAGAATGCTATTTAATGCCACGTCCAATTGCAGGAAGATATACGGGGCTGGCAACGCTCCTGACACATCCGCAAAGAAAAGCTATTATTCACTTTGATTTCATCTCGTGCTATATTCACACTATAGTTACCGCTATGGGCTAATAGCATATAAGCTAGTTACTTTATCTTAGTCAAAATACTTCATAAATCACTTAACCCTTTCAGATGTAGACATATGCTGGGGAGATACAAAAGCAATTTCAGAGGTAGGGTCACCTCAAGCTTGCATGCACAAAGAGACATTTATGTGCCTGTCAGCGAGTGCGCCGTTGCAGATTTACTTGGTTGTGTTTAACTAAGCTTCCAAGTCTCCTGTGACTGGTGCTTTTCAGTTTTGAACAGTCAAGTGTCTGCACATAACCTGAAGCTGGTAAGGCTCTTCCCCCGTAAAAGTCATTTATTTGGCTGATGACCCATCTAACAACCTGAGATGAGATCTGCAACAATAAGCAGATGGTTAAGCTCAGTTTCCACCATCCCCATTTGCTCTAACCCTGACCACAATTCTCAAAAACAGCTGCTGCCCATTTGTCTTTTTCCTGTGCTTCAGGTAGAGCATCCCAAAAAGATTTACAGCTGTCAGGTCTCAACCGGTGGGTCAGTAAAGGACAGTAGACCTGTCTGTGAGGCATTGTACCCATTACAGTATCATTTACATTAATAACACAGTAAGAGAAATTCATGCGCTGTAAAAAGATCATTTATCATCTGAAGTAATTTAAACAACTTTGATATTTGATATAGTACATCTGTCAATGTTAGACTCAAAATATTTCGAAACCTTAATGTAGCCTATGTAGCTAAATTTAGGTATAACTAATAAAGTCATGTATATTCTGAAGAGGTTATGAAGTTAGAAGTATATTTAATTAAATAAATGTGTTAGTGCTTTCTTTCCCTATGATAACCAAGACTTTTTTTTTGTTTTTTATAGTTACTAATGAATTAGTAATCAATTTTATATAATTTTACCTTATTTTTATAAGAATTTCTGATGTTATTACATGTCATTAATTTTTAAAATAATCGTTTTTCTACAGTAATTATGCTTGCTTTTTTATATAATTAAATAAATCCAAAGAGATCTGGAATGCATTGGGCTTGCTAGTTCAGTTTTACTGGAATTCCTAAGTGGCTTCCATTTGCTACATTGACTTTGTTTTGCGAACTCCAGAATATTTAATTTTGAGTGGTAGATAATAGTGAAGTCAGAATTTGTGTGAAAATATAATTATTTTTTTTTCACTAATTAGTTATTTTCTGTTCAGACTAAATTTGTTTTTGTATGTCTTTGGACACTTTTTACATAGTTAGTATGAATAGTTGATACGTGTTTTGTACAGCAGTAGTGATGTTTTTAAAACAATAACACTTTGTAAGAAAACACGGGAGCATGCATATGTGACTTTTTGCTTTCACTTTGATGAAGTAAATGACTAACAATAACATTAGCATGCATGTAAAGCCCAAAAACTAAGTAGCTGAGCTAAGTGATCTCTCAGGTCTATATTTATCAAATAAAATAAAGGCAAATGCTTGAGTTTTGTAAGACATTAAGAAAAAACCTGATTCTGTTCTTTTTTTAGAAAATAAATTAAGGACATATTAATTTTAAAAATAAGTAGTTTTACACTTGGAGCATAAATATGATTGTATTACAGGTTACATGTTTTATGACTGATTTAGTACTGGATTTTTAATATATGTTTCCTTTTTATAACTGCTCAGATGGCAGAGCGAACATGGTTTAAGGAGATGTCTTCTCATATTTTAAGATGAGGTAGTTATTCATGTTAGCTAAATCTATATTTAATATATTGGGCTCAGTCCTGAATAAATTTCCAGCAGACATAAATTACCCTGTACTTGCTTGCATTTATTTATATGATAGTGCTCTTTTAAAAATTAATACAAAAGTAACTCCAGTTTGCTGTGTTCAGATTCCTATAGTATTAGATGGAAACACTTTAGTTAAAGCATTGCAAAGCCAAGCATTTGAAGACGGGACTTTCAAAGACTCCTGCTAAGACAATTAGATATTCTGATCACATAAATGCTTTGTGAAAATGCAGTGGTAAATATACCTTGCAAATATTTTTACAGTGAGTGGCTGGCAAAATATTTGGAAACACCACTTGAGTTTCCTGGGATCCGTCCCTAAGATCGTATTTTCCCCCTTTCCAGACCAAACCAGCAGCCACCTTACAAGCCTTTACAAGCTTTGTGGTCCCTCTGAGGAACATGCAGGTGGAAACCCTGTTCTCCCGTGTTGGCTTCCTATCCTACCCGTGTCATGAGCTGTCCTGTTTGTAGTCCCTAATCGTGTTCTACTCATGTAATGGTGAGTAGGCTTTGAGGATATTCTTTCCCGTTTCCACATACGTGCTTCTTGTACAATACCGTTTGCAAGTTATCATGTATATTTCCTGGTTTGGTCCTACACCAGCTGTGCTTCAGATGTTCTAATGTTCTTCTGAATCATTGAACTTGAACACAACTGTGTCAAAATATGTTGAACAGAATGTTTCACATGTTTTTTCATAATTTTAAACCATATAATTAAGAGACATTCTGCTCTGCACACATCATTGACAACCAGTGGTGTAATTAAATGAACAGGTGAGCCTGGGACAAGATAAAAAGCCTCTGTCCTTATGGAGCTCGTCAGGATAAGTTGTATTACAGTATTTAGAAAGCTGCACTTTTTGAAATGAGGTGTTTAGGCAGTCCCATCCTTTCCTATCAAATGCTTAATGAGGTTTCTATGGCCATGTGATAACATTCTAAAGTAACAGACTGATCTTTACTTCTTCCACTTTTAATATACATGATTTGTTTAAATTTTCATAGACCAAAGTAGTTTTTTGTATGAATTTCTGATTTACTGACCATACAAGATTTTGACCAAAGGAACATAGTATTCTCTAAACCTATCCCAAAGGATTAGCTGAGTGAAGAATTTCTAAGTTTAAATTCAGCATTGACTTGAACTCTTTAAAGCAAATGGATTTCTTATACTTCCTAAACTCAAATGGCTGAATATGTTACTCATTTCTCATCTGTAATGTTTCTCAGTTTCTGAAAATTGAGTCTTAACTATAGAATTACTAGTGGCAAAATCATAATTTAAGTTTCAGTGTGGTATTTGAGATAACAATGAACTAAACCAATTTTACCTTCAAATAGATTTCTTGGAAGAATACTAAGTGCCAGAATGTTTTGTAAGAACTTGGTGGGTTTTGTGATGATTTTTTTTTTCACTTCTGTCAGGTAAATTGCATTGAAAGAAGCTACTTTCTTTGAAGTGAAATGTTATTAGGGTAGATGACGCTGTTGCTACTGTGAAAAGAATGTGACTGGCTCTTTTGCTATGACAAAACATCTAAGACCACCTTCCCCCCTTCTTTGGCATTTGTCAGTGTCTTTTAGAAACATCATTGCACTGTGTTCTGTTATGAAGTTAATAAAATGCCCACCTTGACTTAGTGTGTTACAACCCTCACCTTTTTAATCCTCCCAAACCACAGTGCTTATAGGAAGTCATCCAGGGACGATAATGAAAGAGATAAAGATACATCTGCACTAGATTTTTCTGAGCTTCTGTAGATCATATATTGCATCCTGTTTTCACGCTTCCCTGAAAATATTGATATAATGTGAAACAATAATCAATGTGTGGAATGAGAGAAAATGAAGCCAGCATTTCATACAGGACAATTATTTACAATTATTTATTTCAATAAGACAGAGAAGTTGACATTGGTTAAATGGAGATGATGTGCTTCTCTTAGCTTACCATAGAGTGTCCCTTGACTTTTAATATCTCCTCAGCAATGACTAGTGGACTATCATAAAATGCAGTTGGCAAATGAAAGGAAGTAAAAGGAAAAATATGATTGTGTGGCTTAATTTTCCTATTGTTTTAAAAGGTGTTGAAAAACCACATACTTAAGACTGCGGAACTGTCAGTAGTGGAATTGTGTAATACATTAAGACATGGACTAACCTGAATATGTACAACTATACTGGGAATGAAAAAGGAGAATTTTTGTGGAAATTAGGAAAGAAGGGGGACTTTTAACCTGAAATTTCTTATAATCTTAGTGTCTACCCCCATACCAAATTCAGTGTTGATATCTTTAATGACAGTGAATACCTCAAACTGGTCTGATCTTTGCTAGGACTATTTCTAATTTTGTTGATTTTTATTGTGTACAGCCATCGGGCAAACATGGAGCCAGAGCCAAAACAATACTTGCTGCTTCCTGTGAATTCTAACATGGTAATTAAATGAGCCTAAAAAAAAAGTCAAAAAAATGAAAACAGTAAATAAATTTACATACTTAATGCATTTTACAGTTGTTGAAGAGTCGGCTTTCTCAACTGTTTTCTTGGACAGAAGGAGTTTCAGCTCACAGATTTCCTGGTTCATTTGTTAGTTCGGGAAATACTGAATTAAGGCTTCGGTAACACTTGTATTACAGCCTATAAAGTATATGTGTATAATGTAGTTTTCAAGTATAATTGTTTTTCAGACAAAACACTATCCCAATTGTGGTAGCATAACAGTTTAATCTGAATCTTAAGAGACATGACTTTTATTTCAATTCAATGTAAATAATGCAGATTGCATTCATTTGAAATGCATTTTAAACAAAGTTCTAAATAAATTTAAGCTCCTCAGTAATTTCATTATCTGTTTTACATTATTTTACACTATATTACATTACATTACATTATTTTTAACTACCTTAGTCATGGGAAAATCGTAAAAAGTTGCTGTATGGTATGGTCTCCCAAGTGTTTTGGACTGATCTAAGACACTGCTCTGCTAAAAGGGTTGCCTTACTGCTTTCTTGTACTCATGCTAGCCTTCGCGACAGGGCTGGTTCGTGAAGAGAGAGGAGACATGGAAATGTGCAGTCAGTGCAGGGGAAAGCAGTCCCTTTGAGGCAGCAAAGAGGAATCACATCTGTTGAAAGAGACTGTGAAACAGCATCCTTAGGCTCTGTCTCCCCTCTGTAGGGCGTGTGCAGTGTTGGACAGTAAAAGACACTTTGGTTCAGTCAAAATGCTCTTAGTCTATGGAAAGGCAGAACTCTGACAAAATACTCTCTGGAGAAAAGTTAAGTGCAGTATCACTGGTTGTCACAGACCTTGTTCCTGAACGTTTAGTTTTCAGCCCATGTTCAATCAGCACGTTTGTGGGATTGCAGCCTAACTGGGGTGTGCTCGGGCGTGTGGTATCTCACAGCCTCCCGGTGTTCACTATGGATGAGTCTGGCCTGTGGTGTAGTTTTAGCACCACCTCCAGCGTATGATATAGTTATAACTAGGTCAGTGGAGACCTTGCTGCCCTCTAGTTCCTCTTGGTTATTTCAGCTATTTGAACGGTCACACCAATCACTAAAGAAATTAGTTTCGAAGAAAGCATGCACCACCATCACAGTGCAAAGAGATGAAGTGCTTTTGTTCACAACCTGATAAAGACCAGGAGACATTGTAGCTAAATCAGCAAAGAAGTACTGGCCCAAACCTCACCATATGTATTGACGGTTACTTGAATATCAGTAGCATAAGCTAGATCTTTGAGTGCAGAATAATTATCAAGACAAGCGTATGATATATTTATTTAGCTTTTCTGTGCATTTTCACTGATGCCATAAGTCCATAATATCAACATCATACTGTAAGAAAAAAGGTCAGTGCATGTATTTAAAGAGGTTTTTTTGGGTACACAAATGTGGGGCACCCCTGCATAGAGAATAGTTGCCTGAACAGCTTCAGTCCCTAAATGGTGCTTGCTTTGCATATGTAAGTACAATTCTGTGCCTGAAAATGAAAACAATAACTTACTCCTACTTCACCTTGGAAGGTTAGCTGAAGTGTTGGGTACCTTTTGAGAACTGAAGCCAAGTGGCAAGCTCTTACAGTTTCAGATAAAGCCAATGTTTTCTGGTTTTAAGTCTTCCTCCAGTAAGTAGACCACAGGGCTAGCTATGAATTGCCCTTTCATGCCCTTTTCTATCAATGCTTTTTGGTGGACGCTTTCTTTCTTTTCCAACTGGGCTGTTGCATTCAACTGGTTCACTCAGCAAACTTTTAACTGTGGCACATTTTGGAATAGTACCTAATCTATCCATAACGGCAGGATGCATTCAATGGAATGTATAGTAAAGAGGGAGGGAGTGGGAAAAGCATTTGGGCTCAGTACTTGAGTATGGCAATATCCAAGAGACATTTTTGACACAGTTTTTTGTTTACCAAACATTTCACAACTTGTTTTCTTTTAATTTGAATGCTTCATGGTGAAAAATGGAGAACATGGAGGAAGCAAAAGCAGAAAGATTTCATGATTGCTTTTCTACAAACACAAATCTTTGTGTTTTAGTTCCAAATAGCCTGTAATTTCCAAAATCCATTATACTAAAACCCATTTAATTCACAGTTGAAATGAAAAGCTTATAGGGCAGAGGTTAAATACACTATTTTGTTTATCTCATGACTGATACATTTTAGTTGGTTTGATTCTTTGGAGGGGAAGAGAAAAAAAAAAAAAACCTCAGATATTTGCACAGCTTTATTGAAAATAAAATAGCAACAAGACCAAAAAAGTCCTGTTAATGCACATTAGTATTGCCAGATCAGCTACTCAACCTTGCCTCTGTTATTGGAAAAAAGTACTTTCAAATTAAAAAAATATGACTGAAAGACTACAGATTTTCCAACTGATCCAGTTGTTTTAAGGCAGAGTTAGAATTTTGTGTCATTCCTGAAAAATATGTATTAAAGCTTCCTGTGATGGAGACTGACAACCTCCCCAGTCCTTAATTAACCTCAAAGAGAGAAAGTTTCTTCAGTGTTTTTGGCTGAATTTTCTTTTGCTGCAATGCAAGCCCATTATTTCTTATCCTGTCCACCACACATTGAACAAACTGTTCCCTGCTTCTTGGTGATAGCCTTGTAAAAACTGTTATTATGCCCACTCTCAATTTTCTCTAATTTAGCCTGATCAGTTCCAGTTCTCTGGGTCTTTCTTCATAGGGCATGTTTTCTAGATCTCTGATCTCTTTTCTCTCCCAGGGCTTTTTCAGACAGTTCATTCCTTTCTTTGAAATCTGATGCCCAAAAATGGATGCAGTATTCCAGCTAGAGCTTTGCCACTGCCAAGGGGAGTTGAAGGATTGCTTCCTGCGCTTTGCAGGCTGCTCCCCTGTACTTGTCACAGAATGGTGATTACTTTTTTTTGCGGCAGCACAACTGTGACTCTCACTCAGGCTTGTCATCTGCTTTATCTCCCAGACTGCCATTTGGTGTTCCCCAGCCTGAACAGCTGATTATTTCTGCCTGAGTGTAGTCCCTTCTGCTTTTCTGTACAGCATTTCAAACTTCTTTTCTAAGCAATGCTCCAGTTTCTGAATCTTATTTTAAGTTCTAGCAATGCCTTCCTGTTGCACATTTCCAGACTTAGTTAATGTGGTTTCCGTTCCATTGTTTGAGTTCTTAATGAAAACATTGCATTTTGTAAAGGACCTCCAGTCAGCAGGTCTTTTCAGTTGTTCAAAGACTCATTAATAACTACTCTCTGGTTATGGTCATTCAGTTTTCACTCACTTTATAATGCTTTAATCCAATCTTTGTTTCTTAAATTTGCTTATGAAAGTGTTATGTGAAATGGTGTCAAAAATCGTGCTTAAGTCACAATATGTGGCAACCAGTTGTTTTTCGCTGTTGTGAATCCCTTCACCTTCCTTACAAGCAAAGTAATCTGACTTGTGATTTTTCTTGGCAAATTGATGTTGACTATTACTCACCTGCTTATCTTTCAGTGATTAGAATTCTTCTTTTGTTCCATTTTTTTTCACTGCATTGACTTTTAACTGACTATTCTGTAATAAAAGTTGTACATCTACTAGCCATCTGACATAACATCTTTGAGAACTTCTCAATATCAATGCATTCCCTTCTTGACTGTCCTAGGATGAAGTTCATAATACATACTTGATTTGAAAACTTTATATTTGTGGAAATGTTCTTTAGTTTCTTTCTTTATTTTAAGCTGATATTTTAAATCTTTGTGACTGGATTAGCCGCATGCTCTCAGATGACTCTTCTCATAAAAGTGAGCAAAAAAGTATTAAACACTTCAGCTTTCCTAGTCTTTTGTCGTAGAATTGTAGAATCATTTAGCTTGGAAAGGATGTTCAAGATCATCAAGTCCAACTCTAAATGTAACACTGCCAAGTCCACCATTAAACCGTGTCCCTAAGGGCCATGTCTACACGCCTGTTGGTACCATTACTTTTCTGCTAAGTTGTGGGCTAGCTCTTTCCATAGCCACAGCAGAGCAGCCATACTGCAAACTCCTAATACTGAAGAAGTACATTAAGCTCTTTTAGCTCTGCTTTTTCCGGCAGCCTCCATCATCAATAATATTGCGAATGTACTTCCCACTCCTCTGACAAGTTCTTTAAGTGGCCAGCTCAACTGTCTTGTTTAGCGTCCAGGACTACGAACAGCAGAAGAGTAGAGACATCATGACTTCTAGAAACTGGAAAATCTTGTAATCTGGCTGCCCTATCGAGAACCTTTAGCTACCTGCTGTAGTGTACTGTCCGCTGAGGGCTGAAAAGGGAAGGGCTATTTGGTTTAGTCAAGGTCTTGAGCTGGTTTTGCATCATTTAGCCCCAAAATGCAGCGTTTACAATCATAGTGACGGTGCTGTCAATGTTGCATCAGGTGACTGGGAAAAGGAAAAGGGAACATGTAGCAGTTCAAAGTAAATAGGGAAAGTTTTATTTTAAAAATGGGTAACTTGAGGCACAGAGAAAGAAAGTATTATTTCCACGATCTAACAGTAAATTTTGTAATGTGAAATACCGTCCTGACTGTAGGAGTCCTGACTGAAGCATGTTACTCTCACACCAGAATCCACTCCTCAGCTATTTAAATAATTCTCTTGGGGATGGGGGTGAGGAGGGGATAAGATATATGGGAAAGGAAATGAGAATGTTATCTCCACTTTACTGTGTAATACTCGTTTAAGAATGGCTAGAGCCTTCTGAATAATGAATGTATCTCAGTATTTCATGTCAGTGCAAAAGCCTGTCTGAAGACCAGTTATTGTAAAAGAGAACCGAGAAACTGCTATTGGAAAATTATTATAAACCTTGGAAAGTGTTAATTTCAAAAACAAAACACGGATTTCATTTTGTAGTGTGACTTTCAATTGGGAAAAAAATTTCATTTTAAAGTTCTCTTGAAAAAGTAACTAGAATAGCTCTGATATATTTTTTTTTAAATCTCTTGCAGCTCCCAGACAGCTGTATAATGGATTACTATGAAAAATACAAGCACAGAATGAATGAGCTTGAAGCATTTAATATGGTAAAAGTTATAGGATTAATACTGTTACCTTGTATATATGTGCTAGTCTAGAACAAAGCCCTGTTAAGCTTTATGTGGCGGTGGACTGTCTTACACCGTGGTATGCAATCTCCAAAACAAAGCAGCTCCCCCTTCAAAACTTTGGAGCATATCCTATTCCAAAACTATATTAGGTGTTCAGTAAAATAATAAAGCAAACACATGGAAGATTCTTTTTCAAGAGGGACTATTACCCTGGAAAATAAAATGTCAGTCTCCTTTTAAACCTAGACTGGTCTCCATGCAGTTATTTCATAAAAATTCTTTTTATTAAAATTCATTATTTCCCTCTTTAAAATTCTTCTGTTTCAAATAATATCATTTTCTTGTTGGACAATATCTCAAAACCAACTAAGTAACATGGTTTCCTGGCTTTATGGCATTCCATGTATTTTTGATCTTTAATATAATCGGTTTTGAAGATGTCCGTCCCACAGGAAATATTGGCAAGGTGACATTTGTACAACAGAACCACTAGAAAATTATTGACCTTCCTGGAATTATTCTGTGGAAGTGTAGCCATTTGGAAGTGTCTTGTCCTTCTTTCCCCAAATCATTATAGCATATAATCTTTCTTTCAGCTGAAGGTTGTTCTGGCTCCCTGCATAGAAGTTTTGATACTTCTGGATCGTCTTTGCTACCTCAAGGAGCAGGTATTTTTGCATTATATTTTATGATACCTAAAGGCTACATCAGTGAAATGAGACTATTTCAGCCAATTTATTACTGTGCAGACCAAAAGTCTCTGTTGCAGAATTATTATTCTCATCATATTTGCCAAAGTATAAGCATTCATGCCATTTAGTATAAACATATGCCCAGCAGATGCTTTTATTTTCAGCAAAGCAGCAATAGTAAAGTTTATGTTCTTTTAATTGTATGGTAATTACTAGTCAATAGACAGTAAAAAATAAATTAATTAAATGTGCAACAAATCTCATTTTATACAACGTATTGAGATGTTTAATAATTCAAAAGAATATTGGAAATGCTAAACAAACATTGTGCTGTACATGCTAGAGCTTCCAATGAATATGTTTTAGAACATATAATTCAAGAAATTTTGAATTAGGTCCAAAATGTTTATGATTTCCTTTTATTGTTTCTTAATTAAGATCAATGATGAGAGAGGGTGCACTTTTTCCAACTGTATGGGTCAACTGAGGTACATTTGACTAACACACAGCCTGGCTATATTTTACAAGTACAGACCTGGGATATAGTAAGCAAATGCTACTACATTTACTCCGTAATGATTTATATTACAGTGTTTCTGCTAACACTAATTTTGAACTTGGCCTGATTAACTGAGAAGCAGCAGTCATACTTTCTCTGCACCAGCAAACATTTTTCAGACAAATAATAATTTTCCAGGAGGAAATGGTAGCATCTTCCAGCTTCTGCTCTGGGCCACAGTCAAAATAAAATTTTAAAATAAATTTTAAACCCATTCATGTGAATAGCTCTGTTTTCCCACTATAAACCTTTCATTTTAACAGTTCTATTTTATCATAAGTAAAAATTCACTTTATTCTCTGCCACAGTGCACTTGGAACAACTGAGTTGTAGTAAATGTATGCTTTTGTTCTAACTGGTATTTTTACAGAGAGGCAATTTGAAATATTTAAATAATGATGTATTTTCCCAAATGCCAACCAGTTATAAATCACATAGAGATCTTGCTGCATTTAGCACTAATTTACCTTTTCTAAATGTAATATACCAATTGATTTAATCTTGTATTGGTTGATTCACAAAATGCGTTTAGGAAGAAAAAGCAGAAATGATAAAAGCCATACGCAACATGAAGACCAGATCCAGCTGGCCTGATTCATTTGAAAAGTCAGTTAATTAGCTTCAGTAGTAGAATGTGCTGCATAAAATGAGTAGGACTTGATCCTTAATTTCTTTGCTCTAATTCAACTGAAGAAAAGCTTTATTGATGAAAGGGGTGGTA
The DNA here is from genome assembly GCA_026413425.1 of Tringa solitaria. Taxonomy (NCBI): domain Eukaryota; kingdom Metazoa; phylum Chordata; class Aves; order Charadriiformes; family Scolopacidae; genus Tringa; species Tringa solitaria. The sequence continues at coordinate 43,929,806 of JAOXJM010000001.1, forward strand.
AGTTATCATTTGATAGTGCCAGAAATAATTTAATGACTTTAAAATACATCCTGGTTTCAGTGTCCTTTTTTTTCACAATGAACTTTCAGTGATTTTCTTGTTAGGTAATTGTTTTTCCTGCTTTGCATTAAGGGTAATTTTTTTTTTCAATTTTGTATTTAAAAACATGGACCTATTACTATATCTTAGCTCTTAAGTCAAACACATTTTTATATACTTCAATCATATATCATTTTACAGGACAGCATTGCCTGGTCTGGACTTGTGAAGTTATTTGATCCCGTGAAATCCCCCAGATGCTATGCAGTTATTGCTCTGAAGAAACAGTCGTGTTTTTAAGTGGAAGCAAATTGCAGATAGGTTGAAAACTCTGAACTGATACTGCTGTTTCCTCACTTTTATACTGTTTTTTTTTTCCCGTTGATTCCTCAAGTACACTGTTTGCTTTTCAGCTGCAAAAGTAAAAAGTGTAATGCTTCTTTGAATCACGAGAAATAAATATCTCCTTTATAAATACCATTGCTTCCTTATGTTAGTTATTAAACAATGTTGAACATCTGGTTTTATTATAAAAGTTATGGCCCATATTATGTGATTATTATTTTAAAATAATTTTTATGTTTCTTCTTTGTAAGGCATTATACTATGTATCAATACCCCTTCTCTTGATATTTCTAATCATAAGGTCATACCTTCTTGGTTTTTACCAGTGGCTGGCATCAGCACTCTCAAACTAGACTCACCTTTTTCTTTTCTGGATTCAGATGGTGCATAGTATAAACAGAAAAATAACCTGTACTGTAAACAAGAGGTTCCTAGACTAAACAGGATCTTCGTGATTCCCTGTTCTCTGGGTCATCAGGACCAGCTTATTTAGAGAGCAACCTAGAAAAGCCTAGATAGTAACCTCCTGCAAAGAGCAGTTTTGTATTAACCCCTTCTTCCTTCAGGCTCGTTCCTGGCATGTGCTTGTTTTTCTGTCACGCTGAAAGAAAAAAATGTGTGTGCTCTAATCCAGTGGGAGATTTCCCAGTGCTTAAGAATCAGCCACCCTGCTGGGGTTCGCTCCATAAGCCTTGAGTTTTATTATCTGGCCCAAATATGTTGGGTATAAATACTTTGGTACCCGAGTGAATTGAAACTTGCTAGGCAGTTTCTTGTTGGCTGTACTGCATTCATGGGTGGGAAATTTATTTGTTCATGCATTTATATCAATGGGTTGCATAATTAAACTTCCAGATTTTCTATCAATTAAAAAAGAGAAAAGTTTCTATTCTTAGTCCTAGCACTTTTAATAGAATTTTCCAGCATATATGAAACATAATTAACTACCAGTGCACATTAAAAAGGGCAACAAATAAATAATAAAATGCAGCATTAAAGAAGAAAAGGGGAGAATGCAGAAGGCAGAAGATGAGAATAACAGAAAATATTTTTCTATTAGTTGTCTAGTGACAGTAATAGTCATGGGAATCAGTCTGACATTCAGCTGTGAGTAGGAACAAATCTTACCCTGTTTCAGTCTGCAAAATGTAATGAGAACTTGTGAATATGGCCATTCAAGAACAGAGAAGTAAGGTATTTTTCTAACAAATCACATCTTTCTGTCTATTTTTAGACTTAGTCCTTATTAACTCCATGGATCCAGTATGAGCTTCTCACATTTGTTTGGTCCCAGTACATTCAATCCTTAGAGCTGCTGAACACCTGCAGTACCCAAGGAAATTAACAGAAGTTGCAGGTGCTCACAGCATCTTTGGAGAAGAGCTAAGAAAAGAAAATGAGGCCTTCCACATATGCTTCTTTTTGTTATGTAGGGAGTGCTGAGGAAGCTAACAAGCTGGTAGATTCTTTTCCCAGGAGAGGAATCAAAAGAAATAAAATGCTTTCCTAATCTCTAAGGAAACGTGGAAGAAAAAATCCCCAGTAATATTTGATATAAAGAGTCAATCTAAAGTACATGATGTTAAAAAGAAAAAAGATGAAAAAAAGTCTTAGAAAAATAGGTTTTATTATATTATGTTCTGCTGAGACATGATGACTAATTACTAGTGAAGTGTTGGAGTGTTGTCATCCCAATCTTATGTGCTGTTGGAAAAATGTACTTGGGGATGAAATTGCCAATTGAATTTATTCTTCCGCTTTTTCAGACCAAATACTAAAAAGCAGGCATATAAGATGTCCAAACAGAGAAAGCACAGTTTCTCACTGAAAGCAAGTACCCTTTTATGGCCCAAAAATACTTGTTTCAGCAAGCCCCACCTGGTTTAATTTGAACACGGTTGAAAATGCATAGAGTACACAGACTATTGCTAGTTTTGTGGGATATTTTAATGTGTGTAATGCTTTCTAAATTCAAAGTTAAATTTTTATTACTATCTTAAGAGGGCATTTGCAACAGTTTAGAATAACAAGCACATCTCTAGGATTAGCCCAAGTGCTTTTCCACTGATTCAAAAAGGTCTGAATAAATTGGTGTGCCCTCCCCACCAGCAGCTTCTCAGGCTCTTTCAGTACTTTACATACTTTGTAATCTATGCAGGCAAAGACAGAGGCGATGTGCTTCTTAGAATAATAACTATCAAGAGGCTTATATGACGAGCTTGCATTCAGCAAAGTTGGTTGCTGTCTGCTGTCAAAGCTGTTTCAAAGCTTTGGATGCCTGACTACCTATTAGCTATTGTTTACATAATGGAAAAATCCCTGACAGTAATCAAGATGAATAAAAGGATTTTTCTTCATGGTTATCGCTAGAAGTTCTTCTGTAATTTAAACCATATCCTAAATATGACGAAGTCTTTTGATAGAAAATAATCCCCGTTTTCTTTCAGTGTGACAGAGAGCTATCTATCTTGATATTTCCACTATTCCCTAAGGAATAGTGAAAATATCGGCTTTCCCTCAGGTGTTTGCCTGATCCTGTTTGTAGCACACCTATGCATTCTGTAGCAGATTTAGAGTGTTGTATTTATTTTTCTTAGGGCTGAAACCTGTTCTTGGATGGAGGAACAAGACTATATGCAGGGTATGTCTGTAACCTTAATATCCAAGAGTATGTTGTAACCGTAAGATCTCCAAGCCTGCTTTTGTGACAATAAACTTGAATTCTGCAGTGCTGGTTTGTGCCTTGGAACATCACCCCACAAAAAAAAATTTGCACTGCTTTAGTTTCTGGAATTTTAGTTACAAGATTTTTTCTGATTAACTATTAAGTATTTTTTATTACAAATTATCTTCTTCATTGACATTATTCATTAATCTACTGTTAAAACAACTGTCTGCTTAGAGTTAAAATGCTTTTGCATTTCCCACATGGGAACATGGCCTAATTCTCTGGGATCGAGCTGCAGTTCCCTCACCATCTGAAATAACCAATTCAGTTGGTGGCTCTATATATCTCCAGGCAACTGCTGAATAAGTTGGTTTCTTTGAATTTGCTTATCCCTGGTTGTTATCTTTTTCAATGCTGTATTTCAACATACTTTAAGAAAAGGAGTAAAATCCTTCTGAGATTTGGGATGCCTCAGAGAAGTTGCTCCACAGTTATGCTTCTTGTTGCTTTCTCCTTTAAAGCCTTGAAATTAATTCCTGGTGGTCAGTCAGATTAATAAGCACAAGACAGCCTGCGAGGCATGGGTTATTATAAAATACTATGCACAATATCTTCTCTTTAGCAGTCTTTTTTGACTCGAGAGCTCTGAGGCAGAAATTCCAGTGCATGTTATCATTAAGCTCAAATGTCCAAGGAAACCCACCAACGTAATGAAGATTTGCCTCAAACTGTTAGAACATGCTGTTGCACACCAGTCTTCCCAGTATACACCTGCATCTACCTCAAGGCTGTCTGCAATGCCTCCATCAAACTGGAGAGGAAGTGACACTTGTCTCTTGATCCCAGTGATGCTGTTCGTGAAATCTGCAAGAGAATGGCACTCTCTGCTTTGTGTGAAAAGGCAACTGAACTCAGAATAGGTATGTCCAACATTCAAAGATTTCTCCAGATACCGTTATTGAAATCCATTTAACAGCCTTCTTCAGCCAGTTCAGTCTGTTAGTTAACTTCAGTTAATACTATCATTAATAGATCTACAAAATTTTATCCTGTCATTTATGTTCTGCGGGTAGACTTTTCTCATAACATGGCTTTGTTACTCATCAAAAGAGTAAATGACATGAACTAATTGCTATGAGTGGGACATACTTCTAGATTTTTTTGATTTTTTATTTTTTTTTATTTTATAGCAATTTTAATTTTTTTTTATCCAAGTGCAATCCTACTATGTGCCATCAGTGCCTCAGAACTGTGGATTCAAAGGAAATCTGAAAATGTTTTCTAGATTACTAATGAAATTTAGAACAAATTGAAATTGTACTCCATAAGTGTGTTCTTGGGTAGGAAAGCAGACTATATTTTCAGGCTAAATCATGAGGCACACTGTTGGCCAGATAGAAGGTACATGGGGAAGATTATATCTACAAAATATCTCAAAGATTTGCAGTTAC
>JAOXJM010000001.1:43934408-43948825 GCA_026413425.1 Tringa solitaria
TTTATAAACTGTAGAAAAAAATGTAATTATCTTATTAAATGGAAATACAGGAAACTGTGAACTTTCACGAAGTTCAGATTTTAAACTTGCCTAAGAATCTAGGAACTAACTGCAAAAGTGCAAAAAATTTTTAGGACAACAGTTTGATGTACTGTTCACCCCAGGAAATCCAGCTATTTTCTATACAAGATGTATTTTGTACCTGTTGTATAATCCATAGTTCTGGTCTATGCTTTCCTTCTTTTTTTTTTTTAATAGTCTATCATAAAATTTGCTCTTTTCAGGCTTTTGCAATTACAGTAACAGTGGCTATGTATAGTATGCAAGGACTTTCCATTTCGTCTTGTATGTAACACGCTAACAAGACACATTTTTTTAATATCTTAGTTTAAAATTACTTGTATGTAACACGCTAACAAGACACAATTTTTTAATATCTTAGTTTAAAATTACTTGTATGTAACACGCTAACAAGATACAATTTTTTAATATCTTAGTTTAAAATTAACAAAGATTGTCCAAACTCAAAGTATCACTTCCAAACTTAAACATAGTTTATCTGTGGATTAAAAATCTCCGCATGTGAAACCTGTGCAAACTTTTAACTTTTCATTACAAAATTCCCAGTTTTATGTAAGTCTCTTTCTCTCTGCATCTGAACCAATATGAACTTATTCATGGAGATAAAGATGTTGTCAGGGCAGCTGGCATTGGGTTTCACATGGAATTTATCAAGAAAACCAAGATGCAGTAAATCTACTGAGCCAACAAATCAGATTGTTAGACTGAAGCTCAAATTGCGTTAACACACCAACTGTCAACTCCTTCATGAATCACTGATGAAAAGAGCAAAGCTGTCTGCTTACTGAATAACTCAGTAGTGTCTGGCACCAGGAGAGAAAATTCCAAATAAGAAGGAGCAGTGATCACCTCTCCTGATTACGTAAACATTCAGAAAGAATAATTAAAATGTACAGTTGTAAATCTACATTGTTTATTACACCTCCTATTATTAGAGTAATGAATAAAGACTGACAGCAGAAGCAGACATGCTGTTTCTCAACTGTAAATCCTAAATTCACTTGTTAGTCTTAGAGGCTGAAGTCATCAAGAGGACACACAGATGTTAAAAAGTGTAGAATGAGCTGTGCACGACTTGGATAAATGTGCCATTTACTAACCTTTTTATAGTCAAAAGGCATGGGTATCAGTTCACAGAACACAATTCACAAAATAGTCAATGGACAGCATATAAACCAAGTTTTATCAATTTTAAGCTCTTCAGTGTTTATATATCAGCAGACTATTAATATCTAGAAAGGCTTATAAGAGTGATTTCAGCAAAATTGTTGCCATGCTGTTTATGATTAAAAATTTTTGATAAAAGCAAATTAAAAAATGTAAACCCTTACTTACCCAGAAATTTTAGCTTTAATTTGAGAATGTGAGTAATGGTACAGGGTCATATAGTGAAAATGCATACCATTAAGACTACCCCAAGACAGATTTTTAAGTAAAAAATGTCTGGCCAATAAGAGCTTTAAAGAATTGCTCATTTGCTTTTTAAAAGTCACTCATCTTTTTAAAGCCACACTTCTGTAGTGATGTTGAATATTATTTATTTTTAGTGAACAGAACTTAAGATTGAGTTTATTTAGAAAAAGAAGGCATTCAAAGAAAAAACTTTGAGAAGCACCACTTTGTTCTCATGCTTATCCTCAAACAGCATTGCAGAAGTGGGAGAAAATGTAGCAAATGTATTCCAAAAGTGATTTTTTCAGATAACCACTCCATTTGCACTAGTTAATCACATGAATCAAGTTCAATGTCATCAATCTAAACACCAGTTATTGAAATCATGAGCTATGGATAAAAGATCATTTCAAATCAGCCATTTAAATAGCATTGAAATTATCACTTTTCTGAAGATGTCCACATCCTTTGAGTAATTGTAATTTGCCTATATAGAAAAGAAGAACAATTCCAAGCATTCAGCATGATACAAAAAGTCCATAGTTAAAACATTAACAGATATTAATACAAAACATTCTGTTACATACCCTTATGTAGTGAAGATCTGGGGCGTCTTCATCTGAGTTACTGGCAAATTTCTGTTGATTTCTGTGGAAGCAGGCTTGGATACAAAAGCATCTGCTGAAGACAAACACTGTGGATGATCAAATGTCTCCTGTACAAAGCCAGTTCCAAATTTACATTTGTGAAGGCAAAGAGATTGTTTACACTTCCTTTATTTATACGTATTGAAGTTGAACAGTATAGAAATTACTGTGAACTTTGGTTCACCATTGAAACCTTCCTGACATATAGTAAGAGAAGGTTCAAATGGCTCTTTGTTTATTTTTTATTTCAGGTAATATATTTTTAATGCATTAAAACTCTCAGGGTTTTCTTTTCTCCACTTGCTGATTCTTTAACAATGAGAACACTGATTACAGTAATACGGAGTTAAATGGCACTTATTGTTCCTAAAAATAACTCAAGTGTCACAGTCTGTATTTTCACTGAAGCCAATGATAAAATTCCCATGAACTCTATTATAACTGTTTCTATGAAACAGGAAAGTAAGATTTAGCCTTAATTCTTCAAAAAGCAACTTTTGTTACAGTACTTTAATAGAATATCTTCATAGCAAGATTTCACTGTAAATCTATATTTCCCTTCCTTCCCTTCCTTTGTGCAGAAATTTTATAGAACATTGTAAAACTAAGAATTGAATTTATATAAATGGTATGTTTCCCCAATTAACCATCTCTATCAGCACTTTACAGGGAGTGCATCCCTTATTCATGAACTATGTGTTAAAGAAAGCAATGTTAATTAATAACTCTTTCTACACAGCCCATGAATTCAATACAGAACCTATAAATGTAAGCTGTGAGACATAAATTTTGATTGATTTTTACAATTCCATTTAAGATGTATTTTCAGAATAGATTTATACAGAAAACATTTTTTAAATGTGATTTTATTGAAAATATTTTCCAGCAGGACTTGAAAGTTATGTAACTGGAGGTAGGATCTCAGTGAAGGATGACAATAATATTTCAGGTTGTCAGTGGGAATAATTTTTAAATTTTTTCCTGTATGTTGTGATTTAGCATTGAGCTTTAAAAGAACATAAATTAATTAAGTGCAAAATGTATCACAATTACTCATTCACTTCTAGTGTATTACTGAAATATTTCAGTTTCATGTGTTGCTAATTTATTTTTCCTTGGTGAACTGTACCTAAGTTTCCAGAAGAGCAAATCTAGGAACGTTCATATTTTTACACAGTAGTGTTTTACAATTTTATTGAATGAAATAAGAGTGTTGTGGTCTGGTAAATAATCTAGTTTCTCCATTAAAACAGCTGCCAAAATAAATCTGAATACATGCAAGAGAAGATTAAGCTTCACAGTAAGCATTTAGTTTCTTTACCAGTTTGTCATCAGAAGTTAATGTCAACTTAATTCACTGCTTTTTAGTCAGTTAAGATTTGAGAGCAGCTTTACACTTTGATTCTACAGCTCAGGAAAGGAAAGATAGATCTGCTTTACACCATGTAAAACTGTAATATTATTACCTTGAGTCCCAGAAGCCACATAAACCTATTAATAAGGTATTATCCCAAATTAATTCTATGCTTTGCAGCATGGCCAGCTGACCCTGGTGAAGTGCTGCCCTTATATGGCTGTACTTCTGCGTAGACCAGGGGAGGAGCAGGTGTATCTTCTGAGCATCAAGTCTGAGTTTTTGTGACAGGAACATGGTCCAGAGGAATAAATAAGGAAGAGCATTAATACTTTTGTCCTCCCACCCACTGCTTGTGTTAGGCCTTCAAGCACTTTAGGCAAAGAGTTTTCTCTTGCTGCCTAAGGGTAGCGGTGAGTAGCTTGCATGATGCTTGTGGCTGATGGTCAACCATGGCTCCTGCAGAGCTGTTTCATGTAATTAGTTCTGGGGTATGGAGCCGCCAAATGCTGGGTGTTCCAGTGGTGGAAGTCAGCCTGATTTGTGCCTGACGTGTCCAGTCATTGCAGCGAGTAGCCTTATTAATCCAGTGGAGTGCTCAGTTATTTAGGGAACTCTTCCCTTCTACAGTGAACTTCTTCAAGCTGTGCCTGTCCTCAGCTCGGGTCAAGGATGATTTGTTTCTTGTATGTTTCAGCTCCAGGAAAGTTTTGGCTTGCACTTGTTAAGGTCCTGAAGATTGAGGACCTCACATACTCACCTGCTAATGTATTCTTTTTTCTATATTTTCTGTCTATGCACTCAAGTGATTGAGTCCTGCTGGTGAAAGAATAGTTAAACACTGTAGACAGAAACACAAATGTACCATAATCAAAAAATCTGGTGATCTAAAGGCTCCTTGTCTTACTCAAATACCTTCAATTAGAGCACTTTCCAAGTCTGAGTCGCAGATCTCTTTTCCATCACTTAAACTAAAACAAAGTGTTATACCAGAAAACCATTCTGTTCTTGGAACAAGTGGGTGAGATTCAGACTGAATACGCATGCTTTGGCATACACATTTGAAAATATGGGTCTCAGAACCCTTATTCCAGTTTTCATTTTGGAGATTGTTTCTCATTAATTCTCCTCTTCCTGCTTCCTTCATATTTATTCTACTTACTTTCTTTTTCTGCCTTCATGGAAAGCTGAGGAAGGATCTAAGCACTACTGTATATCACCAGTGACAGCCAGAGCTCAATGCACAATGTACAAGGATGTTTTTTGGAAAGGCACATGTACCGTGTGTTATCAAAAGTAATGTATATGCATGGACCCCTTCTAGGAGCTAATTTAATATACTGTCTAAAATATGCTAAGTTTTCACTGCAAAGAACGGATGACTTTTCATTTTCTCTGTTTTTTTCTTTCCCAAGAATATCATTACAGGACTTACTTTGTCTTCTAGGAGAAGTGACCCTGTGCTTTGCAATACAACAGAGTAAACTATTCCAGGTTGTTCTGAGTGGTTTTTTATTGAACTAGAGCACTTTTCTTGAACAGCGACTTCACGGGCTTGCCATTGAACATTGCAATGCATATTATTGTTCCCAGGTTGCCTAGAGGACATTATTAAAAAGAACCAATAAACAAATAAATAAACCTAATTTCTGTACAGACAGGTGAGTATTATTATGTGTGATAAATCATAAGCATTCTCCTTTGTTGGCAGAAAAGCACCTTGGACATACGCTATCTGCATTATCACTACATTTGCATTCTGACAGCCCTCTTCAAAACGAAATGTTTTTTAAGTGCTTTTCAAAAACTGACCTTCACTCTTGAAACACCTCCTCAGGGAAACTATCCATTTGTATTTGAAATGCCATTTTTATCTTTAATATTTAAATTCTATGGACTTTCCACTTGTTCTTTTTGGTTTATTTTTTTTTAGTTGTGCGATTATGGAGTGTTGGAGAGAAATACCATCTTCCAGTTGAAGTAAATAAATTGCAACATATATTTTCAAGTGACCTAAATAAGCTTTCATACAGAGAAGAAATCTGAAATTTCTTTTGTAGATGCTGAAAACGTCTGTGCCTATTACAAACAATTTTAGACTTACAAAGTTCCAATGCCAATATACGCAGTCACTTCAGTTTGCATGGCTTACAAAAACAAAACAGTGATGTACTGAACAACATGAATTCCAGTGGTCTACGCTCCCAAAAGCCAAGGCAAATTATTCTAGACAGGCAGTTTTATGTGAGACATAACTTATTAATGAAAACCTGAAATCCCTAGTGTTTGTTACGAAAGTTAGCTACAGCCCTGTTAATATTTAAAAGTTATTTTTCATTCTTTTTGTGTCTAATCAATCTATCTTCTGTTGAAATTGATCTTAGAAGTGTTTACATTGTTACTGAAAAATTCTGTATTTTGTCTGTGGTCTTAAAAAATGCCAGGTTTTTTCACCTCTGCAATTTGTTGCTAAGAAGATGCCCTAAAATGCACACAGGTAATAAAAGAACATAACAAAAGAAGCATGCTTCAGTAAACACCATCGGAAGAATACTGTGAAGCATTCCCATTTTCTGGAGTGAATGTCATTTTTCTTTATAGAAAGAATTATTTTTCATTGAGTGTGTATGTGCAACATAGAAGAACAGAAAAACATTGTGACAGATTAATTGATTAAATTAACTTTCTACTTGGTTTATATGAATTCTGTTCCTAGGTGTAAAATACATGAACTACTTATATTTAATTTAAACCTTATTTGAAGAGCTAAAAATCAGCCTGCAAGATGCCTACCTGATTCTGTCTCTTTGCTTGCTGCTGAATTCCAGCTGACATGAATTGCACTAGCAGGTCATATTTATCTCTCGTATTTGTTGTCCTGAAATATACATTAATTTCTTCAGGGAGTAACTGTTGGCCTGCAGATGATTCATAAATGGTATGGAATGATTATTTACATTTTTCACTGCTTTGTTTTCCGATTGGGTAATTTCTGCAGCAAAGCAAGATCTGTTTCTGCAGACACTGGTTCATCTGCTTAGCCTCACTACTCTAGTCCTGTTTAGGTCATGAGGCATTTCATTGTAGTAAAAGTAAGCGGGGAATATCTTAGAGGATCATGAGCTAGAGCAGCAAGAATGTTAAATTGAAGGGGGGGATTAATGATGGAATATGAATTATGAACTATATTTCTGGCAACTATTAGAGCATCTGATCAAAATTAGCAGTTGTAACTACTTCTTTAATGAAGATCATTTACGAAAGTATTTATGGAACTTTTACACAAAATAGGCACAAACAAAGCCAAAGAAATATGTTTTAAAAAATAAAACTGATAGTTAAACATTTCTGAAACACATTTACCCCAGGGTTCTTTGCAAGATAAATTTGGTATGCATAATATACACATCTAATATTTATATTCATATCATGATCAAATTAGTATGCTATGAACCAATAAGAGAGAGGTTAGGAAGGAAATTCAGATATTTGATGCCAGAAAGAACATTGCATGATATGCAGACTGAACGTTCAAAGCAAGCACATGAAAAATAGCCAAATATATAGTGAATTGGACATACCACAGGATGTTTTGGAAGCACAGCAACAGCAACAATGGAAACTTTTCAGACTTTGTTTAGCTAGAACAGAAAACAAAAGCAAGACTAATTTAATTAATTAATGAAAAAAAGATGTTGACCATTTGGAACATAGCAAATGTAAACCAAAATAATTGAGCAGAATGGAAACGAGAATTGTTTCCAGTGACTGTATCTATTTTTACACATTGTATGCTCAACACACAGAAAGTTTTACAAATAATTATCTCTAATGGGAAAACTCTAAGCCAACTCAGTGGGCGTTAAAGATGTGAGGCAACATGTTTGACTGAAATCTGCATGAATATAAGTATATGATTTACAGAAATTATTGTGCTTGTACTGTCATGGTGTATAAATACGTACCTTGCAGCATGCTGCTTTGAACAGCACAGAATGATGAATTTCTGTCATTGATTCTACTGTGTCTAGATGTATATTTCATAGTTTTTTACAAATATGTCAGGATTTGATGAAAGTTGCAATTTAGGCAAAGTCATAGTAATGTTTCCATTAAGTTTTCCCACGTCTCTCTATTTTCATTTTCAATTTCATTTTTTGATTTCTGGAAAAGAAAGTCACCTTGTCTTTTTGTATTGTTTTAGTAAATATTCCCACTGCTCCCTATTGAATATGCGATGAGGTAATATTGCCATGCAAGGAATGTCTTCTCAATTTCAATCTGTTATATCAATCATTAACATGAATCTAAAAGTCATTACATAGTAACCCCAGGAGCCTTTTTCTTCCCATTTCCCATCCCCTTACGCAAGCCTATTTTAATACTGGTACGCTCAGTGAAGGAGCAATGTTGAAAATCCTTGTTGGGTTTTCTTCAAATGTGTTTTCTGCCTCCTGTTTTTCCTAATAGCTCCTGTGACAATTCCAGGCTAGCATCTTGACTATGCTTTTGTGTATTTATTGGGTCCGTAAGAGTCCTTTCATATCGCCCTTCTGCACTAACAATGCGAAACATGTAGGGAGGAGCTGATCCCCCTCACATCTAAGCAGAGACTGTTTCTTCCTGTCTTCTCTTTCTGAATATCAGGCATTCAGAAGTCAATATTTTTAATGGTGAGAACAAAAAAAACTTTATTTATTTATTTATTTTAATGTATTTTCTGCTTTCTGAACTGCACAGTTCACCTCAGTCACTGTTTAAGTAGGGTTATACTTGTTAAAAAAGTAGAAGAGATTCTCTTGTAACCCCTTGAATCCAAGTACTGGCATTTCAAGGAAAACTGCCAAATGTGATTTCATAGGGCTGCACCTTAATGCAGAAAACACTGGCAGAGGAAAAAAGGGATGGAGTTCATAAGGTCTATGGCTCTATCTTCTCCTGGGCTAAAAATTTTCCGTGCACCAGTCATGGAAGTCACGTTGACTTTTCTAATGTATGAAGTGTTGCAGGTTAGCAAGGTGTAGACAAGAATGTTTGTGGTAATATTTTATAACTACTTCTACCAAGGTTGCGTGATGGATAAATGTGAGTTTCAAAATTTTGACCAGTTAGTTACAAATATTTTTGTAAACTTTTGGAAAACACAGACAAATTCCTCAGTTCAGGTTCTTCCTGCAGGAGATTGTTTGAACCTTATGAAAGATCTTGGTTTCATGTAGTTCTGTGTACATGGCTGTTCTTTAAGAATTTGTTAGAGTTTTCTTGAAATATTTTTTAGATTTTCCTGTGTTGGTATGAAAATTAATCACCAGCCAAATAATCTGCATTCCTACCTATATTCCTACCTGTCCAGGATTTCCTGTGCAAAAGGAATAAGTGAATTGATGAGGACATAGTTCTTCTCTGTGTGACCTATAAACAAAACCTCCTTTAATCAGTGGAAAATATAAGGAATTTTCCTGATCTTAATAGCTTTTATATGGCATGTTGCAAGGACAACAGTACATCTTCTATTGCAAACAACTGTCAGCAGTCTAGTCTAGTTCTCATACATTTTTCCCAGGAAGTCAATTTAAGGATTATTTTGTTTAATATAAATTCTCCTTTTATTGTCGTGATAGGTAGGAAAAAGGAGAAAATCAACCCGTTGGCATAGTCCCTTTTTCACCATATAAAACAAATTTTGAATGTCAGAGTATCAAGCCTTCAAGGCATCAACTTTTAAAGTCACTCCCTCCACATTAACTAAGGAATGTTACAGTTATCTTAAAAGAAAAGTCCTTACATGTGCCAAGAAAAGAAGCTTAGATTCTGTCTGCTACATTTCCCTTCTTTCAGACTTCACATTCATGCCTATGTGTGTGTAACCATGTGTGATATTTTTATATATTTATAAAGTCCCACCTGCACTTTAAAAGTCGAAGGGAAGGGAAGGGAAGGGAAGGGGAAAAGGGAAAGGGGAAAGGGGGAGGAAAACTATGAATTCTAAGTGTTGAACTAGAGGTTGCTCTTGGTCCACTGGAATTTGTTCAGTTCTGGTCTCAGGTTCCACGGAGCCCTCTGTTAACCTCCTGACTTAACTCCAGTTCAAAGCAGTGTCTACACTGTAACTTCCCGAAAATGGAAGTGCCTGACAGAGGCTTATAGTACAAGATCCATATGGGTTGCTTTCCCCTCAAGAAAACTTAGAATATGTTTTACCATAGTAATTGCAGAATGATGGCGACATCACCTTGCCAGGTTTCTGGCAATTTTCCAGTCTTCTAAGCTTGCGGACCTCAGAAATCCATTTAGCTCCCCACAGAATATAAATTTTAGCATTTGCCCATGGATTTATTTCAAAACTGGAAGTTTCCTGTTCAAAATCCACAAATTCTCTCCCCCAGATTCAGGCAGAATACCTGTGAAGGTTCAGAGAAAATCTGCAAAGCTCTCCTGAGTAAGGAAGGGAGATGTTACAGGACCATCTGACAGGATGGAAAGAATGATTGTTATAGTGATGTACGGTAGATCATTGATCGTCATAGATAATCAGCTTTTTCTATCCTACCCCCCAGGCTTTCCATGTCTCTCTATACAATCTGGCTCAGGATTCCATACCTCACATCCCTTATTTCGTGAGATTGTCTTCCAGCCCTATCCACAGTAACTCCGAGCATACAGCCTTTGAACAAATACGGTAATGAGGACAAAGTTGGTGGGAAAGATGAGCACTAATATGGGACAAGTGCTCACTTCACCCTTCTCCAATTCAGCATTGTCTTGGCATCCTGCTTGCCGCTTTCCCTCCATGCATTGGACTGCCTTTCCTCCATCCTCATCTGCCACTGTGTCCACTGCCTGAGCATCGAAGAGCACACAGGCTTCACTGCATTAGGATGCTCTTACCCAAAAATGATGGCACTGAAGGTGATTAGTTTGCACAGACCCAGCATAACTCTGGAAGAGCTTGATATCCAATCTAATAGGTGACCTTCACCTGCTAGAAAGAAATAGGCTAAATGATCCCTCAAAGGTCTTTCCAGACACATATTTTCATGTCTCTATCCCAGTGTATCATCTTCCAAAAGTTTTACTTTCCTTGTTGGAGCTGGAAACACCAATTTCCACGGTGTCAGGTTTCAAATCTTTCAAATTAACCATTGAGGACTTTCACAAATTCTGGAATAAAGTTAGTACTGGAATTCACAGTGACGTAACGAATATGCTCCTGGTTGTTTCCTCCCACATTCTGACCCTAAGCAGATCCAAATACATTTCCACACCTATTTTGAAAATGAGAGAATGAAGACTATAATAAACTGTGCTCTGCAGAAGAGATGAAGAAGAAATAGGCACTCTCTTGTCTTTGAGGACAATTACGTTCACCTTTTCTTGCCAGGACTTCTGAAGTAAAATATTCTTTGATTAACCTGCAACATTCTTCTTGTCTACAACAGTGACTTCATAGATTAAATCTACAATATAAAGGCATACCTCACAGGAAAGGGTAAATTGGTAATATTTAAAGAACATTTTAATTATTTGAGTTTGAAAGTCAATCAAAATGTATGCTGACATTCATTAAATGTATATTTAAATTGGCATTCACACCCAAAGCTTATTGTGGTGATGTTATTCTGGACTCTGAAACATGTAGGCAGGAAAAAAAAATGACAGACTAGTGAAAAACATAATAGAAAATCCAAACATTTAAAAAGGTTTAAATTTAGTATCAGGAGGTCCTGTATCATTGTCTGTGGACAAAAATGCACTGTTAGGCATCTTCATCTTTGACCATGGTTCCTTTAGCTCACCTAAAGTAGTGGGGAGTGACACACTTCACACACCCCTGCAAAAAGCCACAGGGAATGCATTGTGTTCTGCTGAGGCTCGCATTACGCCGTGCCGTGCCGTTAGCTTACAACTCAGGCGCTGAAGTCATGGTCTGACTACACATGAAAGTCAGGTTTGGAGCCTCTGGTGCAAGATCAAAAATCCCGCAGTGTAAAGACAGCATTAACACCAAGTTGCGTGCTCTTAATTTTACGAAACAGTGGTTGCATGCCCACACCTGATCTGGATCAAAAGTATATTACTGGGTGATCTGGAAATGCATGAATCGAGTGTTAATGACTGGGATATTGCAGCCTAAACCAGACATTTGTCAAGCACTTTGATTCTTATGATTCCTAATGGATGCAGAATGCCAGGCGGGAAACCATCTGAAAAAAATGCTTGAATAATAAATACAATTATTTAAAAATATCTGAAAACCTAGAGTTGTGGAGTACTTTGAGCATACTTGATTGTCTTTACAAACACTGGCACAGAGAAAGCAGGCTCTGAAACTCTTTCACAGACATGGAGGAATGCTCTGCTCCACGTTACATGAAATGAGAGAGAGGTGTTCTTAATCACATAGTGAAAAGAGAAGATACAAAACATTCTGACCTATAGAGGGCTGAAACACTTTAAGTCTTGGAGACTACATTTCTGTAGAGAAAATCATGTCTGAAATCTGAATTAGAAGACAGTAATTAACAGGAGATCCAGTTTGAACTCTTTACAAATTTACTTAGACTTCTAAGAAATGAAGACAATTTTTACACAGAAGACGCAAAAGAAGATGAATTAGAATCATAGAATCATAGAATGGTTAGAGTTGGAATGGACCTTGAAGATCATCGAGTTCCAACCCCCCTGCCATGGGCAGGGACACCTTCCATTAGACCAGGTTGCTCAAAGCCCCATCAAGACTGGTCTACAAGACTTCCAGGGATGGGGCATCCACAACTTCTCCAGGCAACCTGTTCTAGTGCCTCACCACCCTCGGGGTAAAGAATTTCTTCCTAATATCTAATCTAAATCTCCTCTCTTTCAGTTTAAAACCATTACTCCTCATCCAATTGCTACCCTCCCTGATAAAGGGTCCCTCCCTATCTCTCCTGTAGGCCCCCTTTAGGTACTGGAAGCTGCTAAAAGGTATCCTCAGAGCCTTCTCTTCTCCAGGCTGAACAGCCCTTCTTATTTTGGGGGCTTCAATATAATTACTGCAATAAGAGAGAAGGAAAGCATGTGGAGATGAAAATCAGCATACGTGAAACAGTTCCATGCATTGCAATAAACAACACAATGCCTAGCCTTCAGAAGAAAATGCAGAAACTGTAAGTAATTACATCACTTTCGAATAGTTACCAGTGCCAGGAGAGTTTGAAGAGAGAATGAAGAAACAGGAACTTTTGGACAACATTGCAACACAAAATGAATTATCCACCAATCCAAAAGCCAATGAAACATTTATTCATTTTAAGTTGGACACAGGTGCACAAGACTGTGTGCTGCCAGAAACCATGATATTATCACTGAAAGGAAAGCCACAGTTAGTAGAAGTTAAATGGTTAGATTCAGGGTTTCACAGGAATGGTCTTTCCCCTATTAAGAAAGGAAGAAAATTAAGTATGCGGGCAAAAATAACTTGGAAACTTCACAATTCCTGGGGGGGTAAAAAAAAGTTTTCCGTTTTTTAAATGTCCTTCTTGAGAAGATGCATTTTCGAGAGAAACAAAATACTGACAAAGGATGCTTTCCAGGAGATAAGGTATTTCTCAAAGGAGTACATGCCAGGTCTGACAGTTCACACCTCCAGCAAACTTCTGCTTACTGTTAGGGATCCACACAAGACATCTTAGCCGGCAGAAATAAACATGTGAGCAAGACCAGAAGCTTTGTATTGTTCCAGACGGTTCCAAAGATACAGATCTAAAACCTCCCAATTTAAATTGAGCATAAGGAACAGAAGCAAGGAGTGACCAGAGTAAAGCACACACAAATGAACAAGATAAAGCCTTGCAAGACCCTGTGAAGCACCATCAAGTCTCCTGTAACTCCCAGCGGTGTGTGGGGGTCAGAGGGGGAATCTGTGCCTGCACAGCACTCAGACCCCCAACTCGAGGGTGCAGCTGTGCCATGCTAACCAATAGTCAAATCTGGTCTTTGCAGCAGTAGAGATTAAAAATGTGGTGTTTGAGGTGGCTGTGCAAGAGGTACATCTGAATGAGTTAGAAAAACTGTTAAAGACCCTGGCTTAAGGTGCTATGAGACTAAGGCCAAAAATGTTTGGATTGCCCAAAGATGATTAAGAGAAGATAATTTGTTTGTACGTATGAGAGGATAAACTTACAACAGGCAGCAGCTGTTGTCATGGAACGTGTCCACATGATCTCTCAAACTATGTCTGTTTATTTTTCATTTTAGTGAAAAGGGAGAACTCGGGCCTGGGAAGAAGTTTTACAAAGTCTAACTTCTCTTCTGCCTCAAAAGAAACAGCCACAAACCATCCTCTCCTATTTGGAATGGTCCATAGCCCTGCCTCAGGGTCCTGAGGGCACCAGGTCCCCTCTCCCCAGGGTTGACCCCACTCTGTCCCCAGCCCAGGATCCACATCAGCCCCTGGTGGCTGTCAGCCCCTGCCCCACCGATGTCTCAGCAGGGCTGCTCTCCAGCTCCCCACAGCCCTGTCCTGCCCAGCCATGGGCCCTGCCAAGCCAAGTCCACCTGTGAGCCCATGTCCCCAGGGAGATGCCTGAGGCCCAGGGCTGGAGAGGCCCTGGCACCAGGCCCTGCCACCCTAGAGGCCCGGGTGTCCCACTGTGGCCTGGAACCCTGAACGGTACCTGAAACCATGACAGCTGCGATGGTTCAACACCATGCCAGGGCTGCTTCGTTAAGAGTTTAGCTTGAACCTACGTCCTCTTACTGCAGCCTAATAACAAAGACAGACTCTAGTTGCACTCTTCTGGTAGTTTACAAGTAGGCCAGATAATAATTTGAAATTTTCTGCTGCATTAACACGATTTTCAGTTGTTGATTTTCAGTTTATAATCAACTGGGGAAGAAGACTCCCCAGTCCAAACTCTTTTCAGTAGTTGCCAGTGAGAGGACAAGGGGCAATGGGCACAAGC
>JAOXJM010000001.1:43963734-43982178 GCA_026413425.1 Tringa solitaria
CATCCAGCTGCTGTAAAAAAAAAAATAATTAAAAAAAGATATTATTAAACTAATGGGACAAATGCAGTGGAATGCCACAGAAATGAAATTGCTCTTTCTGATAAAATTAGTATTTTAAAATATTATACAAATCATTTCTAATCATAACTAAAATCAATATAAAGAATTTAATGGAGAAACATACCCTTTTTGCTAAATGTATATGCTAATTCTATACTGATTGTAACAGGATTTTTCTATAAATAGAGAAAAAGGTTAATTCACATCTTAAATGATCCTTCATCCTTATGACAGTTCTTATAGCTGCTTAAAATTTTCTATAGTTTCACCCTTTCTCCCCAAACTAGACAATATTAATGCATTCTGCATTCATTTATTATACACTCCCTCTAGCCCATATATACATTATAATATTTGCAGGCAGAACATTCTGTTTAACTAGCAATCTGAAGTTTCACAGCTCGCCAAGAAACAAAAAGTTTTTGAGTAGCAGAGATTAAAAAGAAGAAGAAATCCCAGCACTGTAAATTGTAAAACTTTACACCTTACAGCTGCCAGCTGTAATCCACAAGGAGACAGAATTCTTAGGCTCCTAGGAACACAGACCGGGCTATTTTTTAGCAAATACTCTTCTTGTTCCTTCAGAAAGGGAAGGAAAGGGAAGACAGAAGTCCCAAACCCCCAAAGAACCCCTTACATATAGAGAACATAACATTGATGAGGAGCTTTTTGTCCTTGAGTGTGGAAGGATTGTGGTGATTTGATAAGATCTGTTAAGATTACATTTTGCTTGTTATTACAGTTGAAATATAACAGCTGAAATGTTACACAGGCTAAGTCAGCCTAAGCCTGTGAGGATTTTCACAATGTAGCATTTACATAAGATAAGGACATGGTGGTTTCTGGTTCTTTTTAACTTGAATACCTTCATCTTAATATTATCACGTTATCTTTATCTTAAACCAGCTTTTTCTGTAAGATTAAATGTATTTGTTTTAAGAGGCATAATAAGGCTTGTTTAAATAACCCAATTTCTTAATAATTTTAATAAATTAGTATCAGGCAGAAACTGCAGTGCAGTTGAGATTCCTGAAGTTACAGCTAGTTTGCAGAAGCAAAGAAATCCATTCAGCGCTGAGGGATGCTGGGCAGTACATTGCCATGCCGAGACTTTCAGGGAGGAAAACTACCTCCTCTTTTGAGTAAATGAGAGGGTCAGCAGCTGCCTCTTTTTTCCTCTAACAAAAGAAAGGACAATGGAAATCTATTTTGGACAGGTCCAGGAGAGCCTGAATTTAAGAAGTGTGGGAAGGGGAGGAAGAGAAAGGAGAGACACAGGACGAACTACAGCTCTATGTACCTGTTTGTCACATGTTTGTTTGCCTGCGTCTTTGTGATGAGACAGAGAGAAACAGAAGAAAGAAGCATAAGAAATACAAAACAATCAGTTGAAGCTCAAATTTGAAGATGAAATAGGCTCAAATGCAGAGCTCTGAGGAAAAACTGAAAGAGGAGAGAGTAAAAAAAAAAACACCTTTTGAGCAAACCTGCATGCGAGCACACTCTGTTAATGGGTATTGTTTATAAAGAAATACCTGGATCCATCATGAGTTTGTTTTCCTAATGAAAATACCCCAGAGAAACCTCTATATTTTCTAGCTACTCAGGGCAAGGAGAATAACTGTGTACCGCATCTTGTAACCCGTACAGTTCATTAGACCTTGGAAAAAAAATTTGTATTCTTGACAACACTAAATATGCGCCTTAGACAGGAAAGGGACTTTTTTATCTATGACTTCACTTTTTTAAAAACAGTAGCTATTTCTTGATAGTGTCTTTTAATTGCACCCTTCTTGTCAACTGATTGTGATATTTTTGGAGATTTCTTCCATGTCTGTTTCTATGGGATGTATTTAGGTCAACTCTGCATTCTTGTGTAGATGATTAGAATCACACAGATAATGATTTGTGTTTGCTATATTTGTGTTAGGTTTGCATGCACTCATCTCTTTTACACTTTCTTTCACTCTTTCTTTCACTCTCTTTTTGATCGGTACTATAAATAACTTCTGTAAAATGAAATATAAAACAAATCCCCTGTACTATGGAAGAACTCCACAAAGTCTCTGGACTTAGTCTGCTCTAATTCAGATCCACACGGGTAGGTTTAGTGCTAGGCAAGTCTGTGAGTAGAATTAGAGGACAGATATTTCCTTAAGAAACACTTAAAACCTTATAATCTCTTGACCTGTGGTTTTCAACAAGACTGTCAGCTCATGACATTTTCTTCTAGTTAGGAAAGGGAAGCAACAGTCATATGGAAATCTGCTCTTACTCTGTGGTTCTTCTGGTCTGAAGCAAGCCACAGCAAAATGGAAGTAGTAAACACAAGAGAAAATTGTGTCTGGAAGTTAGGCTTGTGTTAAGCTGCACTTACTGGGTTTGACCCAGGGATAAGCACATGAAATGCAAGATCCAAAGGAGACTCGACTAGATAGTTCTGAAGTTTCCTTTTTTTGGCCTGAAATCCCATGAAACCAAGTCCCCTCATGTTGCTTCGCAGACAGGTCATTAAAAAGAACAAACCTCTTCACTGGGCATAGAAGGTGCCTTTTCCCTTTCAGCAGCCCATATGGTGTGGCTGAAAAAAGTTGAATCCACCATCAGGAAGCCTGGCTACCCAAAGGACCAGCATTTGGTAAAAAATGTTTTCCTTGTAGGCAGTGAACAAACCTGCCAGCAATGTTTTAATGCTGGAATGGAGTACTTTCCAGAAGTCAGATTTTTATACTAATTTGCCATCAGTATCACCCTAAGAGAGAAGGTATACTGCATATAGTGTGAGCCCTAAAAAGCATGAGCCAAAGTACCATTTGATTCCTATGTCAAAGCCAGCTACTCAGTGAGGAAGTATCTCCTGGCATTACTAAAAAGAAATCTAAGAGAGACCCGGATTTTAAAAGACTTCAGGATAGTTATGCTTTTCACATTTTAATCTTTCCTGACACAACAGAACCACTCTCCTTGCCATCACATTTCATCATTGTTTCTATGGCAGAAAAACTTCATACAGAAGATCTCTTTTCCTCTAGCTGAAATCATGGATAAAGGGGCTTAAGTTGGAATCTTTTAGACTATAAGTATTTTTCTACTTAGATATTGAGGAAAGCTCCAGAGAATGCATTCACTTTGAAATCATTTTGATAAGGAGCTATATGTGTTTTATAGAAAGCATTTTTAACAAGTTAACTAGATTTGTGAGCGTTTGGGAAAATATTCTTTTCTTAAAGTTTGCCAGGCTCACTAGTTCAGCAAGAGCTGTTGAACATGTTGCTTTAATAAGTGACCACTCCTGCTCAGCTCAGTAAAAAAGAAAGTCATTATTTCTCCATTTGTCTTCTGTCTCTCAAATGCAAAAATCTTTCCAAGTTTAAAAGAGTAATTAATTTATAATAATTATTATTACTCTTGCTTGTTGTGACTATTATTTACACTGGTTACATAGAAAACGTATACACTATTGAGGTTTATAGTATGGAAAACTGCAGTCAGTTGAGATAGCTACAGTACTTTGAATGATGAAGAGCTAGAAGAGGTAGGGCATACAAGCATGGTCAAAGGAAAGGAGATTGATATACTCTTTCTGATTTATGCAGTCAATATAATTTAAGGTTTAATCTGCCATGTAACAACAGGTTTTGCATATTTTTCAAATATAGCCTTATTCAAAATATTTTAAATTTGTCAGTAACTTTGCTTCTGTTTCATTTGCTTGATCCCCACAAACTGATATCATATAGCTGCATTTTAGAAGTGACACTGTTATCTATTTTTCATCTTTTCATTAAGAGGATGTAGAAGTTACTACATATACATTCTGGAGAAATTCAGCTTGACATGCCAATAAGACAGGTGACCGTGGAAAGAATAGCCTCACAGCTGGGTCTCTGCTTAATAGTTCTTTATTAGGTTTTGCAGTATATTAATATATCTTATTTTATTCAAAGGAAGCACGCTGTCAAGGCTAATTTCTCATAACTTTTCAATGTTAAGGTTTTATCATTAGGTTTTCTGGGGCCATGTAGGAATATTCCCTCTTTTCCTACAATTTTTGTTAGTGACAAGTTAAACTTGCAGGTTACCACAATTTCCTGCTTGGGTCCTGGACATGAAAATGGTCCTAGCTCATTTATTTTCTCAACTTTTGGAAACTGGAAGTGGGTAGTTAAAAGAGTAGTCAAAATATCTTCTTTGAAAAATGTCTTCTTTCTTCGACTTCTTTTCCTTCTGTTCTCAACACTGTAGTGATCTAACATTGTCAGCTTTATAACCATTTTGAGTAAGAAAGCCTCTTCCTCCTTTCTATTTCATTATGTATCATTTCAAAATCCTTTGGAAGCACTCAGTAAAGCTGCAAAATATTCCTTTTTTTGAAGACTTATTGCATACAGGTTCTCAAGCTCCACATTTCCTGTGTATGCTTGAGTGCTTTATTACATCTCCCCCTCTTCCTTTTTCCTCCTTTAGTTCACCTGTGGCCCAGGCTGTCTCATTTGATGCACTTTTGTTTGGCCTCATTACACTGACATTTGTATTTTTATGGATGTTTTCCTTTGATGTTGACTGTGAGGTGAGTAGGTTTCCTAATGAAACGCACATCAAAGAGTCCGTTCACTCTTTTACGGATGTTCTTCAGAGAGAGATAAGGGGGAGATGTCTTGAAAATTAAATTTAAATTTAAAAAAGAAAAAGCTGAAGCTGCAGAGTACTCAGCTCCATAAAACTTCCGGCCAATGCAAAAGGCCAGCTGGAAGAGAGAGCCAGGATCAGCCCATGCAAGTGGGAAGATGGAAGGGGTTAGTCAGGCCTTTCCACAGCCAAGAGCTTTAGTGGGAGATTTTTCGGCCCACTGTCATCACTCTTCCCTCTCCCCACCTCTTCCAGTTATCCCGCCTTTTTCCTTGGGCTCTTTCCAGACATTGCTGCTTTTTCCTTGAGCAGCAGAAGCCAGCAATCCTTAGCCACCTTTGCCCCTTCTGGTTGTTCTTGCTCTGCCTTGGTCCGTGCCCACCATCGCCTCCACGGAGCAGCTGTTTCCCTTCATAGCTCCGTCTTTGCTTCAGGCTGCCCCTTTCTTCAGTTTCCCCTTCCTCCTGTTCTGCTTGCCCTGTGCTTCATTTACAACGAAGATTTTATTCTCATTGACACAAACTCTTCTTTACATTACCCCTGGCAAAATAAAGGATTCACTTTGTGAATAAAAATGAATACCTGAATATGCGTACACGAGAGACAGTGAGGGGAGAAAAAGACAAGGAAAGAACAAGGAAAGCTAGAACAATGCATGATAGAAGCAAAAATATCCCCAAATCCCTCTTCTGACTTCACTAAGCTAGTGTGCAGGAAGACAGGAGACAATGAAATAATTCAAAAGGGGAAGCAGGAAGAGAAAAAACTCAATATGAGGGGGAAAATTCAGCACTTCGTTGTCACAGACTAGTGTATAATACTACCTGGAGGATTGAATCAGAAATTTATGTTGAGGGAACATAAATTTTAAGGAACATTAAGGGCATATGAATATGGGAAAAGGGAACATGAAAGGGCATTATTCACTTGGAAGAATAATGCCTTTAATCTTTTGCCATTAGACTCTGACCTAGTATGTAACACATTACAGAAAAATTATTTGTCTGAGAATATTTCTAGATAAAGAGTTTCGATAGCATTTTTGCAAGGATGTAAATAGTATATCTGAAATATAATTTTCAAAGGAAAGTGAAGAAATATGCAGGTGATTTAGATCCACAGATTGTGCTTTAAAGAGAAATGTATTGATTACTTGACTGTTAGTGACATGCCTGGTAATTTCGTTATGTTAAACTCTAAGTGCTTCATAAATCTGTGAAGAGAATCATGGCAATATCACTCCCCCAGAATCATAGACTGTGAGATTACTAAAAATTTGTAAAAGTTGTTCTTTTGAGGATCTGCATGAAGTATTAAAAAACTGTTGTACGTTGGACCAAATAACTTCAGTGAGAGATTATGATTTAGAGGTGAATACTAGTATTTGTTGCATGTGGAAACTAAAGCTCTTCCATTTTAAGTCTGCTTAAATTAAAGTGGGCAGTTCACAGCATTGTACCATATAGCAAGCTGGACAGTCCATCTGTGTTTGTGGAGAACCTCTCAGTGTGTAAAAGCCTTGGACAGAGAGGTTCAAATCTTGGGCCACATTGACAATTGGTGTTCCACTTGCAGAAAGTTGCCCCAGTAGTGCTAACTACTGGTCTTGGTTAAGTTATACAACTGCTCCTGTCTGTACTGCTCTCCTTTGCTTTGCATCTGAGTGACAGGCACTTCATCAGTCTCCTGACTTTCACACGAACATTGATAGCTTTTAGGAGACAGAGCTGTCACTGAGGAAGGAGACCAAGCTGACACAGGCTGAGCTATGGTTAGCAGCTTTGTTGCTTCAGGGTACTGATATTTGATAAAAGCACCTGAGCAATCACGCATTTATAGTGACAGTAGCATCATAATAAAGAAAGAGATAGCATATAATGGAAATCTCAGGTCATATGCTGATCTAGCCTAACACCTGTAAAGGAATAGCCTCCTGTGAAATGCCAGTGGCCCACAAAGAGATGTATGTAAAATGCTTAAATCAAAATACAAGCTTCAGACAATGGCTTAAATAGGTCCCCAGAGGATCCCCTTTCCTAGAACCAACTGTGAAGGTGACAGCCTGTAAAAGGGAGGAAAAAAACACAGATCAATTTTACAATGCTGGTTGTGAGCTGAGCATCGCCAATAGATGATGCTCAGGAGAATCGAGCACTAAACGATGCTAGCAATGGCACAAGTGAATCTTACAAAACACATTTTGCTATTAAAGGTCTCTACACAAAGGTGAAGTAATTCCAGCTGTCCTGCTGGACCACATGAAAGTGATATGTGATAGCTAACTAAGATATTCATACCAGGTGCAAGTGACAGATGCAACCAGCATGACGACAGATCAAGAGCTCTTGTAAATCTCATCAGGAGGGTCCATTTATTAAGGGCTTCAGCACCTCCAGCTGTTTCACGTCAGCAGATCTGACTGAGTTCCTGTGTTAATAGACCTTACAAACTTTCTGTGATTATCTTACTCAGTCTTTATTCTCAATTTTTTGTTGTCAGGCTGATGAGCTGCAGGAAAGACAGTTGAAAAGTTCCTTGACATAGACCTAATTTCCACTCCCATTTTGGTTTCTATTTGGCTGTATTCAGACATTTCCCGAAGCGAGTTATTTCCAGCTGAGAGGCAGAACACAGCACAGGTGTTTTGAACAATGGTAGGAAAGGAAATTATATGTGAAACTGTAACTATGACCGTGAATTCCTTTCCACATGCAATAGTGATCCTGGAGAGCAAGGAGCTGAACTTAGATAAGCTGCATGAATCATCCTTTTCTGAACATGTGGAGAGTGGTCTGAGGCATTAATTCACATCTTCTCCAGTGAAGTTATACTACAGCCTGTGGAAGTCGTGGGCTGCATTAGTTGCAGTAAGTAGTAGTAGTAAGTAGTAGTGTAACTCTGCAGTCACTTTCTTACAGTCTCAAGAGAATGAGTTTCCTCTGACCTGGGCCTGACCTAGATATCCAGTCCTGTGTCACTCCAGTCATCTTAAAAAATGGTAAATTAATAATAATCTTAGCAAAATTTACTAAAGCAACTGAGCTAGTATAAAATGCACAGGTGGGCTGAAAAATTAATTTCTCAAATGATATTCATGTTATTGTTATATCCATTATCTGATCGTTACACATGACACTATTTATGTATAACAAACCAGATGTGCTTTGTTCTCAGTGTTCAAGCCTGTTCTCAGTTTGGAATCTTAGTTATGGGAGTAACCACAAAGTGATGAGGGCTGACACTGCTCTAGACAATGCAGGCTGATCTGACATGGATAATTCAACCTGATACTCTGACTCTGTGCTGCAGTACCACCCATGCCTCTGTTATGATAGCCACAGAGCACCAGATTGCGCTGGGAACAGGGAACAGCCCTAGGACTACAGAAAGCAGCCTTAAGGGTGCAGTGAGAATGCCATCGCAAAGAAGCAGGAAATGGGGCTTTGGAGGCCAGAGCGCGATAGAACACCATCCTTCAGCTACACTGAAGTAGCTCCACTGACTTGAAAAATAAAGTTTAGAAAACTAGGCTGCATCTCTAATGACTGTAAATTAGTATTCTTATTTATTTGGAGGTTTTGAACAAAGAAGAGTAAAAGTGAGTATGATGGTTTATCATGGCTGTAACATGAAGAAATAATAAAGGAAATCAACTGTGATGTGAAATGGGCCCATTATGCTAATTTTATTCTAACTTCCTCTGAAGCTGGTGATTCTTGACTAAGGATTTGTTTGGAAGCTGATGATGCTTCGCTCTCAGTGCTACCCCAGTATCTGAGCTATTTAATTTAAAGTTAGCTTGCCTACCTCAAAGTTATGTTGCAGTCTCATCTGTGATGCCAGTGTAGATGTATACATCTCAGGTTTCCAACATTCATGGTCAGTTATGGTTTGTCAAGAAACTGTTATAAGAGAATCTGCAGTGAAAGAACTGTCTTAAAAATTTCTTCTTTCATTTCTGTTTTTCTTCCACAAAGGGTAGTCTTGTATTTTCAGTCTGCATAGCCTCAGGCAATTCATGCAGTACAGAATAATACTATTCTATTGAGAAAAGAACTACTATGAAAGGTATTAGAGAACTCTGTAACCTCAGAGAGCATCAGAAAGTCAGTGCTTCACAGAGGCACTGCAAAACTTCCCATTATCCAGGTGTTGCAAAGCCATGGTTACACCTCTGCAAGAAACCTTCTTAATATTTACTGCAAGCCTGTACAGGCTATTCAGGAGGGACATAAGCCCAGAATCATGTCCGTAACTTAAACTTCAGAACTTGACAATGGATTTAAGCATATCAAGACCCGTTACTCATATGTTTTCTAGCCATATTAGCATCTGTAGCCCTGCTTCTGCTCCAGCTTAAAGTCTTTTTGCCCTTGAGGGACTTACGCCCTCCTTCCTTTTTAACTGACTTGAACATCTTTGGCTGGTGGGAAGGGGAGGGCAAGGTGTCCAGCTTCACTGTGTTAAGTACTGGCTTTGTGCATCTACTGACTTTGGCCAACTTGGGGCATGCTCATAGGGAAACCACCTGTGTCCTGAAAGCCCAACAGGGATTTGTGGACCATGCCTCCAGGCTTACTGCTAAGCAGTGTTGGTGCTGTCATCAAAACTGGTTCAAGACCAGCTTGGACAAAAAACCACTATGTGATCACTTGCGACCGTTGCAGATCCTGTATGGATTTGTGGGGAGCTGTTTCAGCCAGTTTCACTCAGGGAGGGTAGATAACTTTGTATCGCTCTCCTCCAGATGACTTGTAGCTCTTTGTTGTTTCTGTCCCTGGCAGGTACAGCTTAGCCTCGATAGATCTCTCTCTTAAGACTTTGCTTTTTTTATTTCTTATACTAGACTCTAGAGCACACCATGAGATTGTAGAGGATTATCCAATTTCTTTTCCATTTGTCTTTTCTTCCTTGTTCCCCAGTTCCCAAAGCACTCTGATTAGCATTTTGAATTTATACCTTTATATACCTTAATTTGCACATTACTGGATTTAGGCTGCATTTCTTGTTTGCGACTTTCTCAAATACATTGATAACACCTTATGCACTATATCATGAAACATAATAAATGAATAACATTCCCTTTTGATTGACAACTGTCTTAGCTTCTTATAAAGGCTTAATCTGGCACTAGAATACTTCTGATTAATTTATTGTCCCTACCCTGGATATGCACCATTACTTTTACAGGGATTGCTACTGTGGGGTCTTTATCAAGGAGCTCTTTGGGCAAGGGTATAGACTGAGGTGTCTTGCAATGATTAGGCCTTAGCCTAATTTCTGCATGGTCACAGACTCCTCTCGCCTCTTTCTGTGAGCTCTTGAGGTGGATTCACCTTCTGAGCAAGCATTTGTATTTATCGGTTGCAAAATGTCTGCCTAGTAATCACCTGCAGTTCTACCTGGAATGTCGCTGATCCACTAGATCATTGTCCTTCTCCAGCTGCAGCAAACAGGGATTTTCTTCCTCAATCATCACCTACAGCCGTTTTCTGTCAGGGCCACCAGATCCATCCCCTTTCCCAGCTCTGTGAGAATCCCACTGGAAGAACTCTTTTTTCCAGTCAGTATTTTTTCCAGTCAGTCAGTATGGGGATTTTTAATTTATTCTAAAATTTTTTAAAACTATGTTTTTAGAACAATCACTGACTAAACCTCTATGGGGCTCCTTGTCTCCAAGGTTTTAGTTTGCCTTTCACTGTCCTGGCTAGTGCCAAGTTTGACTGGCTGCAGTAGCAAGGCAGAAGTGATGTGTTGAGGCAGCTGCTTGCACACTTTCAGTCCATAAGGCAACCTTCAGCACCAATAGCATCCGCCATCAGCTCTAACACGATTTAGACCTGCAGATATCCATCCCAAGCTCCAGGACAGACTCTCATACCTGCTTAGTTTTCTCTTGGGCCTATCCTAACTGTTTTCTTCCGTGGCTCTTAGTCCACAGGAAGGTTGCTCCTGTGGGAGAATGATGAACAGAGGACAGCATCTTCCATGAGAAGCTGACAGCCCAGCTAAGGACAAAGTCCTGACAAGAAGCTGCCTAAAACAGAGAGAGAGACTTCTTATTGAGTCTACAAATGTGCTGAAATGTCAGTTCCCATCATTGCTCTGTGCCAAAGCCGGAAGGGTCCTTTTTCTCCACCCTCCATTACAGGGCCCAAGAGCCCAACACCCTGATTGAACAGACTGTCACTTGCTATACAGATGTTCGCCCACTCCTGGGCAGGGACATAGGAAAATGTTGCATGTAGCAGGAACTTTAGCGGTTCCTGCACATTCCTGAAAGCTTGTAATGAGCCTGAGCCTCATTAAAACACACCCAGCTCTCACACCGTGGGAGCTGAAGTGAGGGCATAAAATGCCAGAACAGCTTCACTGTGAATGAGGAAGGTACACCAAGCCTGGTCTGGAAAACCAGGTCTCATAAGCATTCTGGCACTACCACAATTAAGAAGTTTGGCAAAGCCCTCCTTGGCTGCACACTCTGGAGAAAGAGAAGTACGATGGAAACCGTAAGCGGGCAGGAGTATGCCAGTGAGACAGCCTGGCTGCCTCCTCCTTATGCACAAGGCCTGATATTTCTTTCTTCTCCCCCTTCCACCAGTCTCCATCACCATCTTCATCAGATGAGTTACTGAAGTCTACAGACCATTCACTGTGATCCAAGTCCATGCCCTCTCTTATCAGAACTGATCACTCTCCTTTTCTTGTCTAGTCAACATGTGCAGAGATCAGTGGAGAAACCAAATGTTTCTTTCAGAAGCTGTTTCCTGGATGATGTGTTCAGAACAGGAATATAAATTCACAGGTCTTGTCCAGAGTCTTCAAGGGAACTGGATAAGCAGACTATATTCTATAAAGACTAGGAGGTCCAAGAGTCTACAAGTGTAGACTTTTGTTATTTATTTTCTGCTTACAATCTGCTGCACATGGGGTCCTCTCTTAGGCTTGCTCTGGATGTATCTCTGTGCCTCAGACAGAGGACCATGCAGAAGCACAGAAAATACCAAGTTCTCCAGTGACGGACAGCTCTAAGAACTTTCACTGGGGGACATAAGCCCTCTGTAATAGAGGTGCCAGGTTGGTGTACTA
Organism: Tringa solitaria; assembly: GCA_026413425.1. Lineage (NCBI taxonomy): Eukaryota > Metazoa > Chordata > Aves > Charadriiformes > Scolopacidae > Tringa > Tringa solitaria. Next base: position 43,975,513 of record JAOXJM010000001.1, read on the forward strand.
CGTATTTCACCAAGGATGATCAGGTTCCTGTCACAAGAGGTTAATGATCAACTAAAACTGTGAAAATATTTTCATCTTTGCAACTACATTTTTCTGTCTTTCCTGCAGTGCCAGCAATACCTCTTCCACATGCTGATGGGGTACTCTTCAGTTCTCTTCTCATTTCCCTATATTCTCACCATCCTGTACCTACAGACTGTAAGTGAGCAGCCATACATATTGCGCTACTGCAAGAATGTCCAAACTGAAGGGGGCCACACCACAGAGAAAGGATAAGTGTGGAAGTATTTAGTGCTTGAAAATACTTCTAGCTGAAGCCCTAGATTTTGAAGATTAAATATTAGAGGGTGTGCAGCCCTTATTCCTGAATCTTCATTCCTGCCCTGGAGGTCACAGTGAACTAAAGTCGCTTATAAGTCTTGTTTTGTTTCCAAACAAATCCCAGTGTTTTAAGCACACTTCTTATTTGTAGTATTACTTTAAAGAGTAAGAAGAAAGAAGCTATCTTTATGTTCCCTCTATATCTTTCATCATTTTGCCTAACCCAAGCAGGAATGCTAGTATTTATATTCTCTGTATTTCACAGAGTATTCTGTGGCCAGAGGGTCTATGTATTATTGTTATTTTTGGTCCAGCTTTCAGGGCCTGCATATTGCCAACAGCTTTTTTTGTAAGGAGACAGTTAAAACTTTGCATTTGACAACATGTCTGTGTCTCTTGACTCAGTGCACTTTTGGAAAGCCCTCTCCTCTGGTATTCACACTATATCATCCTCCACCGCAAGACAATTTAAAATAAGATATTTCCAGTCCTGCCAGCTTTCTCTAAACAAAGCCTGTGAGCTGAGAATGAGCTCAGTATATACATGACGTGTATTGGCATAGACATGCCAATGCGAGGGGAGCTATTAGGGTAATTTAGGATATCTTAGGACACTTTGGGGAGAACTGTGGATCTCTCCCTGTCCTCCAGCTGGCCTTTCTTCAGGTATTTTTCCCCCTTCTCCATTCATTTCAATAATGCACTTTCACCCTCAGACCATCAGTCTTCTCAGGCCCTGAATAAAACACTGAAAGAAAGTACCTGGACGGCATGGTTTCCTATTCCTCCTGTCACCACAGAGGAATGGTGTGAGGAGGCAAAAGCAGAAAGAGATACTCCATGAGGTGGTGGTTTGAGCTTCATCTACCTCTGGAAGAGCCAATGCATGCCCTCTATTAAAGGTACAATAGGGGTTCTGATGCAGTAGGGAGCTGCATTTTCTATTTATACCCAGAGCTGGTCCTGAACCTGGTAAGGACAAATGTGACATTCACACATTTTAAGAATGGATAAACTCTGTATTTATCGAAGATATAAATCAGTTAATGTGAATAAAATCTACATGAGAATACACACCTTGGTAAAAAGGAGTACTCAGACACTGCTTTAAAAGGTACCTAAGTGAGTAACAGAGGAACCTGAAATTCTTATTTGGAAGTGTCTATATAATATCATTTAAATGCCATTTAAATATCACTAATCATAGTACCATATGGTACCATTTTACCATATTCTAGAAGCATTCAGGTGCATAATTCCCTATTCCCTAATAATATCGCAGACTGAGGCACACAAATATCTTTGTAATTTGTGCATAAGTTCTCAAATTTGTATTAGCCCGGAAAACAGAGCTTTAGCTTGTGGTTTTCTTGTGGTGAACTTTTATTCACAAGCTGCCTGTCTTTACCAAAAGTTTTTCCACCAGTTGCTAGCTTTTTTTATGTTTAAGTGTTTTGAGCAGTTTTGTTTGTCCTCAGTGTAACTAACCTCAGAGACGGATTATTAGGCTTGCAGAATTTGTTTACATTTATAAATCTTTTCTCTCATAGCTGAAACATTTGTTGAGGGGAAAGGGAAGTATCTGCTGAAAAATTCTCTTTCTTTATATAAAATGTTAGAAGGAAGCCATATGCCCTGGCTAGGTGGACATGAACGAGTGTATGGCTGCACATGCAGTACACACTGTACTTTTTTTGGTAATTTTTTTAATCTCTCCCAGTCTCTGCTCCTTTTTTACCCACAAACTTTAATAAGCCGAAAGAGAAATCTTGTGAAGGCTGGAACATTCAAACCAAAAATGCAGTGCTTGAAAAGAAACAGAATGATCTCATCCATCCCTAAATTTTAGTCCCTTTTCTGTGCCTAGTAGACAGCTTTACTTTTATAAAACTTGAATCCTTGTCAGCCTTGAAAATGCTACTTATTGACTTTAAGTCACTTGTATTTACTTTAAGCAACTGCCTCTTGTGTATGTCCATACACAATAAATTTCCAAACAAAATGTCAAGTATTTTTTATGTTGATCAAGAGATCTAATTTCAATGTCAAGCTATTCTCCAACTGTGCACAAGTGAAGGAAAACTTTCAGTGTACTATGTACAGTTTTGCACTCCTATACATCTGACATTAGAATAATGCACACTGGGCTTGATCCAGCAGCGAGTGGCTTTTGTGACTGTTGATCCTGGACATTTCAAGGGCCCCCCAGGCTCTAGTCAAAAAGTCTACTTTTGAGTCTGATGGGAGAAAAGTGCTTCCTTCTCTGGCAGCAGACTGCCAAATCATGCATCCCATGCTGGCTCTTTTCTGACTGGCACTGCATAATAGCTGTGGTAAAGATTTTAGTCTTTACCTCTAAAGCCAATTTGGCATGAAATATTGATAAGCAGATGACTCAAAACCAAATGTAGTATTTCCTAAGATAACATATGCAGGAAGAGCTGCTGAGTGTTTTCCCCTTTTGCACAGTAAATGAACTAACTAGCCAAATGCATTGTTAGGTATCTGTTAAAGGGCTTTTGTTTTCCCATAAATAACCCCTGCAAGTTTGGAAAATGAAATCAGCCGTCACAAGCAGGCTTTTGGAAATGTCACCAGAGCTGAATGCAGTCAGCATGCTCAAGAAATCATTTGTCATGATTCAATCAATAGGCCAGAGCAAAAATCTAAAGAAAGACTGCAGTAGAATAAAACAGCTTCAGGTTCCATGCATACAATGAGTTTCAAAACATGATTAGTCCAGCAACGAGTACATATTTATAGTGCCCTGCATATTAAAGAAAAAATAAATACTGAAGTGGGAAGAGTATTGTATTTATCAAAATAAGCAGAGCGTAGCTGCAGCCAGCAATGTAGGCAGTAGCAGAAAATTGCTGGACTACCTCTGTAGGTACCTTCCAGTGCTGTGGATCCAAGGCTGGAATAGGTCCCTGATTCATTGAAGTACTTAAGCATGTGTTTCATTCCCAGTGAGTTCAAAGAGACTTAATCTTGTTCTTAAAGTAAGCATCTGCTTAAATGTTTAGCTGAATGAGGGCCTACTACCTTGATCCCATTTTTATTGGAAACATCCACTGACTTCCATGACTGCAGAATTAGACTCTTAAACAGGACTTGCAGAATTGTGGATATGGGTCTTAGTCATTCACCTATTTCGCTTTAAGGATTCTTCCCGAGTAGGGGACGTTCCACCCATCCGCAATACCTATTGCATATTTATCCAGCCTTGGGATAGTTAATGGATCAAGGAACAACCTTACAAGAAATCTTCTCAGTTGATTAGGATGATAGAGCCTGACTCCACAGGATGGGTAATAAAATGAGGCTGGTGTTGGTCTGGGGATACTCTCAATAAATAACACGGATCCCGGTTACTCCCAGTCTGTTTTGCCTCAAGCAAGAACAGCTACCAGAATATGATCAGGTGGACCAAGGTCATAAGTCTCATGGGTTAACAAAGCAAGAGAGGCTCTCACGATTTGCAAAGATTCAGACCAAGGGCTGCTCTGCAGGGGTGAGTGAGGTGGAAGCAGTTGTGAAAGTGTCACGCTCAGCACACGAGATTTGCCAGGTCTGTGAGTAGCCCCATTAAAGTCAATGAGAACGAAAGACACGCTTTGCTCTGCAGAGATGGGATTACTCATGCGCCTAAAATTAAACATGTGGTTAAGTGCTTTGCTGAATCAGGGCCAGAGAGATGGAAAATGAGCACTGCCAGTACTGATTCTCTCCCATCCTCTTTTCCACACAGCTGCCTGCTGACGCCTGCTGACTTTTTTTTGTAAATAAGTACTGTAGCTATAGTACTTTATTAATTACTAGAAGAAACTGGGCCATATCCAAAGTCCTGGCCTCACTGAAGTTCTGCTTAGACAAAACCTCCATTAATGCCAACTTAAGATTTGACTCCATATTCATAAAAATAGAATTCTGTAGTGTAAGAATGGAGTTGTTCCTAATACAATGGATGGAGATGAGGTTTCCCATGACAGACCAAAGTAGTGGGAAAGTATAGCTGGCAGACAAATCCAAAGGAAAGGTAAATTTTCTATTGGGAAATGTACAGTAGAGAGCTTTTTCTGTGCTTTTCTTTTGTGTGCACGTAATCAGTTAACTTGTCAAATCTTTTAGCAGGAATTGGCTTTCATTTTACCATAAATAACTCTTAAAATATCTGAGAAAATGACATACGTTTATGCACAGCAGATTTATTATTAACACATTTGCTCATTTAACAGGTCTGGTAATAATTATTAATTTGATTCATCATACAAAAGATTTGCAGTCGCATCAAATTGTTTCTTTGATTTTAAAACCAAAAATGCAAGCTAGAGTGTGGAATCTCTGTGTGAATCAGGGAAAATGTCATATGTGTGTGTTCAATGTAAGAGACTGTTTGTATGACAAGCATCTGGAATTTATGTTACATAAATTTGTTAAATTACCATATTCTTACATTTCCTCATCACTTTCAGAATGGTATTACAGGAGTTACATTCGATCTTTTTTAGAATAGGCTACATTTCCTCTTTCCATGTAAACATCCCATGAGAAAACAGTTGAGATAAAGTATATCATATAAGAATATAAGTGGTACTACAGGTGTTATAGCTTAATAAACTGTGTGTTTTATTTTTGTGTAAATTATAACGTTATATATTTTCTGATAAACACACAGGATAAGGCTTGGATATGCATTTTATTGCCTTTGGAAATGATCTTTCTAATTGAAATAGGCAGTGCAAAACAGACAAGATCCAAACCTTTAGAAAGTGTTGTCTTCCCCTTTCACAGTGCAAATAACTTTAAAAGATTTTAATGCTTCATAGCGTGTGGTTTGTTCTGTTAAGCTAAATCAATATTAGAGTTGAGACTGAGGAATTCTGAGAATTTTTGTACAAGTCATTTAACTTATCTGTTTCTCCACTTGTCAGTAGAGAAATAAAATAGCGGATTAGTAATAACTGCCTTTCAACCAATGCAGTAAAATGGAGTTAGAATTATAAAAAGTTTAAAAATTTAAAAATTTAGACGAAAAGTTATATGTAAGTAAAAATGATAATATGTAATATATGTTAAAATAGTATATAGTAGACAATATATAAAATATATTATTGATGATAATAATAATAAAATACAATGCATAACGGCATGAAAATTCTTGGAATACATTGTGTCTTTCATTACTGCCAGTAGATCTGAGAGTACAAGAGGAGATACTCCAGCCAGTTGTTGTTTAGTAAAGCAAGTGAGTTGCCAGGCTGGACACTTATCAGTAGGGTTTTGCTAGATATGGACTAAGCCCAGGAAATGCAGAACCAAACACACACTTCTGCCATGCTCCAGAGGTCCATAAAGCCTCTGTAACCATACTCCAATGTTCAGCTCCTTCTTTCTTGGTTATTTCCTTGATAATTTTCATTTAAAGAGTAATCTCAGACAGTTGGTCAGGCTTGGCTTTGTCAATCCTTACATATTAAAGCACTGATATTATGTCTGTGGTGTTTTAGGTGTCAGGAAGATGCGCCCATGACATACACATCAGAAAAGAATTAATGGCTCTTCCCCCAAAAAACCAGAGAGTCTAGCTCTCACAATGTCCACATCTCACAAGAGCTGCTTTTAATTAGCTGTTGTGCCCACACTTACATTACACAGTGTTGCCCAGATGAAATTTAAACACGGAGAGGAGTAAACCTATGTTAGGCTTCTTGCCTCTGATAGCTAAACAACTCAGTGGCTAAAGCTCAAAAGAGTTGCTGTCTATGAGACCTCCTTGTAGAAGGCCAGGTCTAAGAACTGGTGTTTGCTTTTTTTGGCTGTCAAAAAATTACCTTAATCTGAGCTCAAGTAAAATGCATTTAAAAAAATACACATATTTTTTGCTGCATTACTATTTATGGGGGAATGAAGACCCTTCGGGGAATGAAGACCCTTCAGGCAATGCAATCCAGGAGACATGGCAGAGGCTTTTGTATGAGTGTGTGTGACTAAATTAATATTAAAGTGACTATAACTTCTATATGACCAGCTTACTGTGATATTTGGATGGATCAGCTCAAAGGCCCGGAGGAGATAAAAGAGAAACAATGCTGCACTGTGCCAAGCAGGAAGGGAAGCCCAGGCTGGGATACCCAGTGGAAGCACTGAACTGTGACAGTTTACATCTGGCACTGGGCTACATAATTTTTCTCTGCCTACATCACCATCATCTTCTCCCCTACTTTCCCTAACCCTTTTACAGCGCTGATCTGAGAATAGTTCTCGTGGTCACAGAATCACAGAATCGGCTAGGTTGGAAGGGACCTTCAAGATCATCTTGTCCAACCATCAACCTAACTCTGA
>JAOXJM010000001.1:43982278-43996546 GCA_026413425.1 Tringa solitaria
CTAACATACAGAGCCACACCCCCACCTCTCCTTCCTTGCCTATCCCTCCTGAAGAGCTTATAGCCATTCATCACAGCATTCCAGTTATGACTATCATCCCACCGTGGGTGGTCACTGAGCCTGGAGAAGATATGTAAAGTCCCCTGACTAAGACTGTGCAAGGATGCCCCAAACTGGGTAAGACAGGACTGGTGTGCTGTGGGAAGTGTGGTGTCACACTAGGTGAAAATCTATTGTACAGTGGCCAGGAGTGAGAAGCCTTAATGATTTACCCATCCCAACAGGGAAGACTGGAAGCTGGATTACCTCTGTCTATTAACTCTTAGAGTGGTTTCACAAAGATAAGGTCCCTCTGCCTAATGTAGCTAAAGAAACCAATTAGCCTGCAAGTCAGACAGGACGTGGCAATTAAGAACGATGGAGTTTCACTGGACTGTCTGAGACTCTGCGTATGCTCTGAACTATGGTGGAAGGCAACCACAAGTCATATGGCTCTGCTTGGGAAAACTGCCTATGGAACAGTGAGACTAATTTTGGCCCTAGAAATGAAGTTCTGATCGTTTGGATTGCTATGTCATGGAGACAGTCCAGTCTCTGTCTGTGTTACCCTTAGCCGACCCAGTAGCAGGTGCTGAGCTGAGGGGTCTCAAAGCTGGATTCAAGTAATAGAAATAAATACACTTTCATGGCTGGTCACTTTAGCTTCCTGATGAAGGGAAAGCAATACAAGAGCAGGAAGTATGAGGTAAGAACCATGAAGAAAGCCTGGGGGGAGGGATTTGTTGTGGTTTAGGATCATATGAGAAGACTTGAAAGACTGTCAAAAAAACCTGGGTGTGGTAAAAGCGCATCCTAGCAGAAGGTCTTAAAATAGGCAACAAAACAATAGCAAGAGTTCATGTGGTCTAGACCAATGGCCAAATATTGGAAACCGCAATGTTTTCTTGCTCGAGCAGAATTGGCAGAGGAAGAAGTGCCTGAGACTGGAAACTCACTGTGACAGCCAAGCAATGTCCAGCAGGGACCCAGACGCTTCCTCACATAGCACCAGGAATTGTGTGGGCGACCCTGGCTTGGTGTGCAAAAGGGTGGATGAGGAAAGATGCCAGCAATGAAAGCAGCATCTCTGGGGGAGGGAATGTGAGGGGAGAAAAGAAGAGTGGCAGGAGGGAAAGTCAGAGTGAGACACAACTATCCGTTCTGCAGCTCCCATCACATAGAGCGGTCTGTAAGATCAATTGGGGACTGAAAACAGTTTGTCCTGCAAATGACCTTATGAAGGAAGGCAGCCAGCTAAGGGCTGTATGTCGGTTAAGGAAAACAGGAGTCCTTGGGTTTAGAAAGCAACGTGGATCTGTAGATCCTTGCCTCTGGAGCACCTTCACTCAGTGATGATGAGGGACATCTGAAGGTCACGCTGACCCTAGGCCAGAGTGATCTACCTGCACACTTTAGGTGAGCCTGACGACCTGACACCTGAGGAAAGAGCAACCCTTCCCTGAGACCTCACACACTGAAGGGCAGGAGCAATATAACAGCTGCATGGGGCTAAATGGAAAGAATCACTGGGTGGACCAGAACTAGATAAACTTATAGCACTTAGAAGTGTTGCATGCTTTTATGGTAAAAACTGCCATATTGCGAAATTGAAGAAAACATGAAATATGTAACCACGTCATACAAGTCTTAAGTAATTTCACTATTCCCAGTGCATACAGTTAATCTAATGGTATAACTTCCAGTTGTTTTCTCTGAGCAGGCTGAGCGGCTGGAAGGCTGTGGCGTGCGATCTGTCAGAACATCCCTACAGAAAAGCATTGCTTTTTTTTTTTTTTTGATTGCCGCTAGCAACTTAGTCTTTCCTGAAACCATGTGAAGCCAAAGCATTTGGTATTTTGCCAAACCAAAAAGGAACGGGTGTTATAACCAAACTGCTTGGAAGAATTTACCTCTCTTTGTGTTTCACGCATACCTCTACAATGTACCCAGAGTGCCATGGAGGCGAAAACAAAATCTGTATGCGAGTCAGAGAGGAGACTGACAGTGAAAAGTGGTGGAAGTTGCCTGGATTTGGCTGAAAAATCAGGATGGAAATGGAGACAGGCACTAGTCCCCAGTCCTGTGCCAGCCAGCAGTGATAATGAAGGAGTGACCACCAAAGGGCAGCATTTTCCTAATAGTTTGTCATGTTGTTTCTAAGAAGTTGTTTCTAAGAACTGCTTCCCTACCATCCCTACATCACAGTTTAGGTATCTGAAAGCAGCAGGTGTGAAAATGGCCCTGAGAGCCTGTAGATGCCAGTCAAAAAGCGAGTGCTCAGTACTGGCCTCTTCTCTTGGGGTAGGACACAATGGAAAGGTCACTGAGCCTGGAGAAGATATGTAAAGTCCCCCGACTAAGACTGTGAAGTTTAAGGAATGGAAAGCACCATTGATCAATATCTTATACTTAAATGTGATGAAGTGTAGAAGTGTGATTAATGGGACAATTAAATTCCCTCGCTTCCAGCAGAGACCTAAACTTGCATTTTGGGTTTTTTTCACCACTGTAATTTTTAGCTAGTTTAAAAGCACTCCTTAATTTCATTTTGAGCTTTTATTCCAATTTTAAAGAGGTACAGTGAAAAATTATGCCACATTGTCAGCAAAAACTATTAGATGATTATCCTTTAATCACTCATATTGAGCATTAAGGCCCTGATTCAGCAATACATTTCAGCGTGTCCTGAATTTTAATTACGTGCGAAGACCATTGTTATTTAGAAAAGTGTTTAGGCGTGTGCTTGTATGTTTTGCTGAACTGAAGCTTGAGAGCAATAAGAAGGCATCTGGCACTTACCTAAGAGCAATCAAGGGTGAGTCATAGTACTGAAACTGAAGCTGTGACCACAGAGAGTTATTACATCGAGCAGTCTCCCGACCCTGTACTTTAATAATCAGGGAAGGGAAAGATCTGCTTATCCCAGTCTTCAGACTCCTGAAGTGTCTTTTTTGCAGGTTGAAATCACATTATTTTACAGGGTCCTTTCATTTCTTGTCAGTCAAGGATGATGAATATGGGAATGGTTTTTTTCATTGCACTTTCCGCAGGACAAATAATTCCCAGCATGCGATGGTGACTGTTGAACAAACTCCCGCTGTAAAACCAATTGAAAGGCTCCCATTGATTCTAAGGAAAGCTGGATCAGGCCCTGGGTGAGTCACTGCACGGGCAGCTCTGGTCTCAGCACTTCTTGTCTTGCCTCTGTAATGCGGCAGCAGATCAAGGTCTCCCAGCCAGTGACTAACAAATGCTTAGATTGGAGAATCACTTCCCGACCCTAAAGTCTGCTGACAGCAGGCTGCTGCCTCTTTCTAGTTGATTCTTTCTTTCTAGATGTTGCAGTCACCGGTGTGAGCTGCCCCAGGTATCCCCAGGATGGCAGAACTGTCTCTAACATCAGCTGGCACAGCCTCTGGGCTGGACTATGCGAGGCAAAGACCATACCTGGATGCGAGGCACCACTGCTCTGCTTGCCTCAGCCATGATGCTAAGGGAAGAATTTAACCCCCTGTCAAGTCAGAGTAATAAATGAGATAACTCCCCAACTGATTATCAGCTGTTTTGCCTGCTATGCTCAGGACTGTTTAACTCTTACTATGACTGATTAAAAAATATAATGGAAAATTGATTTTTTTCTGCTTTATAGGGGGAAAATCAATGCAGATTAAGAACAGGATAAACAGTGAAAGGGAAGAAATACGACTGCAAATTCCACTGGACCCAACCCCAAAACCAAGAGTATATATTCTAAACTGCAGGAACACACACTTTCTAAAGCCTCCTAAGTCTCTACACTGGTAAAATAATCTCAAACAAACTTGAAAGCAGATTGAAAATAGATGGGGCGTCTCTAAGTGAAGAGACAGTTATCCTCTGCATCTGCTAACAAACACAGTCCCTTTGTGTTATGAAATGTCTCTAACTTAAAATACCACCTGAAAGTAAACTCCTTCATCAATTCATCACGAATTCTTCAAAGACATTTTGGAAGTCTCTTTAAACCATTGGCTTTATTGTGGCTTTATTTAGGATTTGAGGAGAAAGAATGCTGCAATCAGAAAGAAAGAAAGAAAGACAGGCAGAGGAAATGATTACCTTTCAGTCCCTGTGATTTAGAAAGAATAACATGCTTCTTTCTTGATCTATTGTATTATATACTTACAGAATAAGATTTGACAATGTGGCATTGAACCATAGCTCTCTACTGAAGTGATATCATCCTGCATTGTATACCAGGGACTGCTGGACATGGGACTTTTGTGCCCTTCCTAAAATGTCGTCCTCTCTCTGCTTTTGGATTAATCACTGTATGCTCCCCTCTGTACCTTTCCAGCAGAAGTGATTAATGCAAAGGGTAGGCAGACATGCCCTCACCCCTGTGTAGTCACTTTTCTTCATTTAGAATAAAGGTTAGTTTTGACAGCAATACTAGCAGGTTTTTTTATGTTATTCTTTTTCTGTGCTATTTTTAAGTTCCTTAGACTCCTTCAAACAAACCTAGGTAAGTTTTTCTCCTTTCTCAAGTTTTACAGCCACACATATTTTTTCCACATGGAGAAAAAGGTTGTTGTTACAGTGCAACACTCTGGGCATTTAAGAACTTCTAAAATACAGCAGCAAGTAGCTACTTTTTCTGGTGGGACCTGTTTTGGGATGAACAGCTGAGCTTGCTGTTCATCTTTGTAGGCCTTCTCAAACACTTCACAGTTTGGCCTCATAAGGAAAGTAGGCTGGGGAAAACGTTAGACATTAGTCGTGGCAAAGATCTTCCTGGCTCCATTTTGACAACAGGATTAAGAAAACATGATTTCTAATAGCTACATGGCAAATTAGGGATGTTTGACATCTGTTTCTGTAATTCTTAACTCCCTAAATGCTCTCAAAAAAATGTCCAGGAACACTGGGGTCTGTGATAGGAACACCAGAAGTACCCCAAGAGGAATATAACTGGGGAACTGGGTACTGGGTATAATGGGTACTGGCCCCAACCACAACTGCCTGCCTGCTGGAGGATGCTGAGCTCAGTGTCTCAGGAAGCCCACTCCAGCCCTCTGCTCCCCTTATTTTCCATCATGTCCTCTGCTCTCTGTGTGTTTTTCTCTACCCATTGCCAAACTGTGAACATCAGAAACCTTATAAACTCAAACTAAATCATTTGGCCTAAGAAGCTGCAATAAAAGTGATCATTGGAGAATATGAATCAGATAAATGTGTCTTTTTGACAGGAGTTTATTTTTTCTACTGAAAAATAATTTATTATTCCATATGTTTTGCCACTGAAGGTTTGCTTTCAGAATGCATGTTATAGAGATTATCAGAAATCTTCTATGAAGCCTAGTTCAAATATATGCAAAACTGAGACATTCTTCTTTCTTGTGTAAATAGGGTTACAGCAGTTTCCCCACAGAGTGTATGGCAAAGGTGGAAAGAGATAAATTTGCTGACATCCTATGTGAAACACTTGGCTAGCCTAATTGTTCTCTTTATACCAAAGCAATGCTAACTTAAGTGAGCTTTGATTTGACCACATTTTCACAAAATTGGGCTCATGATTCAGTTCCTTTTTGCTGGTAAATCTCTTGGGTTGCTATCATCATTTTTAGAATCTTGTTTGGTAGCTCTTTTGCCTGGCTTAGCCCTGGGGCAGAGCTTATCTGGCAGTACTCATGACTAATTTTTGTCAGGAATGTCTCAAAGTTAAAGAGAGCGTTTTTTTATTTAGGGAGAGTTGGAATTGCAAATAAAGAAACTTTCTCTTATCTGATTTCAGCTGTGACCAAGAGGAAAAAAAAGTACTTTGTGGGTTGTTTGTGGGTTATTTGTACACATAGAGGATTGTGTCACAGGAACATTTCAGCCAACTACCATCTGCTGCTGCTGCTGATGGAAACTGTCCAAATCAGCCCAAATTAGGCAAGTCGCTGAGACCAAACAGGATGAAGAATGAAGAATTTTAAGTCAGTTGAATGTTCAAAATGGCATTCTAAAATAGGTGGTTTTCTCCAAAGCCCCCTGCTAAAATATGCTGCAACATACAACAGAGCGGCGTTGAGGGTGAGTCCAGGGAAAGAGGGATAACTCCCAGGTAATGGGAGTTTCCTGGAAACAGTTGAAATATGCCCTTACGCTTTGGATGGGTCTATATGTTGTGGGTGCTGGGAAAGGGGTGGAGAGCCAGGAATCACTCGGGGATATGTATTTCAGCGATGGATTGGTGAGAAATCCTAGGCCAGAACAGGGGTATTAGAGCCTTTAATAACACGAGACAACAAAGCAGACGTGGGAACCCACCCTTTGCAAACAGCACTTGGCATGTGCATGTGATTAATAGCTGTGGTGAAGGGTTAGTGAATAACAGCCTGATGCCAAATGGATATCAATGGGATCAAACCATGCGTTTGGCAGATATAGGAAGGAGTATTCATTGTTGTACACGGAATAAAGGAGAGTGTGCAGCAACTCCCTGAACCCCTGGTAGAGCTCTGGCACACGGACAAGAATCTGGCTGTAACCCTGTACAACAAGGACCACGCATGTACACATGTGCACACAATTACATGGCATGAACGTAACAAGAGAAAATTGAATATAAAATATTACAGAAAGCCAATAATTCTGGTTTATATCTTTCTTTCTCCTTGAGGCAGAAAAGAACCTGGCTATTTTAAAATCTGGGATCTATTTACATAGCCAAATGTAATGCTCTTTTTTGTGCAAAATAGGGTAGGAAGGAATTTAAAATGTCAACATTCCCTAGACCTGTTTATCTCTTTTCATGCCTCTCTCTGTATTAAGTATTAAGAAATAGACACTAGATGATAGAAACTGTGACATCTCTGCTGAAGCTATGACAAGTTATACCAGCTGCAAACATGATCCAAAATCTCTGACAATGTACCTACGCTAGAAAATATGGTTTTAACCACATGGTAGCTAGCACATGGGAAAATCCTTTTGTTGACAGAGCAGGTTGCATCTTTCAGTTGTTAGCAGGTTCAGAAAACCGAATGAAAGCTTTAACACAGAAAGTCGGCATTTTCCTTGAGATTTATTCAGTAATTTATCTTTGTTTCCCAAAAATTCCTGAGGGAAAGGAAAGCAAAAACATTTTTTTTTACCAACATTATCTATAAATTACAATGAAAAACAATCTCACAGTTGTAAATTCCCTTAAAGGTTGCTAGGGACTGATCAAAGTCCCAGTTTGCTGTTACCAGTGCAAAAAGACCTTGGAATAAATGGGGCAGTTTGGTGATGGTAAAGTTTATGGGAGTTAGAGACAGGTACATTTTCCCAAGCAAACAAAGTAAGCAAACATTACTGGAAAAAAAATAATAAGGGAAGATGAAACAAATGAGAATGCTGCTACTTGGCAAAACACAGGGAATTCTCTCCTCTGTGCCAATGTACATGGGAGAAAAAAGTGCCTGACTAGGGTCTCCAAAAATTTTATTTTTGTTGTGTATGCTGGAGTTTATAACCTTGACTTCATTGCATCCTATGACACACACAAATAGAACTGAAATCCAGCATCTATATATAAAAGCCTGTAGCTGACCAATTGACTTACTGATCACAGAAAACGTACAGTTCTGTATCTGTTTGTGTGACACAGCAGAAGAGAAAACTGGGTCACCTGCACATCCTGAGTCACTGCAGTCAGTTAAAAGCTGAGGATGCTCCACTGAACTGATTAAACTTCTGCTACAAACCTGGAGTACAAAAAACCCTCAAACAGTTCATGTTTTCTATTTTTCTGTATTCGCAAATAAAAGAAGCAATTGTCTTTTCTGTAGATCAAAGTAGCAATGTCTTTAATCCACTAAAAAAAAAAAGGAGAAATATCTTGAATACACTAAAAATTAAATTTAATGTGACTTTATTGCTGGATTGTGTTAATTATATTTTAAATTGTGGAGTCAGAGGCCCCCTGAGATTTCCATTCAGGATTTCACATATACAGAGAAGATATTTCTCAACCTGAGCAAGTAGAGGAGAAGAAACAATTTAGTTACTGCTAATTTAGTTGCTGTTTCTGCTTTATTGTTGATTAAGAACCTAGAACTCCTCGACTATCCTCTCTGGACTTCTCTACATTACAGTACAAAACATCATTTGGTTCCAACATTATTATGAAAAATCAAACTGAGTCTGTTTAGAGGGATTCAGAGGTTTAGTCCTTATAATAATTTTCCCTTGTTTATTTAACTCCTGAGAATTGTGCTTGTGTCGGTGTTAGGTATGTTTCAGTAATGTTGACACGTTCTCTCTAAAATAAGAGTAATCATGGTTTTCCTGGCTTTACTTCATGCTTGTACAGCAGGAAGCCAAGATTGTACTGAAGTAAAGAAGTAAATTAGGTTATTCCATAGAAAATCTGCAGGGATTGAGGTGGAAATTACACTTGCATCTTTGGCTGGTTTTGCTCTGCCGTGGGACGAAGGTCTGATGTTGCTGCCATAGAGACGTATCATTTTTTGTCCAATTTTCACAGCCTATATCCCAGGTTGTACATTTGAAGGACAAATGAAGTAGAAGTAGACAGATCTTGACTAAAATTAAACTGTCTTTCAACATCTGCATCACAGGGGAAATGTCAGTACCCTGAAAAGTAGAGGACTGATGGACAGCACGATGACTCACTTCTTTCTATGGGAAGGAAGATGACAAGAAACAGATTTTCAGCTGTTGATGAAGCTTTTCCATCTACTGGGCAATACATCTGCCAAGAAATGATGAGAGGCAGGATATGATATACCACTCATACTCCCTTTCCTCCACCTGCATAAAATCCAGGCTGTTTGCCACAGGCTTCTTGGTTATGTTGCAGGCATCCATCTGTCAAGTAGGACTTTTCTCAGAATTAATGTCTTAGGCCAAATTAATCCCTGGGATAATTCCATTGTATTTTGTCTAAGGAAATATCAATTTCTGTGAACGGAAGGATGATCTCATGATGAAAGCAAATGAATGACTGGGAATCATGGTCAAGATCTTGGATACGTTCCTCTTCTGCTAAAGAGTTAACGTAAGATCTAGCTAAAGTGACACAGATGCCAGTTGCCTTGATTTCCACATGTGCAAAATGAGGTTAATTATAATTTACTTCCAGAGCCATCTTTTAGGGATGTGAATTTCTTTGAGCTGTTTTGATAAAAGGAACTACAAAAAAGAAAACTGGTATATTGCTATTTTTATAAAGTATGAAAAAGCAAACAGTAAAGAGGCTCATGCTCTGGGAGATGACAAGTTGACATATCTGCAATTAGTAAGTTTACGCTGTCAACTTACTCTGAACAAGAAGGATTAAAAACTCTTTTTGATCTCACTTTGAGCTATCTCAAAGGACAAGGGAGATAAATATGTAAAGTAGATTAGGATTAATCTAGAATGGAATAACATTAGAAAGTCATCCTTGAAACTTCAGAAGAGACTGAAAACTACCTTTTGCTGTGCCATTACTCTTTTACTTCAAGCAGTAAGGAGCATAACACGAGAAATCAGTAAATGTGTCAATAGTATCCTGCAGCAAATTAACTGATAACGGCTACAGTTTGGAAAACTGGAGCATCCTTTCGAGATCTGAGATGCATCATTATTTCCTACTGCACATGGATGAAGAGACCACAAATAGTCAGTTTAGCACATATTCCTAAATGGGAAGGCTCAAGCATTTGATGATGGAATTGGCAGAGGACAGCAAGACTAGTATAGATACACCTAAAGTACTGGAAAGGAAAAAGTCCCAGGTTTTCCATTAAATATCTGAAGTTTTTTATCACAGGAGAGCAGAACCTAATCTGACCATTCTCTTCTTGACTATAGCAGGATATTAAAACAAAAACTTTGCAGAAATGGTGGAAATCTATGTTAGATCTCATTCAAGGATTTAGCTGCAAGGAACTACCCCCATTTCCTTACAATTTTTATCAGCGAATTTATTTTGGAGATGGGTAACTACATAAATTAATTTGTTTTCATAAAAATAATCAGCTAGGAGGGAGCTCCCCTAGCCCTCATTACAAATGGTTTATAATTTAAAGCTCTTTACCAGAGCTGTCAGGATTCACAATCTGCTCTTTTCTTCCTGATTTGGAGTAGTCATCTGATTTCGGGTTGCACAAACACTACAGGAATGTCCTAATTGCCAGTGCAGAAGCAATTACTCTTGCATACAATGAATAAATGAATATTGTATTAAAATGGAATTGTTTGGATGGGAAAGTGTCCTGGCATAGACCACCCGACGTTGGCGCAGAAACTTCAGAGTTATGACATTACAGCTCAAATCCATTCCCCAGATTCTGCAAAGATACCTCGTGTTTCCTGTCTCCTTGGTTCAGGCTCCAGTTGAAAGAGAATCATCTGTGTGTTGTTTTGCACATTCCTGTCTCAGGTCTCACAGGCACTGGGAGGCAAGAAAAGGCTTGTTTTGGTAACAATGATAGGGCTTCAGGATATGCTAAAGCTTTAAGTGACATGACTGTCTTTTTTTGGGCGGTTCTGAAAACATGAAGTGACAATCTGGATGCATAGGGACTTTAACTGTGTAGAATTAGGTGCTTTGAAACTTCAGGTTGTCTGATGTCAGCTGAAGACAAAAACCACACTGGCACATAGATCTAAGTCTCAGAAGAATTTTCTGAAGAATGAGGTATCCAAACCCCTTCATGGATTTAGGTCTTAGTCCAAAAACTTTCCATAAAGCATGCTATCATTTTTAATCACAGCCATTTGGAGTAATCATCTTCCTCGAGATACGCTCACCTGTGAGTTATCCAAATGCTCTTGCATGTCATGTGCATTCAAGAAACTTCCCTATAACTATCTTTTTTCTTCCTAGAGAGAGTCTGCGTAATTAGATTAGGTCAAGCTAAAATTGCATTTATATTTTTCCCCTCTCTCTCTCTCTCTCCAGCTCTGCAGTAATACTCTAGCTCCACTGACTGATCTAAAGTGGGAACTGGTGCCTCCTGGAAATGTACTTCCTTAGAAAACACGTTCAGTTAAAATCTCTTCCAAGTTCTGAAGCAAGTCCTGCACGTGCTTGTTTTCTCTGCATGTGCTTAGTTTTCACTGTTTTATTTCATGCCGATTTCCATGAGAATTTACTGCTTTGTGGTTGCAGTTTAATTTACTTTGGTTGTCATTGCTGATAGCACCATTGCTGATAGCATATCATAGCACTAGCAAAAGGGACAAAAAAAAAAGGCAGAAATGCTGGTCTCTTTGAGAATGAATATGATCTTGTCAGCATAGCAGGAAAACAACAGCTTAGATCCTACTCCACAAAATCAAACAACTTTATGAATCAATGAGGAATTCTGAAAGAGGCACTTGGCAAAAACATTCTTCTCTACCCCATTTTCTTCTACGTTTGATAAAATAAGGTCACTTGTTCATCTAAGTGTTCAACTAACTTGACTTCCTTCCTTAGATAACACCAGTTTATCCTTGACTGCTAACAACAGCAACTGTGTGGGTGTTTTGAAATGCACCAAAGTTTACATTTCTGAGGCTCATTAAGTCGCATCTTTGGGTGCAATTTAAGTTGTTCAAAATTATGCACAATATGTTATGACATTTATTTGATGGTCTCTGAGCGTAAGAACTGGCAAACAATTAGTAAATCCCACTTGATTATTCCTATTGTACCATTTAATATCCAGTTACCTCATTCTAACAAAATAATCCCAGCGGCTTTCGGGGGGGTTAGCCTCTCTCGTCTCAGACGCTTTGAGGAAGTTGGCACAAATATTTTCTACCAGCTCCGGCAAATGAACCCAGTGTATAGAAATTGAAGTGTCTAATCTAATCTGCTGAGGGATCTGCACCGCATGCATTAGCCTGACATTTAGGGTCTCATAGTCAGTGACCGGTTAACCAAATCTGTCACTGCGACAGACATGTATTTCTAGATGCTGTGCCACAACTTAATCTTTCGGGCACAGTTTAGGTGAAGTACATTGTAGCGCAGTGACTCAGAGTCTATAACGTCTTTGATGAAGAAATTTCCAGACTGGTACTAAAACATCACTTTAGATTGCCATATTTGTAATAAAGCATGTGAATTTGTCTCCTAAGCCATACACAACAGATTAGCTGTTAGGCTGCATAACGCTAGTTATCTTTACAATTACTGTTATTATTATGTGTTGTTACAGCCCTCCACCTCTTCCCTTTTCCCTGATACCGGAGCCTGCGACAATGACTTTCTGGAAGTGAAGATTGTTTTGGCAATGGCTGCTTAGTGACACAGCTGAACTTCTAAATTACCTCTTTTGATACCTTGTGATTACTGTACATCATACTGTAAATCTGCGATGAGTCAGAATGTTATCTGATGTCTCCGGATGATATAGTAAAATATAATGTTCATAACTCCGGTGAGCTACTGGAGTTTATTACTTTTAACTAACCGAGGAACAGAATGAATTCCTCTAGCACACTCACTTTTTTCTGTGGTGGTCTTTGCTTAACAAGGCAAATAATTTTTATCTTGAACTTGCCTCCAGCTTCCTGCCCAGCCTCATTCCACCTGCTGCCCCCAGCTTGGCCTGGTGCGTGGGGTCCCAGAGCTGACAAGTGGGGTGCCACATGCACGTGTTGCCCTCTATTCGGGTCTACAAAGTAGGTTTTCTCCGTCAGAGAAAGCTCTTGCCATTTGGAGGACACTTATCCTTTGTTTATATGGAGAAATGTTTCTACAAGATGCAAGTTTGTAGACTGTTGTGAGCGCAGCTAAATCCGTTTGGATTTAGACTGGTAGAGCTTTAATGGTACCACCTGCAGCCACCCTGGGACACTGGGGACGTCCAGTGGAGCAGGGATTCTCTGCAGAGTCTACACATTTCATCCCACCCTTTCTTGATATTTGGTTTTATTAGCCAGATTCAGGCTTTGTTAAACTTTTTTCCCTGGAGGATTTGTTTTGTTTCTAAAGCTTTCTCATCTACCCCAGCCAGTAGTCCTGCCTCTTTGAAGAAAAAATCCATACGCTTTTGAAGGAGAACAAGAGACTTCTGCCACCGTGACTCAGCAGCAATTATACTGCTTTTTATGCAGAGTTTATTAGGATGTTCCAGAGAAGGAGCTGTGCAAACCCAGTGCATAAGCCCAGCATTCCCGCTGCAGCAAGAAGTCATGATGATTGAGGTCTTGGCAGTAGGTCCAGAAACACATTGAGAAAGCGAGGGTTGCAGTTCTTCTGACAAGGCGTACCAATACCAACTCTTTAAAATCTAGGTTACTGTGTTCTGTGCTTCGGGCTGAAAAGTTTAATGCCGGATCAATGTGATCCGCTAATGGGTTCAATAAGGCCCCTCAAAGCTTTAATATTTTCAACAAACTGCACCCTCCCCCCATGCCTGCAATTACTGCCACTGGTGGTGATAACACACCCCCTGAATCTAAGTGAAAGCAGCTGAGATGTTTGTGACACTTGGGGCAGACTTCACAGGAGCACTTTAAGCATTGCTTGAAAGAGGTCTTAATGCACTTAATATATTTTGAGGTTGCAAAGAACAGCATTAAATAATCACATAGGGGAGAACGAGAACTTGTTAAAAGCTCCCCGATTTATTAGACACAGCTTGATGTACAGACTCCCATTCTTCTGGGACAGCAGGACATGCCACTTGATGGAAATCATGAGGAAGCAGTTATAGAAAGGGCTGGCTAGCAGAAAAAGGAGGCCACATTTTAAAAACTCTCTTAAAAAAAGGAAACAATCAGCTTGATGGACCCAAACCCTTCCCATAACTTCACGCCTCCATATCCCATGAATTATTGAAGATGGATTCAGTGCATTATATCCCACAGCTGGGTTTCCTGCCCAGGCCATTTACTGGTCCCACTCACCCCACGCGGCTCAGGCCGTGCACACCTCACCCCTCGCGGGCAGCACCCTGTTGTGGGGCTGCCCTGGGGGAGCCCCAGTTTGCGGCACAACTTGCCTTGGGGTGTGTTTGTTTCCAGCCGTGTGTCCCCCCCTCACCCCCCCCTTCCAAGTTTCAGTGGTTTCCTTTGGTTTCGCTGAACTGGAAGCCGAGCTAAGAGCTCCCCGTGGGTGTCCACGCTGAGGGAAATGCCACGGCCAGGGCAAGCGGGAGCGTGGAGCCCCCTGCTCCCATGGCATCCCACCCCCAATGGCCCTGGCCCTCTCTTCCCTGCTCACACCTTTCCACCCGGCCCGTGCTGGGGGAGGGGTGGGGTAAAAAGAAGAAA
>JAOXJM010000001.1:43997326-44021077 GCA_026413425.1 Tringa solitaria
GCTGCCCCGGTGCGAGCGCGGCGGCGGCGGCGGCAGGCGGAGAGATGATCGCGGAGTTGTTGAGCAGCGCCCTGGGGCTCGCCCTGTACCTCAACACCCTGAGCGCCGACTTCTGCTACGATGACAGGTAGGGCGGGGGGCGGCGGGAGTGGGCGGGCATCCACCTGCCGGGGGTACCCGGGGGTGGGGTGGGAGGGTCCCGGTGGCTCCTCGGCTCCGGGTGGCGGCGGCGGTCGGCGCTCCGGGGGTTGTGACAGCTCCCACGCGGGCTCGGTCCCTTCCAGCCCTTCCCGGTGGGAAGGGACCCTCCGCTTTAACTTCGCGTGTCCCGGGCCGATCCCACGCGCGCCCGTGTCACCCGGGTGGCGGCTCCGCCGGGACGCGGCCCCGCGCGGGAAGTTGCCGCCGGGCCCCTCCGGGCGGCAGCGGGCACCGGAGCCCCCCGCCGGGGCGGGCTGGGGTCCCTGCCTGCCCCTCTCCCGGGCGTACCTGCCCTCAGGAGCTGCCGAAAGGCGCTGTCAGTAGTCGGGGAAAAATTGCAATTTGTGCCTTTTCCGGTGGCTTAATCTGATCGCAATTAAAACGGATGCATAATTAAAATGTATTGGGGAAGGCAGCACGCCTGGCTGAACTTACTAACCGTCCTGGGGTGTTTTCACGCTCCATTGGAACTAAACCATCCAAAAAAGCGAGCAGGGATTTACTTTGACAGCTTTCCATCAGCCTTTCCTCTGGGGCGAGTCACCGTCTCCCCGGGGTGCGGGCGGGCAGCTGCCTGCGGCGCCTCCCGGGCGATGCTCGCCTGCACCGCCTGGTCGGTAGCCACCTCTTCCCTCCCCCTTCCCGCCGCTTGCGGGGTGCGCACGGGTGGCTCTGTCGGTGCCGGCGGCGGGTCCCCGCTTCGTGGCTCCCGTTCGCGGTACCGGCGAACTCTGTGGGGCAGGGGCAGTGCCCCGGTGGGAGAGGACGGGGACAGGTGGAGGGAGGTGGGACAGGGGATGCGCCTGAAGTGTGTGGGGGAACAAATGTCGCTGGACGAGCGGAACTTCCCGGTGCCCCGACGGGGATGCGAAAGAGTGGGTTGTGTCTCTGATCCGCCTTGGGGCAATAACCTGCCTGTCCTGGAGTCAAGTAGTTGCTGAACTGGGGATTTTCCTCCCGTGTGCCGTACCGTGGTGCACCTGCTGTGTTTAAGGGTCTGTCACCGCCTCCAGAATAACACACACACACACACACCGGTTTTCAAGGGTTGTTGCTATTAAACCTATCACACTCAAGCGAAGTAAACGCCAAGTGTTAGTCCTGGTCCAGGTCCCTGGCTGGGAACAGCGGCGACTGCAGAATATCATTCTGTGATTCAGGTCCTTCAGGTCATTTACATGCACTTGGAGCCTCGTGAAGCAATTAAGCGGTGTTAGGTTTTTGTGAGCCTTCCGGATACCTCCAATGATTTTTCTTAAACCCGTTTTAACGTTTCAAAACTTCATTCGCAAACAGTTAAAGAAAACAGTCTGCTGTTATCCTGAAATGCGGTGTCTGAGTTGGATCAATAGAAAGCAGTGAATATTTTGACACACTGACACTATTTTAAACCCGCTTGTTATAGTTAAGAGCTGCAGGAGTTGTGGAGTATTTATGTAACCCTAAGTAGCATATGTTGCAATATTTAGGCAAAACTGGGTTGTTTAAGGACAGGCTTATAAGGCTGTCCTGTAGGCCAGTTCAAATTGGCTAGGCATGGAAAGCAATTTGAAGTACTACCTGGTGTTATTGATGTGGAGGTCAAGGTTACTCTTGATGTCGCCCGCGCGTGCTTTAATGCAGCTAGGAAATAGTGATATTGGAGTTTCATCTCAGAAAGGGTGGAAAAGATAATCACATGCTGTCCTTGCCAGTACTAATCCCAGGCTATTTTAAAGGTGTTCTAAAATACTGCTTTGTTTATGTGTTTATCTCCTAACTAAATAAAGTACTTCTCCTCATTGTTGCTAAGATGTAGATGTTCACTGGAGTGCTCTGAAAGCCAGTTAAGCATTTCTGTACACAGGGTCATCTAATTAGGGTGTTTTTCAGCCTCAGCACTGGAGGGGGCAAGGCAGAAATGGCTGTTGCATGCTAGTAATTGTTGAACTAGAAAGGGTTATCTATTCAAAGAGGCAGGCTCTCAGACCCAAAGTATTCTTTCAACTGTAATCACAGAATCTCACTGCCCCGCAGGAGCCGGCTTGAAACCTAACACTAGAAAAGGAGGTCGATGCTGGAGCTGCAGGACACAGCCCTCCATGTGGGAGATGGATCACGCTACTAACTTTAAGTGAATCAAGATTGTGCATTTAAGCTGGGAACCTGCAATGTTTTGTTTCAGGAGAGCAGCATATTGCCATAGCTTTTTCTGCTTCCTTTGCCATTACGTTGAAATTACATCAGGCTGTTCTTTTTTTAATATAGTGATCAAGCTTACTATATAAAGGGTGTCTGTAATTGCTTTCTGTATTTTTTTTTTATGTAGGTTGGGTAAGATTAAGTGGCATCGTAAAAACTTCTTATAGCAAAATCAATTTCCCAATGGTAAAACTTAATATTTTAGCAGCAGCACGGCACCAAAACAAAGACTGTATGGACAGTGATATAACAAACTTGCTTGTAGTCTGGGCTTTATGACTCTATATCAAAGGATTCAATATTTTTATTTCCCACCCTTCACCCAATTAAACTGAAATTGAAAGAATTGTAAGCCTGAGGAAGTTGAGTAAGCAAATGTATCCTTTCTTACTTTTCAGCATTAGTCTGTCTAACTTGTTGTTTCTTCTAGGCGAGACAGATACGTGGCACACACGTAATCAGTGCGAACATGTGATCTTTTGGATCAATTGACTTATTGATTACTTTGAATGAAAGTGACAGCCTCTAAACCCGGGAGCCAGTGTAAAGAAGCAACACAGCTTTGTTTTTTTCCTGTGGACCTAGAAAACACAAGCTTTTGCCACCCTATTTCCTGCTGCTGTAATTCTCACAGACAGCTGTGATATTTTCTAGTTACATGTGTACATTGTTAGAGGGGAATTCTCCTCCCCAACTCAAAACCTTCTTGTTTATCTAGGAACAAATAAATATTTTTTCCCTTCTTCTTGCTTATTTGTTGTATTTGAAGCTGGATGAGGCATGCAGTAATCTGAAAGAAGAGATGAATGTGGGAAGAGGGGGAAACTCTAACCGTTCTATGATTCTATGAAATATTTAGATGCTGTTGATCTAATACCACAGTGAGCTCACATTGCTTGTTAATAAAGGTTTATTTATTGCTGAGCAAAATCATCTTGGAACTGATAACAAGGGGTAGGGAGAAATGCAATTTCCATTCCTGCGGCTGTATTGAAGATCTTGCTTGTTGCACTGTGTTAAATCCAGCTTCTTGACAGATTAAGGGGGGCTAATCTCTGCACATGCAGTTCTTGTTTCATGCTAATATCTACCAGTATTACAGGGGGAAACCCATTGCTGCAATTAGGCTTACACACCCGCGGAATTATTTTTCCCTGCCATTTAAGCCCACCCCAAAAGTAGGCAGTTTGACCTGTGGGTGCCTTGCATTGAAGTTGTAGTCCTTCTTGTGACCTGTGCTAAATAAGGCAGGTCACTGAGAGTTTGTAGCCGGGGTGTGGAAGATTTAGTGCTCTGCATATCTGAGGTCAATGCGTTGCTACGGCAAACACAAGCAACTCATCCATTGAGGTGTTCCTTCCTTCTCCCACGTGTCGGAGAAAGGCATATTTTAAGGAGAGTATTAGTAGGAATCTCTAGCCTTCGGTGATGTATTTTACCCTGTGGCATGCTGACAGGATTGGTGCTCTGAAAAATATGTACAGATTTGTCTGTCTCCGTGTAGGAATCTTCCCTGAGATGTGGTAGCACTGACCGACTTTCTCTAGCTTGTGCTGCATTTTATTTAGCAGGCCTGAATGGGGCAGCCTTGCTGATGGTGGAATGTATCCGAGGGCCTTGTTTCAAAGTCACAGGGCAGTATTGCAAACTGTCCTGAAGAAATCCTGATAAATGCCTTCACCCTATAGTGTCAGACTTGCATTATTTAAAAATAGGCCGAGCCCATACACGTTCAACAGTACCTCTGTTGGGTCTGCCACATGGGATTTAATCTAGCAAGTGACCCAAATACGTGCACTAGAAGAACAAGTATAAGTACACTGGGGAAAATTGCTTGCCATCTGTCTCCTTGTTGCGTGTGTATATTTGATTATTAATTTATATCTGTGATTTTATGGCCCCTTTTTGCCATCTACTCTCAAGTTTTCAGCTCCACGTGCGCCTCTCCGGTAGCTTTCAGTGGATGTAGTTTGCAGGTGGCTGCAATCTTCTGAATTCCAGCAGTGGGGCTGGTGGTGGGGAGAAGTGAGGAGAAAGGGACTTGTATATGTTCTCTGTAGTGTTTTCCCTTTCTCCCTCCTGTTGCTAATTTCAAATTACCATAAAGGCAATTTGTTTAGGAAACAAGGTCTTTAACATGTTGATAAAGAGCAACAATCCATGGAAGATGCAGGAGTAACCAAGCCTCTGTAGTTTTCGGGTGTTGCAGTTGAGTACCAACCAAGTAAGGCAGTAACTGGTTATCTAATGTGCCAATTCTGGTGTGATAATATCCTATTAGTATGATGCTTGTTCTATTTTAAAATGTTGAGCATCTAAAAATATAATTGGCTTTTGATTTTTAAAAAGCATTTCTGCATAAAAATTTCTGCTGAATGAAACACTTTGATCAAAATGTGAAATCTTAGCTTCATCAAAATAGTGTTGGGTTGGTCTGTTGGGTGTGGGGTTTTTTTGGTTTTTTTTTCAGCAGAGATGATGTAGTGTAGAGGTTTTTGGAAGCAAAAAAGAAATTATGTCCCCGCAGGCTTTATTTTAAGATTCTTGTTGCATATATAACACTAACATAAACCGAGTAACTTCTGGTAGCTGGTTCAGAGAATAAATTCATGACTGTTAGCAGACGGAGAGTCTCCCTGAGCCGCTGACGGGATGCGCCTCATCTGCAGGAAGTTCTTCCAGCACACAATGGAGTTACAAATTCAAATGATCCACTTTCTCCAGCATCTCCCATATGTATTCCAGCTGCACTTCTGAATCCTTAAAGTTTGCCAGAGTGAAAGTCGCTCAAAAGGCTCAGAAGTCTCTCATCTCAATTTGTTAACCATCTGATAGCTGCAAGAGTGCTGAATTAGAGCTCCTTTGCCTCCCTCATCTGGAAGTTTTCCCTTCCTTCCTTGCTCTCTGCTAGGATTTTTTTTTTTTCTTCTCTTTTTTTTTTTTTTCTGTGAAGTTGACTGAAGCAGACTTTGCTGTTTGTTTATGGAATTTCTGTCTTTAGCTGAAATATTTGATGCTGAAGCTGTAGATGCAAGCCTGCTGGCAACCTGTGGTGAAAGTTGCTCCAAATATACAGTTGGAGAAACAGACTAAATCTGAAGACAGATGCTTATTCTTACTGGTACTCGTATAAAAGTGAATCTGTTCTTTGGGCCAATATTTTAGGTTAGATTTTTTCATTTTTATTTCTAAATATTTTATAGGCTTGACACAGCTTTTGGTTTAACTGTCTCTTTTGAAAAAAAAATCTTTTTAAATCGTTCATTTCCCTTAATGTTTTTCTTTTTTTTATCCCTAAGTATTGTCCGAAATGGTTGGTTGAAAGATGGAAGCATTTTATCTGGAGACTGGAACCTTATGCTGAAAGTTCTTTGTTCTCTGACACTTCAGCCCTCAGTTTTTTAAATTAGTTTTGGAATTTCTCTTGATTGCGGAAGCCTATTGTTGGCCTTTGAGGCTTGGCAGCCTTTGAACTCCCTGTGCTTTCCTGCTTGGGGTGACTGATCTTATAAATGCTCCTTATCTCCCTTTAAAGTGGGAGCTTGTTCTGCTGTGGGCAGGTTATTTAAGCCAGGGTGACGGTAGGATTTCATTTCGCTTATTCTAGACCGTGTTCTTAGGTCGTATTCCTGCATTCTCAGGGACAGTCCTCTAGACTTGAGACATTTCTGTGATTGCTTGCACAGGCAGTCCCTCCCCAGTAAGAGGGAGAGGACGTTAATCCTGTAATTTCTTTCCCAGTTCCACCCTCCACAGAACTCCATACTAAACCATTTTTCCCTAAGGCCAGCCTGTTGCCGAATAAAACTCAAAGAGCCAAAGGAAATTGGTTTTTGGAATTGCACCCTAAATATTACTTAATGTGTCCACTCTGCTGCTCTGCTTGCTACTTCAGGACAGTTGAAATATCTTCTGGACCTGTGAATGGCTCATAAGGGGTGTCTCCAAAGGCAGCGGGTGCGTTTTGGCTCTGTCTTCGGAGGATGCTTCAGCCTAGCGTGGGGTTGCTGTTGTTCGTATATGACAGCCTAATGTGAAACAAAGAAATGTGCTGGATCGCTGGGGCGGCAGCTAAGGATCAAGTAATCTGTCAATCTCTATTTCACTTCAAGGAAAAAGAGAACCAGGAAATCAGACCTTTTGAAGCTGATGCAACTTGGCCACCCAGGCTCCGTAACTGGGCATGGCTGGTCGATGTGCTCCCGTGCTCTGCCACCCCAGCAGTTCCTGGCCTTGTTAAGCTTCAAGAGGGGAAAAAAAGTAAAAGTGGCTTCCTTGAATACTAATCCTTATGTTCCCTAGGACATTGTTAATTACTCTGTTAGCCTTTGTTGTCTTGCTGGCTTCATGAGGGAATTTTTCAAGAATAGTGTGAAGTTTCAATTGGAGGTAAATAATTTTCATTTACTGTTTTCATATCCCTTCTTTCCTTTATCTCTTCATCTTTTTAATTGCTATTTGTTTTATTGGAAATATTGTACTTTCAGTATATGGTGTTTTGTCTTTATATCTTAATTATTTTTATATTATTTTCCCAGTTGTTTATTTAAGTGGCCCATATTCATGCTTCAAAAACTGTTATTAATCGGGGTAACCTCTAAAAGCACGTGGAGGTGTATATGCCATCACTGTAGTAAATAAGACAGCAGATTTTTATTGCGTGCCTAAAATTTGAGACCGAGTCTTTTTTGGCGTCAGTCTTCCAACAGAGCTGGACAGGCCTCCCGTTAGTCTACCACAAAGGCTCCTTAATTTATTTGCAGGGGTCACTGTTGACTGCCTCGAAGCACTTCTTTCTCTCCAGGAGTTAAGCACATTGGCCTCAGCAGTGCTCCCGGTCCCAGCTGGCCCAGGAAGCCAGAGACTGACAGGTAATTGAATGAGGGTTTTCCACGTGATGGTACACGGACCATTACTGCTAGACGACTGGATTGGTCTGTGGCATCCCCGATTATTCACCGACCTGTCAGCAGACCAAAAAAACCTGCCCTGACCTCTAACCTGCTGTTCAAGGGAGGACAGATTTTTCTGAATCTAACATCCTGTTTCCAGGATGGTTTTTTTGAACTTAGCGTTACTCTAGGCTGTTTTACTAATGAGAGCATTGTATGATTTTAAGTCCTATGTGTTTTAGTCAGCTAGTCCAGTATTAGTTCAGAGGAACAACGCAGTAATTGGTAGCAGAACTATCGCTGTAAAGTCTCTGCCAGTGCCTGGATGCTATTTTCATGCAGCTTGGTAGTTTGTGTACTTAAAACCTAAAAAAGGACTTGAACTCTTGAAACAGGGTCATGATTCAGTGACCAAAATTGTCATGGAAACAGACCCACTCAACAGCAGCAGCCTAAACTGTTCCTAGGTCTCTGTCCTGTCTTCCCTTCCCACCCCTCTCGCTTTTCATCTATAGTGATTTATAACTGATGTTGGGCCCAGGAACCAGGCTCCAGCCTGTCTTTCTCCTAACCTCTTCCCACCATCACTGCAAAACAACCTGCACCCTATCCTTTGGGCACCCTTCCGGTGGGAAACCAGTTTTAAATCCTCTCAATCCCTAAATAAAAGGTAGATGCACTGCAAGTGTTTGTCTGCAGTCCCAACTAGAGATAGCACTTGCTTGGCTACCTGCTCTGAGTAAGTGTGACTTTAATTTTTAATTGAGAATTTTCTCTCCCTCTGATGCAGGGGAATGTAACTCATAGTTGAAGGCTCTCTGTGAATCAGATACTTTCCTTTAGGAGGCAGTGCCTGGCTGATCTGTGTCGTGGTGCATCAGGAGTGCCTTTGCAGCATCTAGCCTCCAACTTCGATGCAGGGAATGTTTCTCAGTTGATGCTGTTTAAAATAGCTCTTAGGTTTTGCTCAGTAACTATTGAAGCTGGTAATGGTTATTTACTTTGGTATTAAAAAACCCAGCATGTACAAGTTCCAGTGTATGAGTAAAGCACTAAGAAATAATCTTCCACTGAAAATAGTCTCCTTAAGTTGATATTTGCAGTGGTTTTAAGGTGACAGAATTACTTGGTGGGGGGAAAAAACCCGAGCCACTGGATGTTGTTCATTGTAAAGATCTTCATGATTTAACACTAGTGCCAGGAAAATAAATCTGTCTGTACTTGGGGGGATCAGTCAAGCACCTTATTGTGGAGTATCACAGTTGAAGCCAAGCCCCAAAATACACCCAACCAGCACCAAAATGTTTGGTTTTATCAAAGATCCTCTTGATATGGCTTCATCCAGATTCCAATAGGAGACAAAACACTTCATGATGAGCCAAGCACCTGTGTAAAAAAAAAAAAAAGTTCAGTGTGCTGAAGTTGCCTCTAGAAGGTAGGCAGAGGTGGTCTGTACCCATCATCATTTAAAGTCTAAATATTCAGAGTGTTGCTGGTCTCTACTTTGGAGCCACTTGTCTCGCTGTGATTCCGGTGCCTGCCTTCCAGCCTGGGGTGTTCCTCTGAGGTGTGTTTTAGCACACTCAGAGTTCAAGATGCTGTAAGTGTTGTGGGGATGTGAGTTGTCCCATTGAAGTTCTTTATATATTCATGTGTATACTGTTGGCAGGCTTTTAGTAGTCACTTTGAAATGAAAGATGCAATTTGCTGGATTATGATGTAATAGGTCAACATGTTGGAGGCAGTATGGGGAGAACCAGAACTCTTAATCCAGAATAATTTTATTTTCTGCAAATGACTGATTTGTTCCGCGTCTCTAACATGAAACCTTGAAGTGGAAGTTCATTCCACTTCTGGGACTTTGACTTTGGTGTCTTTAGTCTCCTGTGTGTGGTTTGGTTCCATCATTTTCAGAGTGTGTTTTCTATGGTGGGTCCTTAGAGGGCCCAGGAGGATCATCCTGCCCAATGGACAAAGCAGCACATTAAGTGATACATGTAAAATCTGCTTTTTGAAGCATGTGGTGCCTGTCCCTTCATAGGCTGTTTAGTACCTGTTGGTGCTTTTAGCCTGTTATGCGACATTGTAGTGCTGCAGTAACATGGGAATGTTCTTAGTTTAATTTTACAGCCTGACAACAGTCATGGGTCAGGATCAGTTATATTTGGCTGGCTCCTTTGTTTGAGTGGGTTTGTACTGGGCTACTTTGAGAGCAGGATTAGATCCAGTTGGAAATTCAGATGAGATGCTCGCAGTCACCAGTGGCCATCAGGGTAACTTTCCTAACCCCAAATAATACTGTGAACTTTTCTTACTGAAGTGGAAGCAGCCCATGCTGCCTTGAGTGTGACATTGTGGGTGTAAGAATCCACTTGTAGCTGTTGTTCTGTAGGTTATGAGCCTTCTGCTATATACTGGTTTTCATGCTTCATATGCTTTTTAAAAACAGATTTTTTTCTTTAAAAAAAAAAAAAGTGTTTGAAGGAACACTGTGCCTTGTCATATCCTCTCATTTCCAAGTTATCTGAAGATGAAGGTGCTGTCATGCCTTCGTTTGTACTTGATACTGTATTTATGTGATTTGTCTGCTTAGTGTGGCAACTGCTTGTTGTTGATTGTTTTAATTATTTTAATCACAAGATAAAGAGGAAATTAGACTCAGAAGTGAGACATAGGCTCAAAAGTAAGGCAGTATCTTAAGAAGTCTGATTTTGTGTTTGTATAATACCCCTCTAGATACCACTAAAACAAGAAAAATATTTGTCTTGGATAAAGCCTCTTTGTATTGGCCTGGCTGTCCTTATTGGTGCAGAATTTAATCAGTGAATCATCTTGGGCAACTCTGAAATAATTTGTGAAGCTTTGATCGGAAGTTTGGGTTGTGAGTCTCTAGCAAGGTCAGGCTTGTTCTGCCATCCTTTCTTTGACCTTCCAAACCTCCTCCCAACTCTCACACCAAAAAGAAATACTGTATGGTTCCTGTCTAGGAATGGTATGCATCTAGCTGTATTTCCTTGCTGCAAAACCTTGAATTATAACAAGAATTTCCTTGTAATAAATTCCATGAAGCTTCAGTGTATGTGCTTCATTTTCTTCAAACAATTTCAGTTGTACTTGAGGTAACTTTTAAAGTTTATTTATCACTTTTTTCCAGGAGGAAAAGGAGGATTGGTCTTGTGAAATTCATGTTAGTTGCAGAACAAAAGTTTTTTTTTTTTAATTAGTTATTTGTAATTAAACTCCTGATCTACATTTTTATAATTAAAGAAGAAAACTCAGGTTTTTTAAAAGCACTTTGATCTGAATTAAGGTTCCAATGCCAAAAAAATAATTTAAATGCTGCATGGCTGTATAAATAAAGCTTGCTGAAAGAAAAAGTGCTAAGAGAATGATAAAAAAAATTAATCAAATAAAATAGAAATTTTGTGTATAGCAGCCTTCATTTTGTAGCACAAACAGTTCTTTATCTTCTTTGTAACACCAGTATACTTGAATAAATTTTCTATTTGTGTGAAAAGACATAGCTATATGTTCTATTCCATTTCACAGTACATTACTCATCACTTGTATGTAAATCACTTGGCTTGTTAAAAATGGTAGTATTTCTCTTTAATAAACATCACGCTTCTGGAGAGTTCTCAAGATGCACTTTTTTTAGAAGACAAAAGACTTAAATATGGGGGAAGGCCACAAAGAAAGTGGTTCCTCACGTTGTTGGCCTCATGCTAAAAAAGCAAAACACAAGTTGGATCACCCCAGAGTACCGTCTCCACTGCTGTTTGCTGCCAGACACGTTCCTGCTTTTCCTGGGCTTTGAATTGACTGCTGAAAGCAGCTCTGCACCAGCCCTGTGTAGCTTCAGCTGGTGTTATGGGGCCTGATGGTTGTGGTGATGTAGCTTGCAGAGTATTGCTGGCAGGTGCGATCTGAGATGAAAGTCTTCTGCACCCAAGTGGGCTGGGTGTGCCCCGAGCTATTATGCAAGTCATAGAGTGGGTTGGGTTGGAAGGGGCCTTAAAGATCATCTAGTTCCAGCCCCCCTGACATGGGCAGAGACACCTCCCATTACACCAGGTTGCTCAAAGCCCCATCCAGCCTGGCCCTGAACACCTCCAGAACTTCCCTGGGCAACCTGTTCCAGTGTCTTACCACCCTCACAATAAAAAATTTCTTCCTAATATATACATCTCCTCTCTTTCAGTTTAAAACTGTTACCCCTTGCCTTATTGCTACACCCCCTGACAAAGAGTTGTTCCCCATTTTTCCTGTAGGCCCCCTTTGGGTACTGGAAAGCCGCTCTAAGGTCTCCCTGGAGCTCTCTCCAGACTGAACAACCCTAGGTCTCTCAGCCTGTCTTAATTAGGAGAGGTGCTCCAGCCCTCTGATCGTCTTTGTGGCCCTACGTCTTGTACTGCCGCTGCTGCTTCTCTCCCTGTTCCTGCTCATAATATGATTGGGAGCTCTTGCTAGCCAAAACAACATCTTTAGTGCATCTGTTGCATTGGTTCGTTTGGTGTGGCTCAGTCCTCAATACGGGCATCTGGCTATTTTAAAGGGGTGGCTTGGGCTTAAAGAAGGGAAGTTTAATGGAGGTTGTTTTATGTGCTTTCCTCTTTCCATGGAATTGCTAGATGACCATATGCTGTTTAGCCAGAGCAGGTTGGCCATGGCTTCCCATGTGATCCACTGTAGCATTGTGTTCATTTTTAATAATGAAAAGTCTCACTAGTTCTGTTTCGATTAATTTTGAATGAGTCCGTGTGTATGCATTCGAAGCAGAACCCTGAATTACACTGATTTGTGATGGACTTAGGTATTTGGAGCTTCATACCTGGCTGATACAGGGTTAAAAGCAAAAGCAAGGATTGAATGTCCAGGGAACAGGAAGCTACTTGGTCCTCTGGAATTTAAAGCCTGCTTTTAGCACTTGACAAAGAAAATAATATAAGGATATTAATAAAAAAAGGTTGATGTTTATAAGCAAACAGAGCTGATGTGCTGAGGTACAGTAAACCTGTGAGAGATTTTGCAGGAAACTATTCTCCTCTAGGGGACAGTCAGCTCTTTCTTTCATATTTTTTTTTTTTTTCTAAAAAAAATTTCAAAATATTTTTTCTAAATGTTCCAATTTCAACCAATGCGTGCAGCCCTTTGTGAAAACAACTAAAGGCCACCTTGTTTAGGGGCTGGGAAAGGGTCTGGTGAGGTGGGGAAGGGATCCCACAAAGAAGGGTGTGGGGAGTGAGGAGTTGTGGAGATGCGGAGCTGGGCAGGGGTTCTCGCCTTGGTGGGAAGGAGACCTTGGGACCAGTAAAACAAATGTCCTTATGCGGTAACGTGTGACATGTAGCGAGGAGGTAACAATGTAGCAAACAAATAACAATGTAGCGAAGTAGATAGTAATTGGTTAACCCAGGCGTGTGAACACTTATATGTAGCCAATTGTAAAAGGAGAGAAACTCTATATGCTGTAAAAATGAAACATTAAAGGTCTTCGGCTTTGTTTTCACCACTCGTGCCTTTGTTCCCGCAGAAGGGCCCTAAGGAATATTGGCTTTCACCTGGTTGTGCGCCGCGTACCTCATCTGCCAGCTTGTAATACTACCAAGTATTAATGTCTATTATTTCATTACTTTTAAAAATGGTGAAAGTACTGACTGTATAGGAATACCTGTAGCGTTTTGTCCATCTGACACCAAGGTATGTGCTCGACCTACTGGAATTCTGAGCTGTTGGCTTGATGTGTATGGAAATCAGTTAGGCTGGCTGCTCTTCACGCAGCTCTAGATCTCGGTGTTCCTTGGGGGTAACGTTGGGGAAAGAGTCTTGTCTAAGCAAGAAAATTGGATAGTAGAGGTCTGCAGGTACCATGGTGATGAGTATGATATACATATCTTGAAAGGCTCTGATGCAGTAGCTTGAAGCAAGGTGCTGCCCTGTTATGCACAGTTTTCCAGAAATCACATGCTGTGTGTGATATTTAAATCTACCAACTTGGCTCTGTGCTTGGCTTTTTCTGAACATCTTGCAGACTGAAATTTGTAGATTTTGTTGAGGCTCCCTGTACTGTAGCTTATTATAGGCAAGGATTTTCAGTTTATGTTTGCACTATGCTAATTTTTAATGATGTGAAAAAGTGCATGAGCTTATTTTACAGCGAAAAGGTTTAAAACTCAGTTACTTACTACTGGATCCTAATGTTATGGTACTATTTTCTGAATGAGTAAAATGCCTCTAAAACAAGAAAATAAAGAACTAAGACATAGGTAAATGTAAGTACGGAAAAGATTATAAGATTCCAGAATAAAGAGTATTTTATTAATGCCTATGCATCATTCTTTCTGTAAATATTTAAGGAAAAATATAAATTATGCCGATGAGAATTTTCAGTAATGTGTGGGATTAAAATCAGTTTATTGAAATTTTATTTCCTTCTGGTCTAGTGCAATTTAAACAATTGTCTTTAGAAGTATAAATTGCACTGGAGCTTAGTGTGGGCAAGGGTGCATGGACATCTGTTCATTGTGTAAGAGTGGGAGTGATGGCTGAATGGTTTTGCTTGAACAAGAGCACTGAAAGCACTTTATTTTGCATACCTCTTTCAAGATAAGAAATCGTGGGGAAACATCTGTGTGTAGAGTATGAAAATGCACAACGTTATACTTTATGTGCTGCTGTATGTGGCTGAAGAGTTACTAGTGAATGGAGAGTATTTGTTTTCCGTCCTCATTTTTTGTAGACTGAAATCCTATATACAATGCGTGAGGTAGCAGAGAGCAGATATTGTGATAATTCTTGCCATGAATCTGATACTGCACCAGTTAGTCCTTTGCCAAGTGAGCGCACTTGTAGAATAAGCTGCTCAAGGAAGACTGCTTATCATGCTGTATTTTGTATTGTAAAATGCAAAAGAACCCTGCTCATAACAAGATGGTTGCATTTAATATGCATATTTAATTGCACATATAACAACAGACATAATTTTTCATCTTCTCTATACTTGCAATGCTATCTTACGTCTGCGCCAGCAATGCAGGTCATGGAGGGAATGAAGGGATGGACTCTGCAATCAGTCAATCTTCCCACAGAGTGATTAAATTAGTATTAAATTATGCCCTCGGGAATTTCTAAGCTCATAAATACAGTGAGGGGTATGGTAATCAGAAAAAGCAAGTTGTGTTTTGAATTCAGAGAGTCTCTATTTCTTTAGTAATTATTCTGATTTTCAGCAGGAACTCTTGTACAGCGGGAGCTTCTACATTTTTACTTTCTGCAGCAAAGGATCTCTGTTGACTTTGTGATTTTTGGTGGTTGTTGTGTTTTGGTTTTTTTTGGGGTTTTTTTTGTTTTTTTTTTTGTTTGTTTTTTTTTTCCTGCTGAAGGTTAGAAGTTAGGTACTTGGGTCACTTACACTATCCATGCTAAAGAAAACTAAGTGAGGAAGCAAGTGCAGAGATTATATTTCAGCCGTTGCTTCAGGAGCTGACTAAACCTTGATTTAATTGAATTCAATTTAGATTGGCTGAATATTGCTGCTGTTGTAATTAAAGAAAGAAAACTGCAACTTACTAATCTATTTTTCTGTATGTCTTTTGTACCTGCCTGAAATTTATTCTTTTTTTGAAGTACAAATGAACAAGTGAACTCTCCAGCTAAGCAAAGTCAGTGCTTGTGCCTAGATAATTATGCATTAACTATTTCATGCTTATTGGAATGGAAAAAATGAGCAGATTGGAGAGGATAAATAGCCTACTTAGTAATATCCAAAAAGGAGGAAAAATATAACCTAATAATCTGCTTTAGTGACTATCTTCGTATTGTGTCCTAACGTAGTTAACGGCAAGATAAAAGCAAATAATTCTGTAGGTCTTACGTGGCAGTAAGAGATAAAATGGCAGTGTACGCCTCGGCTTTGCAGCTAAGACTTCAGTTTTACAAATGCTTGGACATGTGTTCAGCTTTTCAGATGTAAATAGTCCCATTAGATGAAATCTGGGTCCAACTGGAGTCAATGGTAAAACCTGTGGCAATTTAAATAAGGCTAGAATTTCATGAATGAGTTCAGTGAGACTACTTGTGTACATAAAGTTAAACACATGGCTAAGTGTTTGCAGGATAGAGGGCCTGCAAGGATACGGGAATAAGACCCTTGCGATGCAGTTAGAAGCCTGACCTGTCTTGCCATTGCATGATGGAGAGCCACGGCGAGGAAGTAGTCGAACCTTTTGGGCATAAACAAATACAGAGTATATAAAACATAATAAATAACTGCAATTCATAAAACGCTTGGTTGGTCCTAAATAATGAAGCAGTGAAAATGTTTACGGGCTGTGCTTGTAATATATTTTTATTTTATATTTTTTGGCACAAATGCATGTAAGGAATTAGTATCATTATTGTGTTTTGTTATTCAGAAGAACTTAGTAGCGGGAGACGCTTTCTTTTGGAGGGGGAAGGATGTAAAATAGAAGTTACAGGCCAGCCCCTCGTCCCCCCCCAGCCTAATACTCAATGAGAGGAGCTGTGTGATACTTGACGATTACGTCAACTGTTGTAATCATCGTGTGTATTAATTACTTAATTTCATATCACGCTTGGTAAAGAAATAGTGTGGGTATTATCATAACCGTGATGGTTCTCACCATCTGAGGCTCTCCCCTCCAGATGTTTCACCGGTTTGCAAATTTGATTTGGAGCTGCTTGAGCAGCAAAACAGCTGTCACATACACTTACAGATCTCTGTCTCTCAATTTGTACAGAGCCTACTTTTACATTTCTTGGCGAGAAATATTATTTGAATGACTGCCCCCTTAATCCTGTGAGATTTAGATAAGTGCCATTTTCTGGGTTTTTGAGGGAGTCCTAATTTGCATTTCATAACACACACACCACCAAGCAATTAGTATGAAGTCTTATGGCAGCCTGACAGTCCTTTGTGCCTATGGAAACAGTTTCACAATAGGGCATGTGCAAATAATGTTATCAGGTACCCTTTGTGCATGCTCACCCCTGTTACCTGGAGCATACTAAATAGCTGCAGCCTAATTCGCATTTAAACTCAACCCGCTCTATTGTACGACCAACTTACATAAAGAGAGAAACACTGAGGACTTAAGAAAAGAATAGCTACTGTTCATTTTTTAAAATGACTTCATTTTGGCGTGCTGTTGAGGCTATTTTTTCCTCTGTGCATGGCTTTAAATGCCAGCGATGGGAGGAACATGACCTCCCCTCCCTGCATTGAGGTTAGGTTCAGGCTGCAAACTTACCTTACAGGTGGGTGCAGAACCTTGTGTTTTCTCCAAGTTGAAGACTAACGATGCTTATGTTTTTGGAAAATGGATGAGAACATGCCAACTCCACTACCATGCCGATTGTGCAGCCCAGCTGTTGTTGGGGAACAGACAGGGAAAACTTGGTGTAGCCAGCAAATAGGAAAAAAAGTGAAGCAGCAAGGCAATAGGAGGTTGAGCACTGGTACAAAGCTCTTCAGCTGTTGTGTGCACAGGTTTCTAGAGCCAATACTTCCTCATTTCTCACTCAGTGTTTGTAATTTTTAAGGTTTTCACAGAATCCTTCTAGGTTGGAAGGGACCTTAAAGATAATCTTGTCCAACCGTCAAGGTGGTGGTTTGTTTTTTTTTTTTCAGTCTGATAAGAAGCTGATGCAGTTCCATTCACTTTGGTTGCATTGTCCCGCTTTGTAGAGAGCGGTACCTTCGGGTGCTTTCAGGAGCACTTGGAGAGATTTTCTGCCCCATGGAGCTTCAGACTGAAAAGTATGAGAAGACCAATGCATGGAAAAGTGATAATCGTGGTCCCGCATGTTGGACCACTCTGTGTTGTGTTTGTAGGTACGAGAGCCATCTAAACGTTACGGTGACAGTGAGAGAAGGTCTGGAGAAAGGAGAAGGCAAGAGAGAAAATGCAACAGGGAAGGCTGAAAAAGAGATATACCCCTTGTTGGCTTTTAGGCATGTAGGATGCAGAAGATCCAAACCCAGTAGGCAAACTGGGAGAAAAATTGCTCTCGGTGTGTGAATGCTGCTACTGCATTTGCTGAAAGAGACATTAGCCCTAGATTTTGGCAGTCTCAGCTGTTTCTGTTGTAGTGAGCCAAGCTGGGTCAAACTGCTTAAGCCACAGATGCTTTCCTCACTGAAACAAATCTGAGATCGATCACACCATCAGCACGGCCAACGGGCCTGGAAGGTTCAAGTGCTAGCTGTGCAAGTTGGGGTGAGCAATTGGTGCTGATAATCTGGTCAGAGGGTACCAGGGAAGCCTGTCCAGAGAGGTCTCTGTGGATTTCACTCCTGCTTTTCATGAGTTTTCAGCTTGCTCTTCTAACCTGTTCTCTCTCCGTCTCCCTGGGTGGTTTTCTCCTCTCATGTTTCCTACAATGGAAAGCTAATAAGACATATACAGAAAACAGACGCTGGAACCAAAGTAGGAAAAATGAGCAATGGCTTAGTTAATAGAGTTAGGCCCATTCAAGGAGAAAGGCACAATGTGGACTAAAAAAGAGATAAATGGTTTGGGAAAGGAAAATGGATAAAACAATGTGGTTGAAGACAGAGGCTCAGCTGTTGCTGTGCAAAAACTAGATGGCTGCAGAAGCTACGGTTTTGTGGTTGCCTTGTTTGGCTATTCCTCACACTAAGTCCTAGTTTGGGACAGACGGCGATGATGCGAAGCGCTGCTGCTTTCAGCTGGTCCTTGCCAAGGCTGCTGTGTGGCTAATGAAGCGCTAGATTTTAACCTAGTCTTGGCAATAGCAATTTGGAAGGAAGGCCAAACTGAAGTATCAACAGAGACAATACTATTTTTAGGGCTGTGTATATGAAAAAATAGTTGATGATACAAAGCTATAGGAACTTTTGGAAAGTGGCACTGTGCCTTGTGCTTTGGATACTCTACTCTGAAGAAGTTTTCAAATCCCTCCCAACAAGAGAATTGACTGTGAATTTCAAGCGTAGCATCACACAGCATATGGCATTCATTTATTGTCCCATTATTAGATTAAATGTTATGAATTAAACAAGTATTCTTTTCCCTGTGTTTGCTTAGGTTATTGTTATAGAAGACAAGCATACATCTTTAATACCAGGTAAATAGGCTCCTCTCTTTCTTTTTGGACTTCATCTTCTTTCCTACCATGTCTACCTTAAAAGACAAAGGAAAACTTCATTTTTACATTAAAGAAGAATTTATTTGTAAAAAAACATTATGCTCACATGCCTCCTGGGAGTGTATTTCAGACTTGTGGCCTGAAACTCGAAATGTAGCCACAACTAACGTATTCTGAGACCAGCTCGATGCGGAGTTTTGCTAAAATGTTTCATGGATGCTCTCAAGAATGTTGAATGAAGCTTTAAAAGTTTTCCTGCATTTTCCTACTTATTGCCTTACTTTTGATGCTGGCATGAGCTAGGTAGAAATACACTATGTAATTAAATTATCATTAAAAACAGGAGAGTGGTAGTTCCCCTTGCCCCCACTTGCTGGTTCATATATCTCCTTCTCTGATCCAAAACCAGAAAGAAAATACTCTGAGACTTTCATGTTAGCACTTTTTTTTTTTTTTTTTTTAATATACCATTTCCTTAGGAGAAATGCTTTAGAAGTGCTAATGGCCATGGCCTGCGTTCACCTTTAGCTGACAGGGCATTTCTTATAACATGTCTGTATTCTGTGCATGGTGAGATCTGGGCTTTGTGCGTAGTGGCAGAACTGGTCGGCAAACGGCGTGGGAGCAGCACAGAGGAACCAGTAAGAACTACAGAGAAAGTTGCCTTTCACCTTGGCAGTGCTGCTCTCACCACTCTGTTGGTCAAGGTGATATGAAGCATATTCAAGTGGTAGGAATACAATAGCAATATTCAGAAGGCAATAAGAAGAATGCTTATACATGAAAGTGAAAGAAATATTGTGAGCATTCAGCAATGCTAATGCTTTTCATAGCATGATTTCATCACTTGCTTTGGTTAAGTATCTTAAGTCCGTATGGCAATAATATTCTATTTTTAAGGGGATTTAGTTAGAGTTTTGGAGACTCTGCAAATACAAGGGACAACTGCGATCTCTGTCCAACCCAAAAGAGGACTAAATGCAGGAAATCAGGCAGGGTAAGGGCTGACATACAGGCAAGCACTTACTCTTGAGTTCCTCTGAGAACTAAGTATACTTGCAGAGTCTGAGCTTAAACATTGTATTTTTGCCTCAATGTTAATCTGAGTTACTTGGATTTAGATATTTCTGGCATATGATAGAGTTGTGGCTCTGTCTTCAGGGCAAATGTAGCCAGAAAGCTCAGATGGAGACCAGTACCGTACTTCATAAATGGCTTATCTGCAATATGGGTGGTTCAAAAGTGTAAATGATACCCTTTCTAATTTATTATCATAACATGAGTTTTGAAGCAGTCAGATCTTTCTAGAATTGGGTCTTCGCTATCTGAGAGGCTATACAAATAGAAGCTGTCCCAGTCCTAACATGCTTGTCGTTCAGGCCCTTATTCTGGAACAAAAAACCGCACCCAAAACCAACATACTTCATATCTACCCCAGCCTATTTTTTATTTTACTTAGTAGGATTGCTTATATAAACCTAAACATTGGTATGACTGTCTTATTTTTTTTTAGAACATAAAAATCTTAGAGATTCTGCTCATGTTTTATTTCTGATTACTTCATGCTGTGGGTATTGATGAGGTAATGGAAATCTGTATCTGGAACATGGATGGGGGAAAACAAATTACGTGCAATGTTTTTCATCAAGTGTAATTAAAGGAATGGCTATTAAAATCAAAATTAATGGCATTTAATAAAGGATTACTTTTTTCTTATTTGTAACATATCCAAATCACACTCTCATAACTTTCTCTTCGTGTTTCAGAAAACTGTATTTTGCCTCTTCAATGTACCTATCTCTAGGAGAAAAGGGGATTCAGTACTTTCTGAAGGTAGTTACATTTCCTAAATCACTGAACCAAAATGCAATGGTTAATGTTAATAAATATTTACTTTGGTTTTAAGCTCAGAATGATCAGCAGTGCCACAAGCTAATCTGTGGATTTGCCTGGGGTGGTATTGTGAGCCTTCAGAGTGATATATTTGAAGCTGCGCTCATCCGTTGAGTTACTGAATAAATTTGCACCTTTAACCTGCCTAGACAGCCTTAGCTAGGTAGATAATTTAATGCATATTTTTGAAGTGGTATTTTACAAAGTCTTTTTCCTTTAATTGCTTTAACATTACTTTATTCTGCGAGTTGTTTTGTTTTTTTATTTTCTCTTTTTCATCTTCCAGTCCTAATCATCTAGTATTAGGAAAACTGTTGTTTTCAGTATCAAACAAAACCCAAACCCTACCAGAAAAAAAATGTTAGAAACAAAAGCAGTTTCCTATCACCATAGACCGTGAACTGTGAAAGGGATACAAGTTCAACTAATCTTCTTGTGTGTAAATATTAAATTTGTTCTGTCTCCTGGGGTTTTTTGTTGTTGTTTGCTTTGTCCATATCCACTTGTGCATTCCTGCCTCACCCTTAGATCACACCTCCTGCGGGCTGAGGAAAAACCTGCTTGGAGCTTGTACAATGTCTTGCAGGAAGGTGTCTTCACTGATGGGTTTGATTCTTTAGATGTTGTTACTCGGTTTTCTGCACCTGATCTTTGGTTTTTTCATTCTTATTATTCATGTAACCTGCTGTCTCTTGCTTGTGTAAGTATTTGATAAGGACAAGTGTCAGGATTTTATGTTGGTGAATACCAGCAACAATGTCTATATTCTTCTTCTATATTACATACTACATCTACTTCTATATTAATGAGGTTCTTGAATACTAAGAGACCATAAAATAGAAAAATAATAGGAAATAATGGTGCTTATGTAAAATACATGCTACTGATGAATTTTGCTCACGAGCTGCAGTACACCCTCCAGGACATCTTTGCCAGCAGAGTAAATCTGTGAGAGTCTTCCCCTTTTCAGGGGTCAGGGCCACCTTTAGATCTGGATCGTTGTCACGGCAGTCCTGAGGATATGCTGGTTTCCCAAGAGCGGTTGCTGCAGGACGGGCACAAGAGCCTCACTGAGGGCCTCTGGCTTTTGCTTCCCTGCCTGCTTTGCTCAGATAATCCTGCAGCAGCTGTCGGGGTTTCCCTTTGATTCCTTTGCCTTCAGCAAAGCTGCAGGGGCTCTAGAAACCTGGCCCTGACCCCCGCTGAGCTGATAGAGATAAGAGCAACATCATCCCCAATGAAACTGATGTGCCATTGCCCTATTTCAACTAAATGAACGCTAGGGATTTGTTTTCCAAGGATGAGCGATAGGCACTCCTCCCCCAGCATCGCTGGTCCCGGGGATGCCAGCTGCAAGTACCGTGTCCCCAGTGCCCCCGCGGGTGGGCTGGGGATTAGTGATGTGCCCTCAGCCGCTCCCTGTCATTGCGTTCCTGCCTGGGACAGCTGGAAGGAGAAAGTGGGTGTTTGGAGATCAGGTTATGCTCAAATTTGACTGGTACCCGCTGTCTGTGGTGTTGTGATCTACTGCAAAAAGTGTCATCGGTGAATAAGGGGGGGTGGGGAGGTGGGAAGCTGAGCTCTAATCAGCAATGAGATCAAAACCACAGAGCTGCCAAATTGGTCCTGTGTCATTCGGGGTGGTTTGCCAGGCTCAGTGGAACAAACCTCTCTTGTTTTTGATGATGTCTCACTGTTCCTAAAGTAAATGTTTCTCTTTTAAAAGTTTTCCTCTTATATTTTTTTAGCTTCACCATAGATTTGTGAACTATCTATGCTTAGGATGGGTGTTCTGCAGCTGATTCAGTTCTTTTCCTACAAAACTCCCCCAGTGGAAATGGCTTAATGTGTAAGCTGTGTGAGAAGGCTGGCGGTTAGAAGGGTAGGGGTCATTTAAGGTGGTTAAATCATTCCCTAAATACTGATAGACAGTTTAAACATATAGCACTCAGATTGACTGCCTCTACTTTATAAACATACCTGGTTATCTGTCAAAACAGTCCACTTTCTCTTTTTGCTTTGATATCAAACTCTGCTAGGTAGATGCAAGGTAGCATTTGAACCTGGTGTATGAGACCTTTTAAAGTGTATAGGTATTACTGACTTGCCTTTTCTAGACCTTCCATGTCACTGTTTAATAACATTTTTTAATGTCTAGAAGTGTAGAGGGATGATGCAAAGGTTATTCCTTATTATTTCAACCTACAAACACTTTTCTTTGAGGAGCTGAACTCTGCAATAAACCCCCAACCCTCCACCCTACAGCCCCTCTAACCTGCTAACGTGCAGTGTTAATCCCAGCATAACTGCTGAAGGGTACATATAAAAGACTTAAAAATGTATTTCTGCACAGACTTGTGATGAGATAAAAAATGTATATTCCTTAGCTCGGTTTTTGCCGTTATCAAAATGTCAAGGTTGTGGCTTTGTTACTACCCGGGCGGTGTAAGCTTGGCTTCGACCCTTCTGCGAGGTGTCAGAAGTTCCTTTCATGAAAATGTTTCAAGCTCTGAAGTCACTTGGTCTTGAGGTGTTTCTCTTGGCCCTGACGCTGGCGGTGCTGACCTGACAAGCTGCGGGTGAAGGCAGCAGCCGGAGGGTCCCCGTTGGCGGTGCGGCTGGGGACCTCGGGCAGCCCCGCTCCCTCCTGGCCACCCCAGAGCTGAGCCAAAACCTGGGTGTGAGCCTGGGAACCTGAGCTGGTGGCACACCCTGTAAGAA
The DNA here is from genome assembly GCA_026413425.1 of Tringa solitaria. Classification (NCBI taxonomy): domain Eukaryota; kingdom Metazoa; phylum Chordata; class Aves; order Charadriiformes; family Scolopacidae; genus Tringa; species Tringa solitaria. The sequence goes on from JAOXJM010000001.1 coordinate 44,020,345, forward strand.
TTAGTCTGTGTTTTTTGCAGGAAGTGTTGTGAATGCCATCCTCTCAGTGCTTAAAAAGCACAATGAAACAGAGCCCTTCAGGATTATGCACAAAAAACCCGAACCAAACACCAACCTTAATTTGTCTGTCCTTTTCCCTTCTCTTAAGGCAATCAGAAATGTGGATTTATGTATTGGACAGGGGAGTGCATCTTTCATCTCTTTCCCTTTTCATCTCCAAAAAGTAGTAGGAAAAAGGGAAATACAAATGCAGTGTTTGATTTCATTTTTCCCTGTTTTTTTTTTTCTCACCTATCGGCTCTTGTTTGGGCTTTGAAAAACGACAGTGTGTGTAACTGCCAGCGTGTGCCTGACAGTGGCTGTGGAAGTGCTGGATGGGGACTAACACTGGATGGGGATTAAAAACAAATCCTCCCTTGACCATTTGGCCTGATCAAGCTTCACACTGCTGGGGCAGTGAGTCTTTGCAGGGCAGATTTACAGCCCGCAATGCAGGGCAATTGTCAGGAGTTTCAGTTTGTGATATTCCTTAAAAAAAAAAAAAAAAAAAAGAGTCTTTTGCCCCAAATGTTTAACTATTCCTGTACACTCCTGTTTCAGGAAATGGTGTACAGTAGGGAAGAAGGTCTTTTTAGTCTCATTGAAAAGCCGTTTCACAAAAGCTTTACTTTCTGGTTCCAGCCTAATATTTCATAGTTTTTGGTATTTGGGTGTGGGGTTTTATTTTTTGGGG
>JAOXJM010000001.1:44031279-44044107 GCA_026413425.1 Tringa solitaria
TGGTCTTTTTTTTTTTTCTTTTCCTGCCCTCCCTCCCCCCCCCCCCCCTACTTTTTTTCTTCTGATTTTGTACTGGATAAGAAAATAACTGAATAACCTGTCTGGTGTATACTTGGAACACAACTAATTAAGATACTTCAATAGAGTTCGGAAATAAGAGAAAGCACGTTAAAGGTATGGATGGATGTTAACTGGTTTTCCAAGGTACACTGAGAACAAAGAAGAGAAGTAGCTATAGTAATGTATTTTAGTCTCCTTTGCTTTGGATGAGGGAGCTATGACCTTTATTTTTGACTGGTGACCTTTCAGCTGTGCTTCACGTTTTGGTCATTGAGTTTAATCAAGATCTAGATTTTGGTCTTGATTTCTGTGTTACTGTTCTGCTACAACGCACCACTCCTAGAATCTCTTGAATGAAGAAAGTTAACTGCAAGGACAGAGTGATTTATTTGTTAATGGTGTTCCTTACCATTGCTAGGTGGTCCGTACCACTCTTTGTGAGTGCAAAAAATAGCTTGTATTTGTCTGCAAAGTCTGCAAGAGAATCTGCAAATTGGTTCTCAGAAGCAGGTGCCTTCCACTAGCTATTATTACATTGAACATGTCTTCAGAAGTACCCCAAAATTAGTCTGCTTGGAAAGGGACTGGGTTGTTTGATTCTGAGGTTTTCTTCACTTTAGAATTTACTTAGTTTCTTTTTCCCTTTGACTGATGTGAAACAGTCCAAACTAGGATTAGCTCTGAAGCAGGCTGTGAAGTCCTCTTGTTTTCCCAGGCTTTAGGAAGAAATGGTTTTGTTGACTTTACTCTCCTTAACCTCTGTTCTCATCTATGGTCAGTGTTTTCTGTGGATTTCTGGCAAGCAGTGCACCTTATGGAAGAGAATTTATTTAGCCAGTAACCTTTTTCATGAAACACTGAGCCACTAGCTATGTATAAGTATATATCCCTGTACTTTAGACTGCCTGGGGCAGTGTCTGTCTGAAGTGTACTGGGGAAAAAATCTTATTACTCACTGAATCTGTTTTTGATGAGAATAGAAAGCAAATTATATTAAAACAAAAAGAATGTAGGACTTTACATTGTCAAATGAAATTAGAAAATTAATGGAGAGCAGTGGTATTCTCATGCATTCTCCTTCTCCTCTGACGTTCAGATCTACACATTAGGATGATAGGAGGTTATGGGTTGTGTAAAGACTTAAACCATTTCCTCTCGTATCATAATTTTTTCCTGTTTCAATTAAACAAGTGAAATGAGGACTGATCAAGTCTCTAATACTCCTGCTGTAAATGGGTTCTGTATTGGAATTATTGCAAACTTGGCAAAGAGGCGTCTGTGACTGCACTGATATTTTGATAATATGGAGGTGCTTACAATCAGATTAACGCGTGCTGCATTTTTCTTCTCTCCTGCTGGGAATAAAAGTCTGGGGCTAATAAAATGTTTCCTGACCTTGAATAGGAGGGTTTGGTGTTTTCTTTCTTGATAAAGATGTAAGTATGAGTGCTGATTTTTGCTGATTTTGTTGTATTAAAATTTGAGAGGCATAGGTAATGATACAATTTGTGAGAAAATATGCGTAATAAATTTGCCCCTAGCTATTCTTTTTCTCTGTAGAATTGTCAGCTATTTGTTGCAGTAATTGTCCATGAAGGAGTAAGTTTAAAAAAAAATTATTTTCCTTTCTACAATACGTAGCTAAGAAAATCAAAATATTTTTTTAGATTAAAGGGATCTCCTATTCAAAATTTGTACTTAAACCAGTGAATTAAAAAATACTTCGGATAATTGTTATTGCTTTTTGTGTATACAACTGGTAATTCTGCTCTGCCACTTCTTAGCACAGGTAGTAAAGAAAAAACAAAAGGAAATTGAACATGTCTGGCTTTAAAGGTTTGCTAAAAATGTATCTAAAAAATTTCTGAAAACTACATTTCTCTTTTTCCATTATGATTTCCCAAATACTTTTTAATTTAGTGATGCTTCCAGCTCTTTCAGGCTGGAAGTTAAAGTGCTTTCCTTTGGAGCTTGCAATGACAACATAATGAGGGTCTGCCTACAGCTGAGGTTGAATTAGGAAGTGTTGATTCATTTACAGAATCAGGAGAAATGCCCAGCTGAAAGCATTTGAGCTAGTGATTTTTAGCCTTTCATAACAATCAAAGGGCAGGGTGGGGGAAAAAAAAAGGAATCATGGCATGTTCTTCACTCCTGATTAAGAATCTCAGATTCCTTAATAAAAAAGTCTATCCTGGTGTAGCTAAGGTCCTCCTAAAGCAGCAGCCTTCTCAGCTGCAGGTGATAATGGATGGAGATGCAGATGCTACTCAAGCTGGGGAGCTGTTTGCCAATCACTCTGTTCCCGTCGCCCCCCCAACCCCCGGCATCCACTTCCTTGAAGAGCTGGCTCCAGATTTTGTCAGGAGTCCCATTTGGCCTCCAGTCAAATCTGATCAAATAAAGATGAGAGGAAAATTTATGCCTTTGCTCTACCAGACATTCTCTTGTACGTATTTGTGTTTAGTGGTTGGCACACCACATTTGTCAGGAAAACGTCTTTAAAGTGGTATTTGCAGTGAGCGCTTGATATCTTCTAGTACAGCATAATCAAAGTGTTCTCCAGTGGTCCTTGAACTCCTGTGTCAAAGAGGGGGGATTGTCCATGTCTTGTAAAACAGTCAGTTCTTCCTAGCCCTAAAGAAAGAGATTACTGCCATAGTTGCTGCTTAAAAACAACAAAAATAATTGCTAGCACAGTCTTATGGCAATCCTACAAGTGGGAGGGTGTTGATCACTGCTAAGACTGAAAGGTATCTGGTTTTGTTCTGATGTGTAGGAGATGATGGCTTGTGGCCACCTTGGGTGATGTTTATGTTCAGTGGATTAAGGAGGAGATGAGGAGCTCCGGAAGGAGCCCTTTGTTCCCAGAGTCCTCTGGCATTTAAGGTTACAGGGAGCACATCTACACCGGAGATGATAACTGAGCAGGAACTATGACTTTTTTGTTGTTATATTGTTTTTCTAGTAGGTGGAGGAAGAGAGGAGGGACACTAGTAAAAGGTGTTTTCCTCCTAGGGAGGATGTTTTTCCTGTCTGAACCTGTGACTACAGCAGGGGGGAAATAGAGGCCATAGAGCTTGCATGAGCTGCATTTCTCTGTAGAAAGAGTGGATTTGTAGGTTACACTAATATCAGGTGGGGCTGATATCTCCTAAAATGCTGTGATTCTACCCTGATCGCTCCTTATTTCCAGCTGTCAGCAGTTTAGTTGTCATCTTCTGTCTATAGGTAATGGTAACTAGCTTGGTTCCTCCTTTGGGGGCGGGTGGGAGTTGCAGATGTGACTTCAGGAGTGTCCTGCTCATTCTTAAATAAACAGTTGAGCTTCTGACAAGGGAGAGTAACATTTACCAAGAAGTTCAGGCAGATTTTGCTAAATGTCATCAGCTGCCTGTGCCTGGAAAGTGGAGGGAGGGATTATGGCATTTGCTATGGGTGATGTGAACCTGTACTTCTGGCTGGTTTTGTGAGGTTCAAAGGCCATTTCTGGATACATTTTGGGGGCTTTGGTGGCATTACTTGAGTTGGTAAGTGTTGCCTATGCCCAAGGGTTATGAGGGTCAATCATGTTAAACAAGACAATGTAAATAAAATACATGTTATTTTATTTACTGACGTTATGCCTGGCCCACTCCTGCTCTATTTAGTGAGAAACCTTTGGTGGTGGTCTCGCAGACTGTTCAGATAAGAAAAACGAAACCTTTCCCTGCTTTTTCATGGTCTGACACAGTTGATCTGATTTTTAGCTTGCTACTATAATACAAAAAAAAAAAGTGAAATTGTGTACTTAATAATACATCTTTGAAAACAATTTTATAATCATTACTCAGATCGCCATATACGGCTCTGAAGTTCTAACATGTTCTGCATTGTAAAGCATTTTAATAGTTTGGCACTCTTTTGAAATAGCCATGTTCATTATTGCTTTGTGCTTTTTAAAGGCAGCTTGTAGCGGGTCACTAATTCTTCAAAATCAGGCCCTTTCCTTCTTGACTGAGTTTACTCCATGCTCACCTATTGCCTGACTTTCTACCAAGTCTTTGAAATAAACGAGTGTTGGGATGGAAGTTGCTCTCTGCAAATGTGGTATTTCTTGTAAAGTCTTCTGAAGTGATTAAGTGGTTTAAAACATTGTGTTGAGAAGAGGATTGTTTGTCTCATAAATACAAAAAGTAGCAGCAGCCATTTTTTTCTTTGTAATGTGCTCAGAACAGTATCAAAGAATTTGATAATGTGTTTAAAAAAACAAACATGCAGAACAAAAATACAAAAGACAGCTTTGACGGGCTTTTTTTCCCCCCTTTGCTCTCATACTAACAGGGAGAAACAGGGCTCTGGGCCTTATCCTGTAGGGATTTACACCTGATAGGAAACCAGAGTGCGTTTTGAGGGACAGAAGTACATTGTTGTCTTTGGAACGGTTACTAAGCCTGGTAGCAGCATGGCTGTTTACAGGGGATAATGCCTCCAGGCTTCAGGCAAAGCAGCGTGGAGGATGTGAGAATAACTGGCCCTGGGAGACACCAGAGAAAGCTGGAGCCTGTCAGATAGGCTTCAGCGTCCCCCGGCAGCTGATCCACAGTGAAATCCAGCAGAAATAATGGTACTTTGTAACTCGGGCAACAAGAATTTAGGATCCAGTGTTGCTGCTTATTTTTTTCCTGAAGTGGTCTGTTGACATTTATGTGGTTTCTTTTGTGTGCAGATGTGACTCTCTGGGGGCTATGGGAAAGGCTGGTAGTAAGCTGTAAATGTGTACTGTTTACTGGGTCTTTGGCTCTGACATCTTACATATTTCTTATTTAACCCTTTTGAACTCTTTTAATGGGAATTTTTCATGTGAAAGACGTTTTTGATTTCAGAAATTCAGCTATGCTATCGCATTGGCCTTATTAATGTTTGTGCAGTTGTAATGCAACATGATTTTAACACTAATGGGATTTGCAGCTTTGGGCTGCAAATTTTAGCCCCGCAGTACTACTCAGAAATAAAACTACTGAAAATGATTAGCAAAATTATTTATGTATTTACTAAACATCAGGCTGGAGCCAAGATTCCCATCCCGTGGGCGAACACCCTGCTTGCTTCTCAGGCGCTCGGGTCGACAGCCCTCCCAGCTTTCTCCTCGCCTCTTCTTCCTCTCCTCTGACTCTGCACGTTTAGTAGGTTTTGGCAACAGTTTCAACAGGAAAGACTGTCCCCCGCTGACCCCTGGAAAGCCTGGTAGTTAGAGTGCTTTGCTGAAAGGTAAGAGATCCTGTTTCGGCCTTGGAAAAAGGGTGTTTGGAGTCCATCTGGGAAGGGAGTGCTGGCAGCCCTGCATCCTCCCTGGCCTGTCTCAGCCTCCGTGTGCTGGGCAGCCACTGCTGGTTCTCTGAAAGGGTTCATTTTTTTTTTTTTTATGGAGAGAGACACAATATTTTATTTAGCCCTCAAATTACATCAACCAAAAGTGTGAAGGAGGAATCCAGTTTGTGCTGACCTATGGTAAAATTGGAGGGGGAAAAAAAATAATATCTGGTTTTCATTTTCAGTATGGTTCTGCCATTGAACTTGAGGTATGATAGGGCCTCTATCCCATCCTTTCAGCCAGCTTGAACTCCTTTGAAATAATAGGCTTTTCAGGTTGTTGATCGCAGTGGTATACTAGCAATTCTCTCAGTCTTCTGACACCTTGAAGTCTCTTGCACAGAACGGAAACAAGAAACAGGTCAGGTAAATATTTTGAAATAAAATGCTTAACCTTAGCTTTGACCTTCCTTACACTAACAAAGACCCTTTACCGAGAAAGCGTTTTTCTCTGTTCGGGGTTGTGTGTGAGGTGATTCCACTTCCACGTTGTATTTCACAGCATCTTATGTGTTTGCCTGTGTTGGTTCCCCTGCTTCTTCCTCTTCAACTCTGAACAAGTCAGTGAGATTTCATTGATTTATCTGTAGAGGGAATCCTGTGCAGGTAACACAATAGTCCCGGTAGGCATGACAACTAACACTTAAAATACATTCTTTCATACAAAAATGACACTAATATGAGAGTAATATTAATAATTAATGTCTATCTGAAACACTGTTTTGAAATTGGTTTGAACCCACACTCAATTAAGAAAACTCTGCTGAGAAACTCTACGGTTTGATACACAGCTTTGAACTAGTAGCTATTCACAGTCTTCACGAATAGCTGTGCTATTATTTCCTTAAAAGTTAAACCAAAAATCTCATCCTAACCTACATAGAGAGGAAGAGGCAGATGCTTCTGTAGCAACGCACGTCAAATTAAGTAGAGTATAAAGCTGGTTATGCTTCCACAGCGACACCAGTTCAGAGCTGCATAAAAATGGGAGTATGGGGGAGCAACCAGAAATTTGTATATTGGAGATGGAAAAGGTCACCTTTCTGCATTTGAGCTTGTAAGGATGTGGAGTACGTTGGAACACAAGATTGCTAGTTAGCTGGTGATAGACTGATTCTCGTGTTGAGTTCTACTGCTGTAAATTAAGTTTATTTTGAGGGGTGGCAGGGTTGAATTTGCACTTGTGTTAGTGAGGGAAACTTCTGGCTCAGCAGTTGCTTTTTAATGCCAAATATTTAGCCCACAGCAGCAAAAGCTTCTGTCATTCTGTAAGTCCCCAGATGCTATTTTCAGTAAGAAGGTAATATACAGATGCAAGAGGACTGGTCTTGGAGTACCGGCTGGAAAAGTTTTTATGTCAAAAAAATAAGTTATGGATATCTAGCTTATCAAGAAAAGGGGAGGCAAACATGCTGTTGCCTGCATGTTTGGCTAGAAAATACTAAACTGAAGCTCTTTCAAAGCCAAGAAGGACTGAGTAAAATCAGAATAAAAATATATTGTCACGTAAGTTCACTGTGTAAGGCCAGAAAGGAATGATAGGACATCCTGTGATCTGAAGTATAATAGATAGTATTAACTTTCACTCTATTATCCCTTTTGTAAGACATTACTTTACTTGATAAAAATATAATTTAGGTTTATATAACAGTGCTGCTTGAGTACTTTGCTATTTTTTTAGTTTTTATTTTTAATGAAGTCTCACAATCTGTTCATCTGAGACTCCTAGAAAGCTGAAGACATATATATTCACTACCTCACCTAATGCATAATTTCTGCAGTTATGATCATTCCCACCCACCTCACTTTTCATCTTTCTTCCTGTAGAGACTAAAAGAGGTGAGTTGGTTTCTTGAACATTTTTCTGTTAAAATGTAGTCTTGAGGTTTTGGAGGAGCTCTGCATCCGCATTAAGGGACATTGGTGGTTGGGGAGGTGTCTTGACAGACTGCAAAGTGCATTTAGGACGTGGGTTGTACTTATGAAGGGCTCTCCCTGCCATTCTGTCCTCTGGAGGAAGGTTGAATTTTGTTCCAGATTTTGATCCAGAGAGAAGGACCAGCTTGTGCCATGGGAGAAGTTGAAGAACCAAATTGTCTTTCCTTCACTTCTCTTGAAGTGCTTCCGCAGTGTTCACTTCATCAGCTTTCTCAGGAGAGAGAGGGGAGTAGGGGAATTAGATTGCCTTATAAGTGCAGCAAGTTTCTGTTTAGTTGATGTTAGAGTTGCAGTATCTGTAGCACAAGTAATTAATTGTGCTACAATTAACAGTAATAATTGAAGCCAAACAGTGCAATTAGAGAGCGGGATTTCACAATCTGACTCTGTGGGGGAGAATTAGTACATCAGGTAATAAACCAATCACACACCACGTCAGGTTATTGAAAATCCTGATGATAATTGCAGTTTATTTATGGCCAAAAACATAAATCCAACTGTAAGTCTTGTTTCCATGGAAGAGTGTCAGACTCTGAAAGCAGTGCCTGTGTCTAGTTTTGTTGCCTGCACCTGTGCAATGTCTTGGTGTCCTAGGAGTTTTTGACTTCAGACTATGTCCAAAGTTGTGTGGTGATGCAAAATGCAATAATCCTATTGAATCCTGAAAATGAAAGAAATAGTATTTTATTTGCATTTACTTCTAATTTATTTTCTTTTGATAACATGTAGCTGTAGAGGGGGAAGCTTAGCAGGCTTTGTCAGTGCTTCTCTGAAGGCAGCTTCCAGGTCAGCTATAGAGAAGAATGTATATGACCTCCAGCCTGGGTCCCTGTCAGCTTCTGCTGCCGAAAGGCAGAGCAGCAAGTGTGTGCCTGGGGACATCTCCTTATGCCCCAGACACTCAGGGCACATGGGCTCTATGGACCTGGAGGATGTGTCCTGGTTGTGTTGGGGCGTGTGGGCACCTGGTGGGTGAGGCTCGTCAGAAGACCTCTGGTCAGCTTCCTCGCTAGGGTGTTTCTTGGGAATATGGATAAGAGGAGCCTTTGAAGGACTGGGAAAGTGCATGTTATGTTGAACTACACAAATTGGTGGAGGAAATCAAAGGCAGGTGTTGTCAGCTGAACTGATTTCTAGCTCGTTTCCCTTTTTTTTTTTAATAGGGTTTTAAGATCGCTATCTTTTTTGAAGATGAAGGGAATCTCTTAGTGATGAGGTTCAGCATTGCTGCATAAGCAGGCACTGCAGTGTGTTTTTTTGAGTAAACTATGTTTTTCTGTGGTTGCTGACTAACCTTCACTTTTAATCACACAGGAATAAGGGCACATCGAATACTATGCAATAAAATAGGGAAAATAAAATAGAAGAACTGCTGTTGAAGATGTGGTATGTATGAAAGAGGGAGCTTCCTGTATGGTTTTACCATATAGTTTTGTGTAGATCTTTTTATTACAAGATATGGTTTTAGTTCTTGACAATGCAGGTTGTCGAAGACACTCAGCTGTTATAGCCTCTCATCTCTCTATTATGAAACAAGAGTCTGTTAAAATCACTTGTGATTTTAGGTGAGAACTAGAATATCTCTTTTAGCAGGGCTTTCAGCCAGAAGCAGCCGTGGAGCCGAATCAGTGCTTGATATTTCATGTTTCATGAAAAAAGAATTGAGAAATATTGAATGAGAGAATACAGATCTTTCAAAATGTGGAAGATGGCATTTGCAACTGTCATGTTATTCCAGCATCTTATCCTTCCTAATGTCCAAAATCATTTACATCTAAGGGACAGAAATGTTATTTTTTGTACAATGAGCTATACCAAAAAATGGCTAGAAATGTGTGTTGTCAGAAAGACTTGGTAAATCTTTTTTGTTTGAGTTATTGAATAAATGTTGCTGCAGCACAACACTTAGATTTTACAACACTTAGATTTTACTGGTAATGCTTAGAAAATAAGTTTTATTGTGGATGAACATTTTTGTTGTGATGTGCTGAGATTCCGGAAAGTCACTGATGTGTTGTGTTGTGTCTATTAAACCCCAAGTTAGTCCACTGGTACATACTCATGTGATTTGCAGATGAGTAAACAGAAGGCTTTATTATCTTGCCAGATACTCATTTTCTGTAAAACTGGCAGAAATGCTTTCTGACACTTGCTAAAAAGCATCTTTAAAGGATTTTTCCACTTCCCATCTTTTTTTCTCTCCTGGGATGGTACTCTAAATGGTAATCTCAACTGCTCATTGATGGTGATAAATTCATAATTTTTATAGTGAATACCATCATCCCTAGTTCAACCATTGGCAAAACACCACACTGCAACACCTAAGTGCTATCCTTGTGATCTCATGCTGTGCTATCCTGTTTCATTTAGTCTCATTGGGATTGATTTTTGAGTAGGCAGATGGCTTGGTCTTCTCTAAGAGTCCATAAAGAAATGCCTTGCCAGAAATATTCTCTCTCTCATGACATTAACTGTGCTGTGATCTGAGTGTTTGTAGGAGTACACTCAGCCTTTTTGTGATGTTCATCAGGAGGGTTTCATTGCTGATCCTCACACTCATAAATGGAAATGAGAATTCTGTTGACGGATGCTTTTCAGAGCAAAGCCTGTTTGGCCAACAGGACGCTGATTCCACGGATGTCGTTGTTCAGTCTCTGTGATATTTTAGCTCTCTAAGTGTTTTCAGGATATGGTTATATCTAGTGCAGCTAGTATGAACTGAGGAAGACAGTATAAAAAGGCATCTTGGATTAGCAGCTTTTTAATTTTTTTAAAAGTAGAGTTATTCTAAGGTGTTAATTTTTATTGCCCAAATCTTTACTTTTAAAAAAATCAGGAAATGCTAACTGTAAAAAAGGTTTCATTCTTTTTGACCAATAACTATTATGATATATTGGGTAGTGTTTAAGTATATAACTATTTAGTATAAAATTTAACTTTTTATTAAATGTGGTAGTAGTTCTTCCAGTGTTTACTTACGTACAGTCTAGATTTTTACTTTGTTAGGAAACGGTGAATGACACATCTAATTGCAAGATTTTTTCCTAAATATTTTTCAGATTCTCTTTTATCGGGCTACTTTTGGTTATATATTATTGTGTTGCAATGTCTTGGATATTATTGTATTGCATTCTTGAGACAATGAAGGCCAATGGCAAACTTTTGTGTATTAGCAAAAGCACAGCCAGAAGGTCAAGGGATGCTATGGCTCTCCTCTACTCAGTGCAAGGGAGCTTGCATCTGGGGAGCTGCATCCAGTTTGGGGCTTCCCGGTGCAAGAGAAGGATTTATGAAGAAGAACAAGTCCAGCAGAGGAACGCTGAGATGCCTTGGGGGCAAGGGCATAAGTGCAGGGGGAGGCTGAGGAAGCTGAGTTTGCTCAGCTGGAAGATGAGAGGACTAAGGTGGTTCTGTTTGCTATCGTCAGCTATCCAAAGGAGGGCATTTAGAGGACATGGATCTTCTTGGAGGTATGTGGTGAAAACAGAAGGTAACAATCACACGTTGTAGCAGGGAAAATCTCATTAGGTAAGAGGTAAAAACATATTCACAATGTGAGCAGTTAAACGCTGGAAGAGGTTTCCCAGGTTTCTCTGTTCTTGGAGCCTTTAATAACTACACTGATCAAGGTATGGAGAAAACTCATATTTGAAATTAGCCCTGCTTGGTGCAGGGGCTTGGACAAGGTGATCTCCAAAGGTCTCTTCCAACTTAAAGTACTTGATGTTTCTATTAATATCCATCTGAATGATGGAATTTTTATTTATTTTTTTTTTTAGTTCAAGTTGTCCTGTGTATTCTTAATAACTAAGAAAAATTGCATTTGTAAGAACTTTCCCTCTAAAGTCTACTTACCAAAGGAGGTATTTGTAGTGAAGGGACTAGATCTAATTGATTTTGCATACCCATGTCCCTCCAGATTTATCCATGGAACTAGAATAGATCACACTTCCATTTTACTGATGGACTGGAAAATAAGCTCTCCTGTTTCTGCAACTCCCTGTAGGTTCATCATTTTTGCATAAATTAGTAACTGAATGGAGCTATTTGTATGAACCAGTGTAAAAAAAAAAAAATATATATATATAGCCTTGCTGTGTTCACAGAACATGCTATAGCTGTCAAAGCTGGTTTATCTCTTTAACGGACTAAGCGTGCTTAGACAGACAAACATATTATGTGGGTTTTTTTAAGAGCTCACTATAAAATTTGCACTCCTGCATCACCATACAGAGAATGTTGTTCCTGAGACTGTTAGTACATTTTTGCATACATAAATATTTATCTGTCTTAGTCTTCTCTCTTTGCCAGGCAGACCAGGTGAATTGTCTATGTAGAATAAAAGTATATAGAATGAAAAGGGTGAAGAGGACTCTTTAGAGGAAAAGAAGCTTAAATAGACAGAAATTTTGTTCTGAAAATTTCTAGTGTAGTCAGGCCTTTAAACTATTTAACTTGGGCTGTATTGCTGGATTTTATTATTATTATATTTTTCTCTCTGTCTGTGTAGCTCTGCTTTTGGATTGAATGTTTGCTGAGATGCAGGGAAAGTTTTAAACAGGTGCCATGAGTGAAGCTGATTGAGCAAAGTTGTGCCTCAGCACATTTTATTTTCCAGTTGACTGTGAACTAAGTGTAGGGAAACAAAGTTGGGACATGTCCTTGGGCAACATTTGTTCAGCAGTATATCACCTTTTAAAACTGATAGGGCCGATCACCACCTCAAATTAACCGTTTGTAATTGGGATTGTTTTCATGTGTCCCAAATCTTACCTTCTCACAGAGGCTACCTGGCAGGACTAGAGAACATTAAGGAAGGAAATGGGACTTTTTTTTTTGGGAGGCACAGGGGAAAGCGAGGGGTAAAACTGAAGGAAAAAAATGCTCATGAATTATGTTAGTATTTTCTCAATTCCCCAATTCTTTTCTCTCTTGTATCTTACCTGACAACCCTTGTGGTCTCTCTGGCTGACCCAAACCAGGGTTTATGTCCTTTCATTCCCATCTTCTGGTTTCTTCCTACTTCTCCTGGGTCTGAATCACTCTGTCCCTCTGAAATGGCAGTCAGAGGCTGTACCTCAAACTATTATACTGTGGCTTAAAAATCCTTTCCTCATCATGTGCCATTTCTGTGGGTGGTGGAAATTAGGAGGTATGTGCAGTGAGAAATAGTTCCTCAGAAACCAGTATTCATTGGTTTCTGTTTCTTCCTTACTCCATTTGCACCGTGTGAGCTTTAGGGACTGAATGTGGGGTGCTGGTGCAAACAGCACTCCTCAGTGTCCTGGTTTCTTACACGGGTTGTGAGATGGGTCCTTAAAAGCATGAGTGTGTACCTAGAAATGTGATAATGATAGAATCTCTCCTTTTTGTCTTTACACAAATGGAGAATGCTGGGCAATATTGTAAAGCCCCACCTCATTTCTTTCATGGCATTAGTCTGACTATAGCCATGTGTACTCTTCAGCTCCTGCACTT
>JAOXJM010000001.1:44065976-44079993 GCA_026413425.1 Tringa solitaria
TGGCTGAATAGGTACAATTGATTCTCTTCCAGAAATGTTTCTGTATATTTTCCATTCTCTTTATGATAGGAAGTGTGAAGTTTTGTGAGGGAATGTTTGTGCTGTCTTAATGCTCTGCTAATTTGGCCCTTATATACAATATAAACATTTTTGGCTGCGAGTGGTGTGGATTTGGCCTCTGTTTATTTATGTTTATTCAGAAAATTGTAACTGCTAATTAGTGATCATGTCACACTGACAACAGAGCCATTTAATTTTGTTCTCCCCCTTTTGGAATGGGGAGGGAGCGAGAGGAAGGAGGAGGGTTTAAAGATTTTAGCATAGCTTATTGTCTACCCAGATGAGAAGCTTTGCTGCCCTGTAGCTTGAGTATTGTCCCATAGAGTTTTGGTAGCTTGACCCAGTCTTCAGTCTCTTGACCCTTGTCTTTCTGCTCAAGCTTGTGCCTGTCTGATGCTAATTAGAGAGCTGTTTTCAGCTGTGTCCTCCTGAAAGCAGGATCTTGTCCAAAGACCACATTGGTGGTCCCAAACAGAGTGATGCAACACATTTTCCCAGTTGCCCTAACTGCCTGCACTCCAAGCATTTACCATACGAGACGCATTATGTAGTTATTAAGCAATGAGGTTAAGATACCAAGTGCTCAAACACTCTAGCGCTGGCATGCTCTCTGACTAGCCAGATAACACATTCATAAAGGAATACGCTGGTGTCCCGCCTGTCCGTGATTAAATTCTGTTTTAATTCTTTTAAACATAGCCGTTGATTCAAAACACTGAGAGTGCTATAGAAAAGACTATTGTTGGAGATTCAAATAGCGCAAGACTTTTTGTCTGCTGGGCTGCCATTGCATTCCTCCTGAAAGTAGTACAGAGGAACTAATAGGCATTTGGTGTCAGGGCTTCACAGAATAACTTGAATATTTTGCCTATTTGGATTAATAGATCTAAAAACAATGTATAAAATTACCCTTGAAGATCTGTTTCTATTCTTCTTTGTTCGTGGAGGACTTGGTTAAAACTATGAATCTTGCCAATAGAATTTTAAGTTTCTGAATAATTACTGTGAAGTTGTTTTGTTGCACCAATCTGCTAGACTAGCCCATAAGTATATTGTATTCTTTGACACAAAACGGACTTGCCCAAGTTCATCGCAGTAAGATAAGTATAGTCTTTACAAGTACATCCTGAAACAGCTTGGAAATCATATGAACTAAACCTTCTGTTTATAGTTTTCTGGATTTTTCACTGTGTCATGATATCATAATAATTTCAGGAAGGTCAATGATGGTGTTGTTCAGAAACTGCAGATGCTTTGGATTATTTTCCTGTGGATTTTTTTTTTTTTTTTTCTGTTGTTTTATAGCTCATGGTCAGTATTAGGAATGATGTGATAAAATTTGTCCATTATAGATGGAGAACCATTTTTAAAATCCAAACTACTTTTCAGTTAGGAAAGGCACAAAAAATAGTTTATCTTGAAGACTGCACTATGTATTCATCAAATGTATAATTCCAGAGTACTTAAAACTAGTTGAAACTGAGTTTTATATGCATATTTACAGGTGTGTAAAGTTTACTCAGTCAAGGAAATACAGTCTGCAAAACTTTAAAAATGTTACAAGTTTTACTTCCAGAAATTTGTTAGTGAGACCTCAGTGCTCTGTTGAATGAAGTTTTTGAGCAAAGAAGACTGTGCACGGTCCCTTTTTAATTGGGAGCTGTGGGCCTTATTATTTGGAACTGATTAGTCAATGCTAAAAGAACCAGTCAGCTAAGATGGAAAACTTACTTTCTTGCTGAATAGTTTTCAAAATTGCAAATAGCAACCTAGAATGCAGCAGGTTAAGGGTGATTATTGTTGTGTTAAAACTTTGTTGGGATATTTGAATATTTAGAGAAGTACTATAATAAGTAGATTGCCAACGCGATGGAAAAAACCATCACCTGGTCTTGAGTCATCTTGTTTGTTCATCAGGATGAAAAATTGCTACATAGAAGAAAAGTTATAGGAGTAAAAGCTTTTTAGCGCATCTATCTGTGATTTGTAATGCAGAAATGTGGATTTCATGTGTGTGCATTTTTTTTTTTTGAGTATCTTTGCTGTGACTGATTACTGCTGAGCCTTCTGTGATCCTATCACAGCCCCAAATTGCTCTTAAACAGGAAACTTTGTCCGATTGTTTTTAAAAAAGAGTGCTTTGGCTGAGGTATTTGGCATGTACCTTGTCTGTGACTATAGTTATAAGATATCTTATTATTAAGTGAACAAGAGGAAAAACTGTAATATAGAAAAATGTCATGACACATAAGGTCTCTTCAGGTGTTTTTAATCACAGCGCTGCTTTCCTCTTCCTAAAGCAACATGGAGCTTTTCACCCCTTCATCACTCTCTGGTTTACAGATATCTTCTTGAACGTTACTTTGCTTCCAGAGAGCTTAATTTTTACTATAATAAAGAAAGAAGCAGAGCTGAACTCATCTCTGCTTAGAACCCATGACTCTTAACATTCTGTTGTTTTCTAGTAACTGAACATTTTTGTAAAACATAAAGTACTTTTAAGTATTAATTTGAAAACTAGTATGCTGATGCCATTTGATGTAAGGGCCAGCTTAATAGTTTAGAAATTTTATGTTCTACTTATGTGGGAAATGTACCCAAATATTTTGCCTCTAAAAATGAGCAAAACTGTATAAAGAGTGGTGTGAAAAATCTTTGGTTATATGAGCTAAATATAAAGTTAGACTAAGTAAAGGCTGTTCAAAAAAACCAAACAGCCTGGAAGTTGGGTAGTGATAGCCTTTGTAAATTTTCATTTTTTATTTTTTTTACTCCAACTCTGGATGTTATTATTATCTGTATTGCTAATGTTTTCTAGTCTTACTAAACTATTTGAGTCACTATCCTCGAAGAGTTAATTTTCTCTACTCCACTTTCTTGCTTCTACTGTGAAAACTCTTTTTTTCCCCCTTCTAAATTAGAGAGTTGTCTTCCCCCACTAGTTTTGTGTAAGAGCATTGTTTCATTATTCCTGCTGCCTTCTGAATGTTTTATTTATTTATGTATTTCTCCAGTGGAGTGGGGTTGGAAAAGGTCATTAAATAATTGGGCATTTTCCATCCCTTTTTTCTCACAGTAAATCAGGTCTTAATGCTCAATTACGCTGCAGCTATTCAGGCTGTTGCAGAGTAGGTATGAGCCACTACATTCTAATTTGGCAGTATTTTAGAATTTCTCTACTGGCTTTTCTACTGACACTTCTGCTATTGGTATGAATGACTTCATGATGTAAGGAAAAGAAGAGTCAAACCCGTGGTGTAACAGAAGTTTTTCTTTAATACTAAATTTCTAAACGTGCATCTTTTGCTACAGTGCCTGTGTCTTCAGGTCATTGTTTGCGATGCCTTTTGTATGGCTGTGTATAAAATTATGAATAAGCCTTTTAAGTGAAAGAGAATAAGTTTTGTGATGATTATTATCAGCAACATTTGACTTCTAAACATTTCCCCATTGACACTGATTTTCATATTATAGCACTTAAAAACCAGAAAGTCTATTGTACGTGGCAGTTTATCATATTTAATGCTAGCTCGTACAAATTCTAAACGCCAAGCTGTCATTTCTGTAAAAATTTTCCCAGCATTCTTTGATCATAACCTTTTTTTCTTCCTAATAAGACTGTACGAATGGTCATACTAGATCAAGTTGCATATCCATCTAGCTTAAAATTTTGTACACAGAAGTGAACAGCAGGTGAGTAGGGGTGTGTATGAAAGCAGAGGAAAATGTGGTGATACTTTCCTGGACTCTTAATACCAAAAAGCTGCATTTTGAATCTGCTCTGGATGCCCATTAGACCATGTGTTAGCAAAAGAAAAGCTAAAACCTCACTTTGTATTCACTTCCTATGCACCATTGATTATGTACACATCTTTGTCCTTGTGGCTTTTCTGTGCTCTTTTTTTTCCAATTTGAAGGATATCAGTCTGTTTAGTTGCTCCTTGTATGTAATACGTTCATCTTTTTCCTATCTGTATAGTTTCTAATTCCTTCATCTCTCCCTTTTTTTAAGAAAAGGGAAAAAATCCTGGAGGTGAGGCTTTTAAATAAATAAAAACCAGTATTGGGTGCATCCATAAGTATATAGTGCATATGACATATGTATATAGTGACATAACGATTCAAAAAAAGTAGTCCTTGTATTCTACGTGAACACGAAAATAATTCTTAAACTCAGGTTTTAGTGCGTTTTATAGATACTGAGATTTTTTTCTTCATGGGCAATAGCTAGGTCAAAGTTGATTACTTTGTGTGTAGGTATACTCGGGATAAGTTCTGCTTGACTATATGCACATCTGTGAGGGTTTCTTACTGAGTTTCTTCATGTAATTCATTGTATGATTGCAAAATGTTGTGAAGGTTTTCTTCAGCTCTTCAAAGTTGGCATTCATTTTTATTATTATTCGATTAACAATGGCAAACTTTTAATTTCATTTTCACTGTTACTCTCTTGTTCCCCTACTCCTGTTTTTCAATAATTTATTAATAGGAGGAACAGCAGAGGTGCTTTCTGGGTTTCAGGATGCCTTGCATTGGGTCTTAAGAATTTATTGTGAGCCTTTTGTAATGTTTAATTGTTCTAGCTGCTATGTCTTAAATGAAAATACATTTTCTTCGTTTTCTTTCAATTCCATTCATTACATGTCAGCGTTCGGCTCTTAAAGCAAACCTTTAATTTACTTAGTAGCACTATTATACATTTATTTTTCTAGTTTAATCTTTCTTCTATTGCATTTAGCTCCATTTGAAAGTATTAGAAGATCTGACTCCTTTTGTTGAATCTATTGGAATTTTCACCTATTAAATTGGTTACTCCCACTTTATGCAAATTAAAATGAGAAGACTCATCATCTTACTTCACCAGACATGGTAGAGAACAGATTTTTGAGAGATAAGCAGGAAGCTTAGGGGAATGTACAAGCAGTTTGTCCTTCGTGAAAGGTACATCTGCTTTATTTAAATATGCAGGAAGATTTACCTCTAACTTAGTTTTTCTAGGCTGCTTGGGAACTTCTCACAGTGCTGTTTCATCTTGACTAACCTACATAATTTCCTGCCATCAGCATTTTTTCCATCTCCTCTAGGTCGTTAATAAATACGTGGAAAGGTGTGAGTCTCAGCACAGCTCCCCAGGGCACACCGCTGTTAACTTCTTTCTGTGCTGAGAGTTGGCCATTAATTAATACTCCTTTGCTTCCTACCTGTTGGCCACTTTTCAGGCCATGACAGGACTTTACTGCTCACTCTGTGGTTACCAAGGCTGTGTTTTGATGTTTGTTTGTTTGGTTGGTTGGTTTTTTTTCTTTTTAAACTAGCCTCTGATGTAGGACATGTAACCTACATTCAGTGCTTTTTCCTTATCCGCTCTTTTCTTAACTTTCCCAAAGAGTTCTAAAAGCAGAGAGAGGCAATATTTCACTTGTAAGGGCTGTACTTCTTTTCATCCCTGTAATGCTCATCAAAATGCTTTATATCTCCATGTAGATTCAACCTCATGGTCCTCAACATCCAGCATCCAGTTATTTTTCACTTTTAAATATGCTACATCTTACCCTTTGATAAAAGAGGGTAAGCAGAAAATCATAATTCAAGTTGATGGTGTGTGGTAATGAATGATGCAGCTAGATGATTTCTAGTGAGTGTGTAGCACTGGTGTCCCTTTATTCTGGTGTCTGCTATCACAGAAAGTGATATTATGTCTACATAGGTTAAGGATTTTTTGCAGTTAGCTTTTTTGTTAAGCATATACATTTGGTTACGTGAAATAAGGCTGAAAATGCACCCTGAAGGTGTTTTACAGCATATAAATTCACAATGAATAAAAGAATCTCCTTCTTCCTATGTACTGTAAATAATTCAGCATATTAAAAAACTGTAAAATAGTTTAATTTTTAATTTGGTGTTATTACAGTGTTTCTTTTATGAAGTATTTCTCTTGTATGGAATCATCCATTTGGCTTCCAATTTGCTTACTCTGGTTTTCGCTTTTTCCAACAGTTGACATTGTTGCTTGTTTTTATTTTATTTTGAGTTCATTGCACCATTTCACACTTGCTCCTGTTTCTCTCAAATGTGAGAGCTAAATTGGCTGTTTGCTTGATTTAGCTGAGTTGCAATTTATTAAAAGAAAAGGCTTTTTGTTTGGTGGCAAGCATAGGTGTAATAAGTGCCATAGCTGGTGTGTAGAAAAGTAAATCTTTGTCTGAAACATTTTAGGATGCTGCCATTGTCACTTCAAAACCATCAAAATTCTGTGTTTGGTCTATTCTAATATGATGTAAACTTTGTTTCAAAAAAAGAAAAAAAATTACCCTGACGTTTGCCACGTTGATACTTTAAAGATCATGGGCAAGAGGTGTGCGATCACAGGATTCGTGTGATACATAGATTAAATGTTGCCAGATGCAAACATCTTACTGGTTTAATATTTACAAATTTGTATTCTTTTGAGGCAGGCATGGATATTTTAAAGCATGATGGATGTGTTACATACTTCTTCTCAAATTATGTTATTTAGATTATAAACTTTTCAAAGTAAGAAAGAAAAAATAATGTGGATGAAAGGAAGATTAGCTGCAACAAGATCATGCATTGGTGTACTTGAGCATATCCTTGTGTGTCAGTATTGAAGTGCATTGTCGCTCTGATTACATGGGTATATAGGGGGACACGTGCGTGGATCACCCAAAGCTTGCTTTTATTTAGAAAACTACTTTAAAAGCAGAAGAAAAATGATTGTATACTAAATATTATGATGTATTCCTTCCTAAAGACTGTGTGTGGAAGAATAGATTTGGAGAGAGGTGTGTCCAGTTCTATTAATAACCTGATAATAAATTTCAATGTCAGAAGGCTGCTGACAAGCTGAAGACCTTGTCTTTTGGTTTCATTTGCTTAATCCTTCATAAAGACCGTTCCTTTGGGAAATACTTAGGTAATACCATTTATTTAGAGTGCTGGAGGTAACGAAGTAAGCAATTCATAGCAGACTGCTTTGATTTATAATTAGTGCTGCTGCTTTTCATCTTGATCTGCTACTTGAGCAGTGAGCTGGGCAGAGATACATAGCTGTTTTTACACAAGAATGAGTTCCTTAAAGCTTAAAGCTGTTCCTTGTCACCCCTCCTTGCCTCCTTCCAGGTGAGGTACCATGTTCCAGCTGAAAACATCCAACCTTCCCTCTCATTAAGAGGAAAACAGAGAGGTGGTGGGTCTTCTATCACTTGTACTTTGGAGTTGTGAGGGGTTCCAGTTGAGAGCAGGCTTCATTGTGTAGCAGCATCTAGTGTGATCACACAGGAGGAAAAGACCTTGTGCTGAAGAGATTTGTCCAAGTAGACAAAGGGATAGATTTCTAGAATGCAGTGCTGTATACCTCAGCATTCAGAGATGACAGACTACCATCTTCATCCTGTGATGGCAGTCAGGAAGGGGGCTCGTCTTGGAGGAAAGCTGGTGCTTGATGGGATTGCTCAGTTAGATACATGCACGAGGAAGATATGAATGTTAAGTGTAAGCATCAATGCTCTCAAATGCTCCTACAGAACACCCCAGAGGTGAGCTAGAGGAGGATGGTGAGAGGTTTTCTTCCCCGTTATGGCAGTAGCCTAACAGTAGGGCTGATAAGCCCTGTGGGCCTGTGGATGCTGAGCTGCAACATGTGAATGATCAGCCTGGGTCACTGTGACCTTCTGATCAGGTACATTTACACTGCTTAAGACCTGAAAGCGATTTTAGCTCATGTTCTTCCTTCATCACAATTCCAAACAAATGGATTTCTCTCACTTTCTTCCTTTATTTAAGACTTTGTTCATGGTTTCTGCTCTTTTCCCTCCCTCACCTTTTGTGGCTTCACATTAGCAAGGAAAGGTGGCCATGCAGGTCTTTCCAATTTTCTGGGAATCCTTGTTGAAGGAAGATAATTGGGCACATGTGGCTCCAAGTAAGTGGTGACTTATCTCGAATGGAGAAGGAGAGTGTGTGTGTTGGGGGATGGCAGAGCCCTTCAGTTGTGCAGCTGTTAAAAGCTTACAGGGCAGGCGTGCTTTCTACAAAGCCTTTGTCTGCCCTTCACCTGCTTTTGCTGTAAAATTTGCTTCATGCTTTTGTTTCTGCCGAAAGTTCTCAATAGGATGTGCTCATTCACGCCTAAATCATCCCATCTTTCCGGCCAAAAAGTAATTCTGCATTCTCATAATGAAATAAAAAAAAAAAAAAGAAAAGCATCTTGTCCTCTGGGTCATTTGTTAGAGGATGACATCTTATAGGTCAGGGCAGGGAAAAGAGCTGCTGCTATATTGATTTGGAATGCCACAGAGTATTTCTTAAAGGCTGGAAGTCATTACTTTTACAGACCTGTTATGTCTTATGTGCTCAGCATAAGCTTACTCTTTTGGCCCTCGCTCTATGCTCTCCTGCTGTGGTCCAAATGTTTCCTACGCTGGCTACACAGCCTTGCTTCCGCCTCCTATCAAACACAGCTGATTCACAGATCTGTGACCTTTCACTGATCTGCTGGTGTACGGTCCGGAGATGTGGGAGGGACAGAGAAGCTCTGTTACGGTTTGGAAAATGTGTTATAAGAAACAGATTCTTGGTACCAGCTTTATAAAATAGGCATTCCCTTTCATAGGGTCTAATTTGCCTTTGGCAGAACAGCCTCACAACTCCACATGGGTTGTGTTGTGAACCCGTGCATAAGTGCATGTTTGTTGTGTGAATAGATGCCTTTTTCCCTGGATGCTGCTTCCGCGGTATGATCTGTTAGACTTTTATGTCAGGCTTCTAAGAACTGGGGACATTTACTTTTGTGTAAAATCATTTGGGTAAAAGTCCTTCAGAGCTAATCTAGGAAGGAATTAAACAGAGATACCTTTGCTGCTGCTTCGGGAAGTGCTGAACTGCAACTTCTCATAGTCTGTGTAGAGAAGTAGAGAATAAACTGCAGAGAAAGTTTAAGAAAAAAAAGCAAGAATTTTCAGAGGAGTTACAGGCATGATTCTAACTGATTAGCTCAAGAAATTGTGAGAAATTAAGGGATCTGGTGCTGATAGCTTCTGCTTACAAATGCAGATCATTAGTATAGGTCATTACCTGCACACACGCTGTATTGCTTTCAGTGCATTTAATTTTCATGTCTGGAAAGGCTTTGCATTCCTTCACCTGCTGCTTTTTAGAAACAGTCTTTAAACATCATGAAAAACACAGGCTTGCTTAAAAAGATTTTTGTGTACCTTCTCACTTGGGCTGCCATAATTGGGCTTGATAATTGCAGACTTGAGGTTATTTCACATGGTGAAACGTGAATGTTTCAGATAGTTGACTTGGAAAGGGGCAAACAAGATTTGGTTTTCTATCAATAAAGGTCACATTGTAAGTAATATACAGTCTCCAGTATTTACAAATAAGGTGTATATGTGTGAATAAACAATTCTTGTGTACATACAGAGCTTCAGGGCTTATCTACATACAGGCAGGTACTGGACATACTTGCTCAGTAGTAACCACTTCCAAATTTCTTTCAAGTCAAGCAGAGTTTAAAAAACTTCTTGGGTAACGTGGCTGAGATTTTGTTATTGTCTTGTTTGTAATCGTAAGTACAGAGTGGCAACTCTTGTATTATATATGGTATTTTTAAAGCCTATAACCTACCTTATGTGGTAAGAGGACACAAACAGCCTTTGGAAAGATAATTTGGCATGAAACATGATTGTTTGCACAGCTAACTGATTCATTGCTGATCTTTCATTTTTCATACTCCTAGGCTATTCAGATAAATCCAGATCTTTCTGTAGCTAATTCATTGTCAAAATCCCATTTCCGTCAGTGAAGCAAGATCCAGATATGCACTTCCACTTAAATCTTATAAAGCTCTTTTACATATCTTTTCAGTTTTTTTGCCCTGAAAGATTGTTCAATGAAAACATTAACACCTAATATTTTTCTTTCAGTACTATTATGTTTGCTTAGGCAGTAAGTAGGATTTTATGTCCCTCCACCCACAACAGAAGAAAGAAAATTCCCAAATGGGTTCTTCTACGGTGATGAGTGCCTTCAGCTCAGAGCTCAAGTGGAGGCCCAAAAATTGAGCTGCTATTTTTCTTTTCCACTGAAGAAAAATGTATAATGTCTTAGCGATATTACTCGTACACTTCCCACTAGTGATGTAATCCCTCTCCATTCCATCAAACTAATGTCTTCCAAAGAAAATACATAAAGGAAAAAGGGAGGAGGTAGTACTATTTATAATTATTTTCATTTGTCAAGCAATGTTCTGCCTATATTTTACTTCTTGGGCTTGAAAATGAGTTCTCCATTAACAACGTACGTGTACTCACATCACTGTAGTGTTTGAGCTCCTCACAATCTTTGTAATATTCATACAGCAAGGTAAATATTTATTTTTTTTTATTGCTCTTCTACAGACAAGGAATTTATGGGTCAAGAAGTTTTTGAAACTTAGATCCCTAAAGAATTTCTCAGTGTATGTCAGTGATTTCAATAGGCGTTAAAATTCCCGTAATCTGAGTTATGTGGCATCACCGAAGCTTGAGCTGCATCCCCTTTGCTTGAGGTGAGCGTGACAGTACTGGTGGGTAGTGATCCTCCACGCTGTGTTTCATTAGACCACAGAGATAAGGCGTTTGGTAAAGCCAGCTCCAAGAGCTCCTCCAGCTTGTAAGGCTTTTGTTGGTCTTTGGGACACGGAGGCATAATTTCCTGCTTTTCCAGATGGTTCAACATGACCCAGAGCTGCAGCGATCAGCTGATGTTAAGAGACAACCTTATTACCCATGTCTCTAACAAAATGTACAGCACGTGTTATTTAAGCAGTGAACCGGCAACAAATTAAATAGTTTTACTATTCATCACAGAACCTTAATTAATGAAATCTTACTCAAAGTGAGCAAATCTGCCCATAGGCACATCATTGTGATTAGTTACTGTGATTTGAAAGAATCATGGTAACTTTTTTCATATGTTATTGTTCTTATATTTATTATATTTTTGGTCCTGGGATTTCATTCTTGCTTTCAAGAATCCTGAAAGTCTGAAAACTTACAGAGGAAGGAAGGACACTACACTGTTGTGTAGTGAAGTATTGCCCATGTTGTGCTGGTGAAGTCAGTATTGACTCAGGATAGATAAAATGCTTCAATAAAATGGTCTGAAGCTCTTTGACTTGTCTCTTTGGGGCGGGTCTTCCAAAAAGCTTGGGGCAGATGCATTAAACTTTTGCTACTTTCAAAATATTGCATGACTCCACTGACTTGAATTAAAATATTTGCATTAAAATGCAGGGACTCCCTAGAGATTTTTAAATAAGATTTTTTTTTTTAAGTGAAACTGTAAAGTGCACTTTAGTTTTAGCTTAATAGTACAAAAGAAAAACCTTATAATTGAACAGCTAGATTTTGGGGTTTAAATATCTTCAATTTTCCAAGTAGTTTAATTTTATTTTTTTAGTGTGTGTGGAATGGCAGCGAAAAGCAATCAAGTATTGTAGTGTTGTGGGGAGTATTCTAGCTGTAGTATTCCAGTAGTAGTCTAATTGCCATTAGAATGCAGTAATCACTCTATATTCTCAATTTTTTTAGAATAGCAATCTACTTTATTCATCCTTTTTTAAGGGATTTTTTTTACTCAGAAAATTAATCTGGCTGTATTCAGTGTCATTACTTGCCGGTTTTGGTCCTCCGTCCTGGGTAACAGTGTTCCTTTTGACAGACTGTGATTTGGACATAAATGTGAGAAGACCCAGGGGACTTAGAGGTGCCAGTAAAATGGGACCCATCAGAAGTAGCAGACTTACTTGGGCTGTAGAAATCGGGTGCGTAAATAGCATTGCTGTTGGGAGAAGGTAGTGGTGTCCACGGCTTGTCTGAGCAGTGATGGCAGGACTCCAGTGTGTATTCAGATGTCTTTTTAGGTGTGGGCCCCTAAACCAACATCTGACTGACCGCTATTGCTGCTTATGAGTATAAAACTCACCAGTGGTGAAAGTTGCTACTAGAGTCTTAAGAACAGAAATGATGTTCTGAAGTGAAGTCATGACTCTTTTAAAGTTGCTGTTGAAGCCAAGCATCTGGAAATAGAGATTTAAGTGAAATGTGAAAGCCAGGAACCCTTTTTTGTGCATGTTGCATCAAATTTTGGCACCACTGTAGCAGGACCAGACATTTGAACTCTGAAATGTATCAACTTCTGCAGAGTGTAAAAGGGTCTATTTGTGCAGTCTGGAAGTGGTAGCAGAGAGAATTGTGCTGATTTCCTACTGATCTTATGAATGCATATACAAGGTATGATTTTTCTTTTTTTAACACTGATTTGAAAACATGAAATGTTTGGTGTTGCTTCACAACATCTTGCTTAATGAAGCTCATTATTACACAGCTGTGAGATGTTTAAATGTAGGTATGTTTCTGCGTAGACTACCACGACATTTACTGATCTCTCTGCAGGAAATATGGTGGCAAAGATGAGTAATACCTCTATCTTCTGTATACATATATAGAACAAAATAAATTTTTTAGGCCTTTTTGGTTACACATATTATTATGAATTTTCAGCTTGTTGCTCCATCAAAGTAGTTACACTCAGATGTTTATTCTTAAGTAAGTTCACCATGTAAATTTTAATGGAGACTATTTAATATCAGAATGAAATAAGCTATCCTGATGGAGGGTTTAAAACAAAAAACTTGTGTAAATAGCGCAGAGCGGAGTGTTAGTTTTTAACCTGTCTCTGTTGGGAAGAACAGCCAGGTGGAGGACCACTGACAAGAATATGGAATCATGTGTATTAACACCCAGCGTTGGTCCTTTTGGCCAGAACTATTTCTTCTGTTGAAGAATTTGCAGTGCTGTCCAAAAGTGATGTTCTTCTCTAACTTACCATTTAATGCAAGATCAATAAAAATAACTCTGTTCTCGATTTGATTATGGACAAAGGAATCTATTTTTCATATTGGTAATGGCTATGTGGGTTGCGTGTAGGAGGGTAGGTGCAACTCCACGTGTGCTTATTCCAGGTGGCCTTTCACACTTTAGAACCTAGAAGTTTTTACAGTGCAGTATGAAAACAAAACAACATCATATTGTACAGAGACTAAGAGCAGTGAGCAGGAAGAGGATATCGAGGAGCTGTTACAGGAACCTTCTATTGCAATGAATTTTTCAGGTAATAGAGATGCTAGCTTTTTATTTTATTTTTTTTTTTTTGTTAATCAGCTAATAATTGTTGACCTTTACATCCTGATTCAAAGTTCACAACAGTTAAAGCAATCTCATTGCCCTCTGTGGCTTTTTGGGTTATGGCAGCAGCAAAGGCACTCAGACTCCTTGCCCTTTCATTTGGGAACTGTAATTTCATGTAGGCTTCCTGTTCCTGTGAGATGATTACTCTGACTTAGCTTAATTCAAAATTGATTACAGAAATGACAAGTTGAGGCTGTCCATGCTTTCAGTGCGCTATTCAGTGCCTATTAAGTGTTTGTCAGGCTTTTTGTAGACAGTCACTATAAAACTATAAAACTTTAAAAATATCAAATGCATATATTTAGTATGGTGAATGGGGATTTAGCTAAACTACTCTTATGAACATTAACTGAATGCCTTTAGTATTTATATAGTATTTTACACTTTTGAAGTGCTGTACTAACATTAATTAATTTTCAAAACACCCATGTACAGTGCTGTAGGTGAGAAACTTGGTGGCTAAATACCCATCAGCAGTACTGAGAATGTCCCCACAAGGGTATAACAAAATGACTGAACAAGGACGTTCTAAATTAAAAACCAGTTTAATTTAGTTTAACCTAATTCACTAGCTCTAACTTTTGTTCATGCAGAACAGTAGATAACTGTGCTTGCTTTTAAGACTTCTAGCCCTCCTGGGCATAATGGGACAGTAGTACGAATGAAGCAATTCCACTTTTCTTTGCTCTCCCCCCCCCCCT